>LUCM01005648.1:58330-213212 GCA_008360955.1 Fasciolopsis buskii | reverse complement strand
AATTTCGAAAAACCCAGACTTTCAGAAAGTGAACGATACTGGAGGGTATGGGACGAAAAGTGGATCGCGTAGAAATATGAGAGCGACACTTTGAAAGATCGTTGTACAAAGGATGCGTGGGATCAGAAATTTTGAGAGCGAATTTCTCACATGCTGGGAAGTGCTGATCACATAGATTTAGGAAAAATTCGGTTAGTGGTATGAAGGGTACACGGTTAATAATTGATAGTCTCCGGGGGAAAACTTTAAACCTAGAAAAATAACAAGAGGACAGTAAAGAAGGATTGGAAAAACACACTGGTAAACAAATCGAGAGATGGTGCTTTATTTCACCTTGTAGTGTCGAAGCTTACTAATTTGAAACGACAACCGTCAGAGATTCTTTACACAGGTAGAAATGTGAGTAGTCCACTTCAGATTTTTACCAATAGTAACTCCTAGATATTTCACAGAATCAACCCTGGTAAGTGTTTTTGAGTTGATGGAAAACCTTGCAGATGCGTGGGCCGACCGAGGGAGAGAGAACAGACATTCGAAACATTTAGATGTGTTGAGACTTAAACCAGCTCGTGCAGAGAAATCACAAACAGAAGATAGGTTGTTGGAAAAACTTTGAAAATTATCGTTGTTCGAAACGGCTTGAGAGAGGGCAACATCATCGACATACTTAAACAGATGACAAGGGGAACTAGTAGATAAGTCGCTGATGTAAACAGAGAAAAGATACGGTGAAAGAACAGCACCATGTAGCACTCCTGAATTGTTCATCAACGGCTTAGAAGTCGTACCATCCATTCGTATGCACTGGGGTTCGGTTAGTAAAGTAATCAGACAGCCATGCTAATAAAGACCTAGAACAACCAAATGTTTCCAGTTTGTGAAGTAGAAGGGAACGTGGGACTGAGTCAAATGCCGACGAATAATCTAGAAAGGCGCAATGCACAGATTTCATTGATGCATTTAGGGACTTACAAATGTTGTGAATGAGGGAGGCGACAGCGCCCAAAATGGACCTGTTAGACTTATAGGCAAACTGAAAAGGGTTATCAGGGGGACACAAGAACGCAGGCGCTTAAGTAAGGCACGCGTCGTCAGTTTAAGACCAGAAGATGTTAAGGCGATGGGGTGAAAACGTTTTGCTAAAGCAATAGAACTGCCAGATTTTGGGATGGGAATGGTAGTGACGGGTCTCCAATAGTCAGGGATGGAAGACGAGCTTAATGATGAGTTAATTAGAGAAATGAATGCATCCGTCGCAGCCACAGCACCATGCCTTAAAAGAGCTGAGGACAAACTGTCAGGACCGATCTCCGTGGCAATTTTCGTGGTGCGCAGAAGGTCGAGCACCTCTTCCCTAGAAGAATTTCTAACTGTCATATCATCACCCTGACTAAACATGACCGGGGTATGAGTGGAAGGATGGACGAAAGTACGATTGATACTGTCCTCATCCGCAGAACATTTCGCATTTTTCTTTTTCTTCCCACACAACAGTCGAATGCCTAGCCATTGCAATCGGTTGTTGTTACTAATCAATAGTTGGCTGGCTACTTGCTATCACCTGAGCTAGAGTGCTTTCATGGTAACTATTTTCGGTTGCTAGTTTGCATTCGGTGATTACAATCGATGGGTGGATGGGAGATATTTATGACCAACCAGTTCGACGGCTGTGAAGTGGAGTCAGGGATATCAGCCATTCCATAAACCCGGGGTTGTGTTTACCGTTCATTTTAATTTACGACTGTTATGCGCAACCGTTATTAACCTGTCATACAATCTTCTCAGCTCTCGCGTGATATCCAAGATGGCATTAGGTTCACATTTTTTCAACCCCCGAATCTTATATCAACCTGACAGACGGTTTGCTCTGAGGTGTGGCCGGTCAACGATTGCCTAATGGAAAGCAGGCAAAGCGAACTACCTGCCATGAAGCAGACCGTCGAATTTGACCTTATTATTCCATGTGCTCTTAATTTTGGTTGATTTCAATGTTTCCGATTATATCAGAAAGTGCAGCAGGTTTTTGGGGCCACGTTATGCTCACACGAAAACTACGAAGCAGCAGGAAATAATGACAAATTTTAGACAATACACAGAAAATCCTTATTTATTGAAATGCCTTAGGGAAACCATACCATGGGAAATCACTTACGGATTTCTTGAGCGCAGGTTTTAAGCACAAACAAACAGGATTTGAAATCACGGGCAAATTCATCCACCACAAAATGAGATCAGACATATAAATCCGTCTGTCCGAGGGCAAACGTGCATGTGACATAGAATTGAGTAATACTTCATTCCATTCGGCGATTAGTTGATTTTCCGACTCCATAGAGGCCACCTGAAGTATAACAATGAACAAAAAATGTGAGTGAAGATCATACTGAAATGCATGAGTAAAACGAAATAAGGGTTCCACCAAGGAAATTATGCTATTACAGATTTCGCTAATCTATTTGGCTGTTTGACTGACAACAGCTCGGTTGATTGGCTGAAACGAAAAAGGTCGATGTTGAGTGACAATCTAGATCTTAACTAACGGCCATATTCAAGAATGGGCATGGATCATCAAAGTGCCTAGATTTACACAATTTACAGTGACTGAGGATTTGGTGCCCTAAATAAACGGTTGAGTGATCGGGGGCCGCAAGCAAGGAATAAGGGGCTTTTCGCTTTGAAATACCAAACATATGAGGGTAAGCACCCAGTGAACATGGCCCGTCATCATCGTAGGTTGTAATACCTTTCTGAATTCAACCTAAGCAACAAAATTTCACAGAGAAAAAGAACGAACCATTTCCTCTGAACGAAGCTGCAAGTATGTGGGTTTTGATTCAATGCACAAAAATCAGATAGATTTTCCTGAATGAAAATAGTCTACACTGATCTTCGTTGACGCTCAGTCTCGCTAGCTGTGCGCAAGACAGAGCCCCAAACAAATCCAAAGGGTGCTTTTCCCTTAGTGAAATGGTTGATTCTGAAGTGCTCGGGACAGCCCCAATATCTCGTGACATCCGATCCACTAAATTTATTGATATTTCATCCAAAGCATTGTCTGAAAAATCAACAATTTCCGAAGACTCAGTATTTCTTTCCGAGTGGTATCATATATTTTCCATGAAGTTCGAATACAGAGACCTAGAATGCTATGAAAGATATCTCCTCTTACCAGCCTGTTTGCCACATTTTTCGCCTGATGAGGACAGGGGCTATCGTTCTGATAAATCACTGGTTTGATTTGGTGATTCTTATAAATAACCTGTATTCTCTTCCATACGTTTTCTTTCATCTATCAACCCCTCACATAACATACGAATTCTTCGTCGTTTTCGTACCATCGAATTCATTTTCTGATATTTCTCTTGCCATTCAGTGTCTCGACAATGACTATATTCTGGTACACTGCTAGGTAACTTTTCCTTTTATGCCAATCATTTCTGAACTGCGACAATGTTCTGTTACTCGCCTAGATGATCCTTTATCCAAAAGTAATCAACTGAACATGTCGCGAAAGCGATACTAACACTCTCATCTAACCAACACATGGTCACAGTAGTGGCAGATGTCCGTTTGCCGATAATTTGACAAAATTGCCCATTTGACGCTGAGATCAATTCTCTCAGACCACGTTAGGAAAGTGTGGCAGTTAGGCAAGCTGGATAAGAGTTAAACCTTTTGGTAGTGGACATTTCAAGCACGACGTTTACACAAATAAACAAAAGAAAAAGGACTCCAAAGTGAGTTAACCAAGGACAGTTGTACAGAAACCATGTGAAAAATCAAAAAAGCCCAGTAAATGAATGACTTTCACTCAACAAGGATAGCAGAGCGTGGTTTTGGTGCAAGCGTGAAAACTAAGAATTATTTGGCTAAAGCGAACTGTTAATGCAGTCACAGAATAATATAATAAGTTGTAGTCCAAAAAGGGGAAAAACTTGCGAATGAATGGGTAGGAGGACATTGGATCTATGAAACGACAGAAGTGTCCGTGTGGATGGATGAACCAGGGACTATGCCATTTTCCAAATTATTTCGGATCTGTCATTTAATTGACTTACTGAGATTCCGTTTGCAGAGACCTGATCCATCTTAAACGGGAAAATGTGTGCGTACCCACAGTAAGGTGCATTGATTATTTACGCATTACTCTATAATCCTCGAGCAGGTATACTCACTAGAGGCTTAGTGAAACAGAGGAATGTTCTTACCCAATTTGGAATATTTTTGACATAAATCTTATCAATTGTGACATAATTCCGAAATAACGCGGGAAATGGTACAGAACCGATTGCGACGTCACAATGAGTTGGATGAATGATGACCGGTTGTCCGAACTTCTAGCATAGATGGGTAAAAATTCTTAAAATGGAGAAGGAAAAAATCGGAGACAAGACGGTTAGAAATGAGATCACCAATTGTTTAGGTAGTGCGTATGGAGCGTCAGTGCTTCCGAAGTGAAGAAAATGAGTCGAGAATGCCAGGAGTCTACGGTATAGCCTGAACAAGTATGTGAATGAAGGAAGCAATCATGAAGCCGGTTCACAACCAGAGAAGTTCACTAAGGAGGTGATCGGAAGACAGCAATGGGACTTTATTGCAGTCTAGTATGGCATCAAGTGACCCCGCGGTAATACCAGTACATAATAAATCAAAGGCAAGTGAACCGACGAATGAAAGTAAACCTAAGTGGCATAGTTCGTGTGCGGATGGAAGGACACAATTTCCTGAAATCAAACGACCGGTTTCGAAGTTATCACAACTCTCCATGTATACACCTTTGTTAGGTTGTCCTTGTCTAGTCGAGTAACCACCACGTGGTTCTTAAGTGAACTTGTGGTGCCTCAATGATTCAGATGGGATCCCAGTGCCGAGGAGACAATTAGTTTATGATCACACTATCCAAAGGATACCATCGATTTTGAAAAAAGAAACCTGTGATTGCATGCAGCGCATAGGAGATGGAGTGTCCGTGCGGGTCGTTCATGCCTCCCGGATTACGATATCATTTTATACTGGAACTCGAAAGGAAATTGAGAAGTGCGATAGATATCACAAAACTTAAAATGTGTGGAGTATCAATCAAAAATCAAGAACGAACCGCCGAAGGGGAATCGAAAGATATCGCTTCTAGTGCGACAGATATGAGAATGATAGACTTTCTTGCCCAAACAGACTCTTCGTTTTTTGCTTTGATTTGCGAAAGTCCAGCAGACAGGGCTTATCTGGTCATTGCAGGCACATAAAGAAACTCATCTTGTATCTTTTACTCCCTTTTTTAATGAAATAACAATGCACACCATTTTCCAGGAAGGGGGTCGCGGCCAACACAGGGCTACCAAGTAGGGAAGTTGATTGGCTGTGGGAGGTTTCGAACCCGCGATCTTCACATCCAAACGACACGACCTTATCCACTGGGCCAACGCTGGCCAGACACAGGAACTGGGTGTCCGATGCGTACAAAACGGACAAGATTTGATTGAGACCGTGCGATTCGCCGACACGCAGAGAAGCTGGTTTAATTCTCGTAACTGAACAACTTGAATTACCTAGCTGCAGCGTTCAACGCATGCCACAGTGAGGATGAGGTCCATTCACATTTTCTTGACCATTTCAACTTCACTGCACCCATGCCTTCTAATTGTGAATGAAAACGCTAACACATTGTAGCCAAAAGTTTTGGATCCAAAACTCTTCATTATTATGGTTTGGACACACTTCGCGCACGCTCACAGAACGGCCGGCGGTGGCCAAGTGGATAAGGTCGTGGCGTTTGGGTGTGACAGTCGCGGGTTCGGAACCTCCCACGGGCAATCAACTTCCCCACTTGGCAGCCCTCAGTTGGCCGCGACCCCGTTCCTGAAAAACGATGCATACTGTTATTTCTTTAATAAAGGAAGTAAAAAGATAAAAGAAACTAAAAGAAAAGACTGCCTCGGTGTACTGTTTGCTGAGACAAGTAATTTTTGGAGGATGGCTCGAGGTGCTAGTCGGCAAGACATGGTTCGTATAGGTACAGTATTTACCAACTGGGGGTCTACAAATCTCCAAGCGTCAAAGTCAACAGATGATAAGGCTCCGCATCACGGTCAGTTAGGTTCTTACATTGGAAATCTTCTATCTTAGATATAGGTCTTCAAATCAGTATTTTCGAGTCAATCTTTCACTACTTCTCGTTTTTTCTCTTTTGAGATGATCCTGTCAGATAGCAACCAAATGTAGAGTACGTTGATATAAGGTCAATGTTTGAAAGAGCTGAACTGAAATGAACATCGTGGCTCAATCAAGCCTCCCATTTTCAACGTCCGAACCCTGATACGAGCAAGATGGTGGTGGTGCGTATACTGCAAGATCAGAATTAGCGGTGGAATTAGTCACATGATTCTGAATGCTACTCAGTTGCATAAATGCATGCGTAAGAAAAAAAGAACGGGACGGGATTGCTGTAAAATTCAAACGCACCCGTTGGTGTGTTTGGCTTTTTTCCGTATCCAAAACAGTTTGGTCATTTTCGCGATCGACTGGAGCCAAGTAAGGCCATAGAATACAACGAAGCGACGTATCCGCCGAAAATTTCTCGTTTTTCTCTATTGAGACCAGAAGTGAGGTCACTGTATGCCCGCAACGATGAGACACATCGTGCAACACTTGGGCGGAAACCAATGCTTCTGACGAACTGGGTGGAAAAAGTATTAAGCGGGGATGATTAGTGGTTTTAGAAACAGAAATGAATGGTGAATGCAAACATTTATGAGTATACTTAGTGAAATTTCCAACTGGGACAACACCTTCGACTACTTCGCTTAAATTTCTCTGTTGATTAGATGGAAATACATCAACTAACGTGAAGCCACTACCCAGAAAAATTCTTTCAGTTTCTTCAAAATTATCATTAAACTTTTGACAATGATTACGTCCACTTGACCTTCAGAGTGTGTGTGTGTGTGTAGACTAGAGCACAATGCGTTAGACAACCATAATGAGAATGCCCAAAATAGAGGAGCGAAAATAACTGTGCTACACGTGAAGGACTAATCATGTAAAATTTCAACGAAATTGGGAGTGATAACCGGCGTAATAACTTCGTGGCTGTTTGACATCAATAACTTTTTCGGACCATTTTGTTTAGTTTTGTACACAGAGGTCCATGACATTGTACCTAAGGGAATCCGTACCCATGATTCTGAGCTCTGTGGTGGAAAACTCCGTCATGAATTAACAACGAAACAAACATAGGGATTCAACTAATCAGCTTATTTGATGGCTCCTAACTTCCAAGTTCCTATCGCAGGAACATACGCTTCCTGATCACCATCAGCCTCATAAGTTGTCCCATAACTTTCTGCCAAAAGACTTACGTGCAGTTGGCTGCCGACTGTCCCAGGCAGATTAGGCATCGCCAAAGTCGGAGAATTTGAGGATCCAAATCATCATATGCAATCGGATTAGAAGTCTCTCGAATAGGAGGATACGCAGGAATAGAGCATGTTGACACGAAACATTGCAGTGATGCCAAGCAAAGCAACCCAACCTCAAGTGTAACAGAATCAACCGCGTTCATGTGAGAAGGCTTGTCCAGTGGGAGATGAGAATTTAAAACGGGTTGAAAGAGATCTTGCAGTTGTTCCATCAACAGCGTTGCAACTGATATCAGATCTGTTTCAACAGAGTGGCAATAAAAGAGTGGAGGAAGTTTATCATGACGGCAAGATGAATCGATACATGAACAAAAGTTGTTTGGGTGAACAACAAAAACATTGCAACAAATGGAAATGAAATTGCGATAACTGACATTTGTGTCACTTACCAACAGATTCTTCTTTCACTTTAGGGCAATTTACACGATCGCATTGAGACATTCGAGACTCCAACTCATCAATGGAACACGGATACAATGCGAGAAAGTCGGACAATCTGCGCTCTAATCCCATCAAAGTGGGGCCTTGGAAACGACATGCCATGGCGGAGCGACGAAATCCAGCTGGATCAAAATATCGCGTGAGTAGCATAACCTCCTACATATTAAAAAGTCATAAAAATGACTTAACAGCGGTGGCACATTCAGGTTTCTGGGGAAAATGACTGTGTACGGCAGGAATAGACACACGGTAATGGAGGAAGTTTTCTTCTAGAAAATTCAATAATTTTGAACCATAGGACGCACGATAAATATTTTTTTTCACAAAAATGATCGGTTTGGGCAAAAAGTGTTACTCGAAAAAGTGTATCTCGAAAGGTGCGAAATTTCATGAATTCCATAACACAACCAGCATCCGGTTACTTTGACCAGATTCGGATTTCAAAGTTGAAACACTGTATCACGCTGAATGCGAGCTATTGAAAGCTTCATAGCAATTCAAATTCGGCGGTGTATCAGCCATAGATTTAGTTGCCTCAGCATCGGTTTGGCATTTCAAACGCTTATAGCGTATCAGCGCTTTCCTGGACCGAACTGCGAACCTGCCGTTCTGAACGGATTCGACCATGAGTGATTTTCATCAACATGACCGCGCCAGCTTGCATTAGATTAGCAACATGGACCATGCAGGCTTGCCTGGTGCTGAGGGTATATTTGGTACTGACCACAGTTGCCGAAGAACAAAAATAACCTTGAAAGTTAGATTCGCATGACATCGAGCTGGTAAATCATGCGTGACCTCACTGGCTGAATTGCGTGGACACTTGGTGAAACGTTTGAATTAGCGTTGACAACAAAGAGATTGCAATCTAATCAAGTCAACCAGAATGGCAAGTTTGAGTACACCGATTTTAGGGACCAGTTTATCCATACAGCTGGAGTAGAGCTAAAACTACTTTCGTCATACTCAAGTTCTTTTAAAAGCAATATCTCAAGAACGGATGTCAGTAATTTTTCTGGCAATCAGAATAAGACAAGCAGGCAATATGTATAAAGCACTCCTTGGGCTTTTAATGCTTAATGACGAATCCATATTGCGACACTTACAGTACTTATTTCAGCGTGATGCCTTCTCTTTTTCAATTTAAAAAAGCCGCTCATTCATTGGCCTCCAACATGCTTGTGGAATTTACGAAGATTTGTAGCATAATATCGTATCTTGTGATCGCTTTTCTGAAACACACAAGTATGATGAAATAGGATGCACGAACAAAAAGAGCAACGTGTGAAGCTCGATGCGCTGTGCGACATAGTGGGTGAGAATAACCTTGTCAAGCATGCGCATTGATAACTTCCGCAAAATGACTAATATTAAATTAGATTGATTCACCGCACATGCTCTATGCTAGCTTCTTTTTGATGCTACAGCAAGCATTCAGATAATGTGCTTCAAACCTTGTCGCTTTTAATTTACTACAGTCCTGGACATAAAAAAACGCAGGACGTTTCGCATTAAGTACTTCATTGTTCCTACTCCTAAATTAGTTACTCTTTAATGCAGCTGCCTTTTATAAAATGAGACGGCGTCATGAGTTTCGTGGACTGTGCTTGCCTATAAACAGCGGTGACAGAGGAAACCGAAACACAGGGCGAACCAATTCTGTATCCAGAGACGAGTACCGTAAACAAATTGGAGTCCCAATCGCTCGACGTTTCTATTCGCGATATTCAAGAATAGCCAAAAGGGTTTAAGGTTTTAAGTTATGTTAATATAATGGGACAGAAACCATGAAAATATAATTTTTTTCGGTTACCTCCAAATGCCGAAGTATAGTAGCGAGTGGATGTCTCAGTCCCCGAGATGGATATTTTCTCTGAATCCTTGAAATGTTCCGAAAAAAGCGTACGTCTGAAATAGCTTCTATGGAAGAAGTATTACGTACTGCTTTCTTATGGCGGAACAGTTTTCATCTAATCGCAAAAACCATTGACCGGTGCTCTACACCTAGTTGACTGGCCTTTGATAACTGGTGTAGGAGAGGTGGGCAAACTATGGTTACAAACCAACCACCAGCAGCGTACTACTCCATGCTCATCAGGATCTGGGATGGAAGAGTCGGTAGTGGGCACTCAAGATGTCTAGCTTCATCCGAAGGGCGTATGAACTCAGTACTCAGTCACTGGCTCCTAGTGGGTTACGAGATACTCAAGTCGTCCTATTGCCTTCTAGGTTCAGTCTCGGGAGAGGATCATTTATGTCGACCCTCTACATCGGTTTCGACAGTTGCATAGTAGCAATCCCACTGACGAATCATGAATCCCGATGGAAAATTGACGATGCGAAGGTGGAGACTGGAAGGGCCGGCATATACATGGTGAGCATTGCACGGTGTTTCCTTTCGCACACACTGTTCTCTTTCGACACGGTTATGTGCTAAATAATATACATGGGTTTATGCTCGCACGACAAGAAGGAAAGGACACCAGTAAAGCACATATGCGAGACAGAAGACTCCACTCGCTGACAGATTTGACCGCAGTTTAATGAATGACTACAGGGTGTGCATAGCACACTGAAACATGTGGCACGCCAAGGTCAACAGCATCGTCCGTTCATACACTGGCTAGTCAGAAGTTTAACACGACACATCGAATGACTGTCGAGCCGAAAGAATATCAGTGATAGTGACTTAATACAGTGCCAACGATGCTTAGGTGAAATGTCAATGCGTTGCCGCTCTTGTATTTACGCCTGAGTAACCGAACGAAGATTGATAATGCGACTGTTCATGCCATACACATAGACAAAATCCAGCCTATGCCACTAATTTAGATTTGAGTAGAACGAATAGAAGGCAAAAAGCTTCCCAGATGTCTAGGAAAATGTAATACTCAACAAGAAAATGAATGACAATTTGTAGTACTGGCAGACTGTATTTTGTCTCTGCGATACGACTCCGCTAATCGAACACTATACAGAGATCACTGTTTTACACATGGGTAGAACCAAAGCATTCACTGAACTGAAGCAAGCGCGGGTCAACACCTATACTTCTTCTCGTTAAGATACAATCACAACGTGAACTTCATATAAGCATTCGACACTTGATTCTCAGAATTACTGCACTGCAAGATCGAAGCGAAGCACGTCACGTGCCACAGACGGCATCAAAATGGTGAATGCCAATCGAGCCTTCTACATAGGCGAGGACAGTTCATTCGATATGTATCCGATGGTTACTGGTGTTCATATGAAAGGCAATTTACGCCTCTATTTTATTGTTAGATCGGTGGTGCGTAGTAAACATCTAATAGAAGTGCTGAAGTATTTTGTTTCGAATGATGGAGCAGTGAACTTCTCAGCAGCACTTCGATCCAAAATATTGATTTAGTGATACAGGAAATATATCGTACTGAGCATTTGAGTGGCATCAATGTTTCTGTTAAATACTTTATGTATTAATAACAGACAGAATTCGGACACTTACTTTGTTATTCTAGTGCATGCGGATCAACAATTAACTACAGAAGAAAAGTTCGCTCACATGATGCTTTCAGATCCTACTACACATTCTCTGTACAACGATCTCACAAAATGCCGTCCTTATATTGCCACACAATCCGCCTTTCGTTCCACACCTTCCATAATCGATATCTATGAGGACTCCACTTTTTCCTATTCAGCGCGCATACTAACGAAACGGAACCGTGTCTCAACCGACTGCCGAGCAACCTATTATAAATGTTTGAATTGTCCATTCGCCGAGTCCTATCTTGTCACAACCCTTTATAGAACGTGACGAGTGTAACTGCTTTTTAATTGTCGTTTTTGATTGAAATACAACGTTTATGTACATGAACGGTTATACAGTACAAGAACAGGTACCATTTGCACACTTGAAAAGTACCTAAAATAAAATTTGGTTTCAACTGGGCCGCCATTCACCTCAAAATGACAGATTAGAAAATCTTTGAATCAATTAGGCAATTAGCCTTTACATGGGTTCAAAGAAGCGCAGACTGCTTGAATAAATAACCATTTTACTGCTACATAACGAAGAATGTCCTCGATTCAGATGAAACAATCCTTCCTAGTTCTGACATGCATTTACCTGTACTAGTGATGTTCGAGGACAGGAGCAAACAATTTCTAGTTCGGTCTGAAATGGGGCAAAGTAAGAATCCATTTCTTTGTACAACGCTTCGGCAACAAAGCCTTGAGTGATCCGATCTGATCGTGGAAAACTTGGAAGTCCACAGATGGCTTTTTGAAAGCGTTCTTGGTTGACAAGCAATGTCAATAGGTCAGATACCTTTAAAAAGTGAATGGCAAAAATAGGCAGATAATGTGATAAAATAGTGAAATCACTTCCGACAGTAATTGGCAAAAGCCTAAATAGTACCATCATTACAAGCCTGCATACAGAGCCAGTCCAACCAGTGATTAAGAATCGATAGATTTCAGAACCAACGGCGATTAGATAAAATGCCAACATGTTACAAGATTTTCAGTGCTGTTTTCAAAGGATCAATCATTTATGTCAGACGAGCAAGGTTCAAGTCTTGATCAAAGTTTCGACGTTATCAAGTTTCATTTGCAAAAAACAAATCTCGCGAAAAATCTACAAGGCCTAATTTTTTCCAGGAGTTGGTGGCTTGCATGAGATACCTCGTCCTATATGAAATAACAAGACAACCCCGAGCGATTAAGATACACCGATTTTGTCATCCGTCCTGCAGTGAACAAAGTCAAGGAGTTTTCAACGTCTCGGGGGCTGTGCTGACTAAATATCTACAAGATACCGAGGACTGAAACAATGTTAAAGTTTTAACACCCAGGAGCAACTGGCTTTATTGATTCCCGTGCTTCTTTTATATCAATCATTCGTGAATCGCCGTGAAAGTAATTGAAACATTGATTTATTAGGTTTCCAACAATTTTACGAATCTACTTTCCATCTACCGTCCCAAAAATGCCAATGTTCAGTATGTCAAATTACTAATCTTGTACGAACGTATCTTGGTTTTGGTTGCGAACTCGAAGCACCGAATAATAGTGACAGAAAAAACAAGGGATCATGAGAAAAAGGGACTACAGATAAGCAGAAACATTACTCATGCAGGAAAGTCATGGACTGTGGTACTGAGTCACATCATCTGCTGACCTTAACAATTGCTCGAGGGGATCTCGCGGACCCCTACTAGGTAATTTAGCTCCCCTTACTCGGGAAAGTCCATTGCTTACGGTTTTTATACCTTTAAACCAGGCGAAGGACAGACCATCTGATCCATCCCCCAGTCATTATCGGCCTCGGACAACAGCGTACATGCAGACGGGCCATTTGTAGGTATGTGAAACCTACGAGCTACCTACCAATCTAGTAAAGTTTAGCCTCCATTGTAAAGTGTAAACCCAAGTTCCAGTAATTCACGTCGTAATATCTCAGTACCTTACAATTTCAAGACTGTTCAAGGACAAGATAGGCATTACCTTTGCAAAGATAGCTCATTTCACAATTAGACCCAGCGAATTGGCCCTAAATCATTGAAGAAATTACGAGATATTTAAACCAGTAAACCGGCGTATAAACACCCAACAATACACAGTAGGATTTAGAACGTAAAACTAAGTAATGACGAACAAAAGTGAAGAAAAACTACAAAGAGGATTTACAAACCTGCTTTCGAACGGAAACAGTCCAAGATGACGTCGATTCTGGATGCTGAAAGCACATAATGGCCGTCCAGACCAGATGAGCAACCAGAGAATGATGCATCGATGATTCCATCTGACAAAATCCGATGGGATAATAAAGGGAAAAATAAACATTTTCATCTATGAACTACAGGTGGATAAAAGAATTTCTTCATTGTTGATAAGAAAACCGCGTATGAAGGATTTTTTTCTCTATTTAGAAGACAGCCAAAGACGATGTCACAACGAGACTACACCTTGACGTAGTGTGACGGCTTGCGTGCCTCCATGATCCAGCGAGCCATGCAGGATGGCTTATTTCAAGCCGAACATCCAATCATACCTGGAAGGTCAATGGGTAGAGGCCTGATCCGCCAAGTCGGGGGTTGATCTGAGTTAGCAGCTCAGTCGGAAAAATGAGTGGAAGACTAATTGATCCAAGTAGATAGGCTCCCACTCAGCTATTCCCCGCTGCCTTGCGGTCAGGTTCTTGTCAGAATCAAAGGCTTTGGTTGAGAACCCTAATCGTTCTTCTGCTTAGCGGCTGGACTCCCTAGCAGTACCCGTCCAATATTCCCCATGAGTTACATGCCTACAAATAATTCCATACTGCATCGGTCGTCGCACAGGCTAATCAGGACCGTGCTACCCATTGCATCGAGCGCAAGTGGGGTGGGTAGTGATAAGTATGCTACTGCTCAGAGTTCCCTCTCTTTTATTCAACCTGTCTCTTCTGTCTCCAACCCAATCCCCTTGCCTCCTCTGCCTGCCCATAGTGTCCTCACTGATAACACCGCCGATACTCGCAACGGTTCATTGCCAAGTAGTGGACTGCGTGGTTTTCAGTCTGTTAGTTCACATTTTCTCAAGCCTCTTCTGTCCCAGAATCACGGTTCCTTCAATGTGCGCACTTTAATGCAGGTTGGCCAACCGGCCCGTTATACTCTGACCGTAAACTCACTTTTAATTGATGTCTGCTGCGTGAGTGAAACACGAATTCAGGACGCGAGTAGAGTAATTCAACTAGCTGCACCAAATGTCTCGTCAAGATATTTTCTTCGCACTTCAGGAGACGAAGCAGCTCAAGCTGTGGGTCAACGTGGTGTAGGAATAGTCTTGAGTGAGAAGGCTGAAGCAGCCCTTCTAGATTAGATCCCAGTCAACAAAGGCTTGTGTGCCATGAGACTGCAGGGATCAGTTGGCGTTCGAAAGGATAGTAGTGTTAAGCGTAGTTTATTTGTTATCTCGGCATACGCTCCAACTGACTGCAGCACTGATACGGAGAAAGACGAGTTTTATGACGAGCTCGTCACCCTTGTTCGGAACGGCAAACGCTCTGACACTGTAATGGTAGCAGTTGATTTCAAAGCACAAGTTGGAAAACTTGATGCATCGGAGTCCTGTTTAGGCGAACGCTGCGCCTTGCCCGCTCAGCGAACAGATAATGGAGAAAGACTTGTCCAATTCTGTGCAGACAATCATTTATTTCTACCTTGTACGAATTTCCGACAAAGTTCGCGTCGCGCGGCGACATGGTGCTCTAACTCGACAGAAATTCAGAGTCAGATCGACCACATCGCAGTAGGCTACCGTTGGCGCGGTTCTGTCCAGAACTGTAGATCATATTGGACCATGTACGTCGAACAGGACCTTGCGGTAGTTTTAATGCGGTCGTTTGCTTCAGCTCAACGGCCATCGACACAAACCACAAGCACGATTGGTCGTGGAACGTGTATGTGATTCGGCTGTTCGCAACAGATACGAGCAGAAACTATCCGAGGTCGAGCGGTCGGATCAAATCAAGCAGGCGACGCATTTGGCGGCGGATTTCGCCTGTTGTCCTAGGTCTAACGTTCATCAAAGATACTGGATCTCGCAAGGGTCGCTGGGTCTAATCGAGCGAAAACACCAGCTCGCTAACTGCAAGGAGGTGAATAAGATGCGTCGACAATTGCAGCGTCAATCGACGATAACCCTTAGGTATGACCGTGAAAACTGGTGGGTTAAGGAAAATTTGGATTCGATGAAACACATGGAGTATGCGTGTGGGAGATGTTCGTCGGTTAGAGGTTTCGATCACCGATGTGTACGCAGTATGGCTAGAATTGGATGGAGTAACCGGATGAGTATGGTGGACGTCACTAATCTAGTACTAGGTGACGGTTGTCAGAATACCTTGTTTTATCATATGAAACTTAGTAGACTACGCTGTTTGGGTCACGTATTGCGTATGTCGAACACTCGTCTACCATACCAAGCCCTATTTTGTGTTCCTCCTAAGGAATGGAAGAAGCCATGTGGAGGTCAACACATGACGGAACAGCGTGGGCTGAGGAAATAAACAGGGAGCTTAGATAAAGTAGATGTCTTATCTCTCCCTGTTTGGGGTCTGAAAGACTCGTCAGCCAGCTGGCTGGAGACACTAAAGGATATGGCAATGAACCGTGAACAGTGGTGATCGTGTTGTCGTTTTATGTGAAATCAGAATGATTGAAGGAGTGCGTTTGTACAGTTCTACTGTGTTCCGTGTGTTGGCTGCTGCATCATTGTTGTCTTTTCCCACCTGTGTAGGTGCACTCCCTGTTTCCTTTGGATATTTACTCTTCCTATGAAAACATGTAACTCCGGGGGAAATGCTGCAGTCAGTGAGGCTGGCTTGCTGTTTAACGATGAAGGGTGATGATGAGAGAAACACGGCTAAGTAGATTCCTGTACGCAGTCAAACCAAATCACCAGAGGAGAGCTGAGCTGCCGAGATCATAACGGAATGTGCACATGACCACTAGGGGGCCAAGCTGGGTTAAATTTGGATTGGACAGTGCACGAGTGACGGAAAACTAGCTGTATTGGGAGCAAAAGGGGACGAAAAATTGCGAATTGTTGCGGTAACTCACCTGGATATCACGATTCGGATCAACATGGAATTGACTGACGGTGAGGAACCGCTTCAAAGACGATAGCACCTCTAATACATGGAGAGATCTGAACATTGGAGAAAATCAAAAAGCATTACAAAGGAAGTTGTAAAGCAGCTAGAATAAGCGCATCAGCACTGGGACTAAACATATGAGCGGGAAAACCTCGATATGGGTTGCTATTAAACAGTGAATTACTAACCACGTCTGGTTAAATTTGTATTCCTATAACGAAAACTCCTTAGTACAGAAACGTAACCAGAACGTTTTTAGTGCATTATTTTAAAACGGCACTTTCACAGTGCAAAATTCCTCAAAATATCGAGTTGGGACCAATGACTGCCAATGAACTCCAGATTTGCCAACATTTGATAGTCCGCGAGCAAATTTTGAAAATATCAAACGCTGTCGTCTGAGAAATTACATTTTCAAAACGAAAGATAATTGCTACACTTACTCAGCCTCAAGTTCTGCGGACAACAGAGCCAAATGTCCAACGGTGAGACGCCAGAAAACAAAATCCTTGAGCTGTACCGGACACGGTTGCGGGAAGTTCGTATCAAAAACACACTGGGCAATCAAGTCACTCAGAGCAATCCACGAAGCGAATTGCATACAAGGCGGGAAGATCAGTGACGAATGAGTGCCAGATATGTCCAATTTGGGGGCTAGGACTGTACCAAGTTCGATCAATTGTTCGACCAAGGACTATAAATAAGAGGAATAAGTAATCCAGTCTAATGAGGCCTGTGCAGTGCAAATTTGAAAAAGTGAAACAGTCCGCGACACAATGAGCAACACTTGCCCAAAACACTTCGGGCATGAGAGTGCAATCACCTGCGCAGAATAAAAAAACGCTTACGGGGAAATTTACTGTTGAGCTTAACAATTCCTTGGTAGCCTGCATATCCTCGGTATCGGGCATATTTGGATTCGAAGAAACACGGAGCGCAACTGAGCGACCACAGAGAGCAGCAAGGGATGCCAAACAACGATAGAGGAGAGACGTCACAGAACAAAGACGACCTTTGTCACATCCGACGTTTGGATGATGAAAGGCGATTGATCGTAAGTTGTTCTCGATTATCTGAACCAAATAGACGGGATTTTGATCAAGAGAGGATAGATCCTAATTGGAGGGGAGGGAAAGAACGGAACTATAGTTAAATAGGCGACATCCATCAGCATAAGGCGAGTTTCACACAAACAAACCAACGAACTGATTTCTCATCGAACATGTTAGTCAAACTTCGCATACGTATGAAGTCTGCTAGTTTGCCTACATTCTCGGACACTGTACGTCCGTCATGAAATGCTCCCTGAGTGCATTCATGCAAACAGTCAGCACAAAAAATTGCGTCCAGTTTAACAAACGGATTAGCAGTGAAGTTCGAAAAGTGAACAGAAGAGAGACGGGAGAATATTTGCATGCATATTGCAGGAAAAGGAAAAATTCCTTGACCAGCGAGTTGGATAAATAAGGGATCAGAATGGGGTGAATCGGATCGTAATTTCGAAAAACCCAGACTTTCAGAAAGTGAACGATACTGGAGGGTATGGGACGAAAAGTGGATCGCGTAGAAATATGAGAGCGACACTTTGAAAGATCGTTGTACAAAGGATGCGTGGGATCAGAAATTTTGAGAGCGAATTTCTCACATGCTGGGAAGTGCTGATCACATAGATTTAGGAAAAATTCGGTTAGTGGTATGAAGGGTACACGGTTAATAATTGATAGTCTCCGGGGGAAAACTTTAAACCTAGAAAAATAACAAGAGGACAGTAAAGAAGGATTGGAAAAACACACTGGTAAACAAATCGAGAGATGGTGCTTTATTTCACCTTGTAGTGTCGAAGCTTACTAATTTGAAACGACAACCGTCAGAGATTCTTTACACAGGTAGAAATGTGAGTAGTCCACTTCAGATTTTTACCAATAGTAACTCCTAGATATTTCACAGAATCAACCCTGGTAAGTGTTTTTGAGTTGATGGAAAACCTTGCAGATGCGTGGGCCGACCGAGGGAGAGAGAACAGACATTCGAAACATTTAGATGTGTTGAGACTTAAACCAGCTCGTGCAGAGAAATCACAAACAGAAGATAGGTTGTTGGAAAAACTTTGAAAATTATCGTTGTTCGAAACGGCTTGAGAGAGGGCAACATCATCGACATACTTAAACAGATGACAAGGGGAACTAGTAGATAAGTCGCTGATGTAAACAGAGAAAAGATACGGTGAAAGAACAGCACCATGTAGCACTCCTGAATTGTTCATCAACGGCTTAGAAGTCGTACCATCCATTCGTATGCACTGGGGTTCGGTTAGTAAAGTAATCAGACAGCCATGCTAATAAAGACCTAGAACAACCAAATGTTTCCAGTTTGTGAAGTAGAAGGGAACGTGGGACTGAGTCAAATGCCGACGAATAATCTAGAAAGGCGCAATGCACAGATTTCATTGATGCATTTAGGGACTTACAAATGTTGTGAATGAGGGAGGCGACAGCGCCCAAAATGGACCTGTTAGACTTATAGGCAAACTGAAAAGGGTTATCAGGGGGACACAAGAACGCAGGCGCTTAAGTAAGGCACGCGTCGTCAGTTTAAGACCAGAAGATGTTAAGGCGATGGGGTGAAAACGTTTTGCTAAAGCAATAGAACTGCCAGATTTTGGGATGGGAATGGTAGTGACGGGTCTCCAATAGTCAGGGATGGAAGACGAGCTTAATGATGAGTTAATTAGAGAAATGAATGCATCCGTCGCAGCCACAGCACCATGCCTTAAAAGAGCTGAGGACAAACTGTCAGGACCGATCTCCGTGGCAATTTTCGTGGTGCGCAGAAGGTCGAGCACCTCTTCCCTAGAAGAATTTCTAACTGTCATATCATCACCCTGACTAAATATGACCGGGGTATAAGTGTGTTATGGTCGATGACCAATCCAAGGTTTTCGGAGCCGCAGATTTCATTCTTGCTATTAGTTTTCTGAACGAATCTGTCCTTTTCTCAATATTTTGAAATTGACGTTATTTTAAATATTGCGCAGTTGAATACTTTTATGTGTCCACAAAATGATTCATAAAAGCCCGCTCTGTGACTGGCTAGTCCACACATCGATCAAATCCACCCAACAAAATTATATAAACGATAGAGCTCAGTTGAATTCTGACTTGTGTTGGTGGGTCACCAATAAACGCGCGGCAGTACCCTGTGTTCGTCTTCTCTCTTCCGCTAGCGGGCTGGGTTAGCTGTTCGTATTTCGCGCCGCTTATTGTTACGTGTGGCTGCTCATTCAAGGGAGCAGCAGATCTGTCCCATTTGTTGTGCGACTACGGGCCTTGAGTCTTGAGCCCAAACGTTTTGTGTCTCCAACCTCTATCTGTGTGTGTGTGTGTGTTCGTGTCCTACTAGACCACAGGCTGTGTGCTCCTGTGATATCGTGCGCCGCGAGTACTTGTGTCTTGTGCTTCAGTGTGTGCATAGACCAACCAAACTCAGCAACATAACAAAGTGGAAGGATGGGTGAAAGTACGACTGACGCTGTCGACATCCGCAAAACATTTCGCATGTTTCTTTTTCTTCCCACACAACAGTCGAATGCCTTGCCATTGCAATTGCTTGTTGTTACCAATCAAGAGTTGGCTGGCGAATGTCATGTCGATGCGTTGGATTTCAGCTTTTATTAGGTTGGAAATATACCGCCCGCTTGAGTTACTACGAGATTTGTAGAAGTGCTCCTTGCGTCTCGTTAGAGATTTCAGTTTCTGGGTGGAGATACGACCATTTGAGAGGAATAGTGTTTCTGAGGGGCAGCAAATATCAAAAACTGCGTTGGCCGTCTCTATGACAAGCGTGACATTGTCAGTGAGCAGGGGTTTAAAAGAGAAACAGGCAGACGCGATCGAAAGAGATTTCTGAATAAGAACAAGGTTGTTGTGTGAAAGGTTTCGGGGGCAAACTCGGATTTGATTTGCTTCTCTGAAGAAATGAAAGAATGACCTAGAGTATATTTCGGTCTTTAACAAAAGCAAACAATGATTGCTACATGAAACTGGAGCACGCAGTTTTAGAGAAAATAAATAGGGGTGGTTGGTACTAACTCTACCTAAAATGGAACCACCTCTGGTGACAGAAACGCAGAGATCAGTCAAATCAAACAGAGTCAGTGGTAGGGTAGAAGCATGATTGAAATCACTTACAGCAATATACAGTTTGTCCCCAAGAAGAAGAACAATAAACACTAGAAAAGAGTCGGAAAATGATGCAATATTTTGTTACGAGCTTAAGGGGGCAATGTATAAATTGGTCGTTATAGTGCTGATATGGCGAGAAAACCTAGGATGACACTGTATCACAAGACAGTCAATTTCGTTTAGCGAGCACGTATAAACAACTTCGGACTTGCTAGACCAGAAGGAGTTTACGTATGTTGCAACACCGCCTCCAGTCTACTTGTTCGAAACTCTGTCCTGTTGATGGAATCTGAAGCTGTCTATCGACGCGAGTGAATCAGCGATATTCAGGTTCAGCGACGATTCCGGTGTGCAGATGACACATGGGTCGGTGGTTGAAGTGTGAGGAACAGGTCCGACATTTTCGTAAACAGAGGGCGGACGTTGGTACTCATTAATGCCGAAATGGACATCTTGGCTGGAAGAGTGCATTTCAGAGCTGCCCGACAGCCAGCACGAGTGCCTCTTTTAGACCGATTAGAAGCTCGTTGAGGTGCAGAAATAAGAGATCCCAATATATGTTGAGAAACGATACTCTTTTTGAACAAAAGTAATTCCGAGCGATTGTGGTGTCGAAAGAAGAACATAATCGAACCAAATATCCGAAAACAAAATAACGAAATAGGATGATACAGAATTGTAGCGCAGCCAGTCAAAGGGCGTGCAGTTTAAAAACTGCTCATAATGAACAAGAGGATCTTTTTGAAACTAAATGAGAGGGCCGGAAACAAATTAAAAGCCTTTTGCCACCTATAAGGTCTATTTCAAATCCCACCTGAATATCATTACGAAATCAAGGAATAAAAGGAGTAGATAATATAGTAGCGTGAAAATAAACCGACGACCTAAATCGATTCTTTATATGCTAACATACTACAAAGCCTTTTGATCTAAGCCTCTAAAGTGTCCGGACTAAGCAGCAATGCATAAAAACTTTGAAGTGTCCCACTGACGGCGAGGTTCAATTGAAGGTGGATAAAAACAAACAGAAGATCGATGAGTAGAAACAGTACACTCACCTTCTGATACCAGCTGATCATATCACGTAAACCCTTCAATCGGGATTCGGTCCCATGATTAAGTGCATTTGTCACCGAATTTATTGCTAGCAGGGTTATGATATTTGACTGCGGTTTCACGCCAAAAGATCCCAGGGATTGGGGGTCTACGCCCATGTGGAACAACAGGAAGAAAATCAACTCCGAACCGAGGGAACTAAAAGATAAAGAAAACGAAGTTAGGGATGAAGTAAAATAAAATGAGTGGCCAGTATATCAGAAAAATACCACTGCAATCAGTAATTCCGTTAAGTTTTCATTTGTGATGAGCGAAAACGTGGGATAAATTCAAAAGTAGTCCGGGACAAAAATAAACGTAATAGAGGTGTTCAAGACAGGAAAACTTACTAGCATGCCTCTATGTAGCTCTCGAAACCCACACAGGGCCAGGGAAAGCTCTGCATGGAAACCAATATAGAATCAGACGACTGGATGAAATCTTGGAGCACATAATGCGAAAGCACAAAGACCATCAAATACGGTCGCACGTGAGTGACAAAGTCCTCTTGATCAACAGCCAAGTATTGAAGGAATAGCTAGATGCAAATTCGAAAATCATAGACAAAGATTTGCTTTAATAAAAGAATTACGTTTGTGGAATAGAAGCACGATGCAAAACCATTCAAAAGCAAAAAACGACATGTAGAAGAGAGAGTGAACTGTTGAACGAACTTGGAAAAAAGAATGATAACCACAGGTTAATTCTTGGCAGTTTGCCGCTATCAATTTCGTTACGTCAAAAAAGAAACGGTAACACTAAAAGTGCATCAAAACTGTTAATGAAGGTCACGTTCATAAGGATTTACAGCCGCATTCTTTGTGGTCATGTACAGTTAGTTATTAGAAGCTGCATATAACTAACCGTTCTAGCGATTTGCCAATTGGGTATTTCGTGTGGAACCAAAAAATATTCATCGCTCGATCGCTGCACCAGCTTCGTTAACACCTGAACCTGAATATGAACTTCAGTGCTGTTCTGTCCGATCTACCTCTAAAATTCCACTTTAAATGTTCGCTTACATCATTTTTATTTTTCACATTGTCTCAGCTTTACTGTTTTTGTGAATGCAACAAAATCAATGGCAGTGAAGCCAGTATAGAACAGAAAAAACAGGTTTCGATGGAATATCTTTTCGGATGCATGAGTAAATAACCATAGATGAATTTCAATGGCTAGCAGATTGTAAATATCTTCTAGAATGGTCAAATAGGTCCGCTTTTAGGAAGGAGTTTTAGTGGAGAAATCTATAATCTATTCATCCGCAGTAGGATATCATCGTTCTTCGGGAATTCGCCCACGAGAAGCAATGATGTGTTAGGTCCATGAAACTAGAAAGGTAGCTCGCGATTCTCATTCACTCGATGGGCGGATTGGTGCACTTTCTTTCTAAGCATCAACTGTACCAGAAATCACTAAGATGCAAAACGGGCAGGAATGCTGAGGTTGTGGACTCACGGTATAGACACTAGCACAGTGAATTCGGTAGACTGACGTCGAGGATTGTGAAATGCATTTGGCCAACTGCGCACACAACTCAGCTGTATATTCCACTCTTGGTCTTCCAAGCGAAGTATTCTTTGTAGCCCCATCAATAGTGCCTGTGGCTGGAGGTAAGTCGGGCAAACGGACCAGACAGGTCAACAGAAGTTGATAGGAGCATAAGCACAAGGCAAACTGATCTGAGCTGCTGTCACTGGCGGCATCAGCGGTCATATCCTCTAGCGATTCAGTTCGCAACCGATTGACGTTCAACAGACGGAGAACACAATCGATCAATTGTAACACTGCTGATGCATGTTTTCGATTCCACTCCGGACTTTTCAGTTTGCTTACCAAGCTGCGATTAAGTAAAAACGTAAGACCAGTAAGTGAACCTAAAGGAACAGCAATGACAGCCAGTGTCAGGTGGATGTAAGTTATTCACCTAAGACGAACTGGAAAATCTCCGCCAAAATTGAGCGTAACACATGACGACGGGTCCCATACATGATGTTTGATTGTTAAAGTAAAAGCACTTCCCGCTCATATAACTACTACCAGCAGCTTTTCGCAACCCAAGGATTTTTGCCTTGTCGATTGTCGTTTAAAAGGCTGACAGTCATAAAGGAACCGAATGATCGAAATAGCACACCTGTTTGTGCAAAAGAGCACTAAAGAATTTCTAAGCACCAGACTCAGTGGAACAAATACACCTGTAACCAAAACAGCCTCAATATGGAGTTCGCTTGAAGCCTGTTCGGAATAGCACTTTCGCCTTTATGAATAGCTGAAAATGTGAATCTATTTCGTCGACAAACTTGAGAGGCTCGTAACTAGGGTTGATCAACGGTCATTGAGAACGAAACATGAGAACGATTCGCACTTCATTGCAGGGCCGATGATGATCTTCATCGCCCTTGGAGACAATTTATCTTCTTGACGGGAGGGGAGGAGCACAGCAATATGAAAGTAAAAAAGGTAGTACGGCATCAGAACGGAGAACATTGGAGTTGCCACTTTGAGATCAAGGTTGTTAACGATAAAACCGTTTGGGAAGGAGGTAAACATCTCGCCTTGACCTAGAATAGATTATCAAAAGTGGTGCTTAACGACCCCTAGTCCCAACACCTGAAATATACACTTAAAAACTATTAATTTCTTCAAACCATAATTTATCACCCAAGACCACGAAATAAACAGGCTGATTCATGAAAGTCTGCTTCAATGAGGTGCCGTACTTACTTAATTTGAAAAGCTAACCATTTCGACGAGGGTCTCGCAGCTTAGCTAGCAGGGCACATAAAGTCCTAAACAGCAATTGGTGCTCACTGGAACTCGACAACAGTAAGGAATTTTTAACTTTGTGTCTGTTAAAACGGGAGTTGAAGAATTGCCTGTGTTGCGACCAATTTACGCAAACTGTACAGGACTCAACATTCATCTTCTCATAAGGAAAAACCACTTGAAACGAAGACGCAGCAGGAGATGCCTATTTGCGAAAGCCGTCGTGATAGTCGATATTCGTAAGCTTCCCTCCAACACCACTTTCTTTTATAACTAAAAAGCTTGCATCACAATATGATAGACAAGTGTTCGTCATATGCAACACGTGACCCAAACAGCGTAGTCTAATACATTTCACACGCTGAAATAAGTTATTCCGACGCCACAAGTGCTTCAGTCCAGTGTAGGCTGCTCGAGCTTTCGATATACGTGTGGTTACCTCAACGTCTGACCTACCGTCGTTCGACACCTAGCTACCAAGATAAGTGGACCGCATAGTCAGAGTGACACATTACACACAACTCCATAGACAGCCGGACCACACGTGGAGCAAACCGATGTGGTCCATGACTGAAGTCAAGGCTCAAGAGACGATTGGATGACCTGAATTTTGTGCTGTCGAGAAACAAGTGATGATGTGAGCACAAAGCCAACCATTTTTCGTTTATTGGAATGAGGTGAACTGAGATCCAGAAAAGTCAAGGGATAGAATAACATTCTACGAACAAAAATGTGTGATAAACAGCGTAAAGAAGTATGAGTAATGACTAACCTTTGTAAAAAGTCTGTAAAACGCAGCACGACTGCTGGCGCTGAATGACGCAACAAGCTGCTCAGGCAATGATGTGGAGTTGAGGTTTCATCCGTCATTCCAAGGGCACGTAACTGAAAAAGCAAGTTAGTGAAAGGAGACTTCAACTATTAAAACAAAACGACTTCCACTAATAAATAGGGACGAACGGCATAAAAACAATGGCCGCGCAATCCGGAGAAAAAGAACGATAAAGGCTTTAGATTTTAAAATCGAAGAAACAAACATTTTCTCACATTGTTTTTATATGAGCTGTTGAATAGGAGAATGGACGACTGAAACGAGTATAGATCGTGATTCATCGATATGAACAATCTCGAACTACAAACCGGCTGCTGCGATAATTTTGACTGACTGTCCTTCGGATTACGATTTTCACAGAAAGCTCAGGCCATCCGGTCAATCTTCGACTGGGGAAGCACAAGCCTCGAGTTCCGCGCTTATTAGATCTCATATTTCCCATCAATCTCAAATTAGAGCGAAAGCTGAGTCCAATGTTTCCTGAGCGTAAGTTTAACCGGATGACATGAAGCTTGGGCATGAAAGTTGCAGTCTGAAATGGGGGAGGTGGGTAAATCAGGCTTAGATCCTTTCAATGGATTTGGGGATTTGTGTTGAATATAGCTCACTGACACAGAAAAGTGCACTACCAAGAAAAAAGAAATCAGTAAGGGGCTAACCTTTATCCATGCATGTAGACATTCACCAGCAAAAAACTGCAAGCCGACCAGCAGTCCTGAGTATCGACTTGTACAGACGGCCCACACAGTTTTGCACAACTGATCCAAATGACATCCAATGACTGGCCAACGTCGATCAAGTTGTTTCGATTTCACCCGTTCGACCAAAAGACAAACACAGTCGGTCAGTTCACAATAGGACTTCATCAAATAGATTAGATGAACCACATTTGGAAGCGAGCTACCACGTCCAAGGCGGGATCTGAGTGCTTCGCGAAGTGTATCTACCAAGAAACTGACGAATACCGCATACGCTTCCTCCGTTGCACAAAACTCAACTGGGCTGATGGAGAAGAATGCACGGCGTATTACTTTCACCAAGGTGCAGTACCATTCAACAGACTCAACTGTATCACCACAAGAAACCTGAGACGTTTTGTTGGTCAATGCTGTCTGCAATTGGATAATCAGTTCCGAGTCTCCAACCTTCGAAGCAAATCGAAATAACGAACCAAGCAATTCTAGATGATTAAGGTGCATCAAACGAATATGCTTGAAAGGACTAGTACTTCGGCCCGTACCTTCATTATCTATCACCCGATTACTTTCATTTGCGCAAACAAAAGGGCGGCAAACGTCGCCGATTTGACCATTTGTGATAGGTTTCCCATGAAGAGATAATGGAACACGCTGTAAGATACTTAAGAATTGACATATCTGATCGTCTTGGAGACGCTCCCGAATGGTTGCATAGTTCAAAAGAATTTTGAAAAAGCACATCAAACCCCGTAAATCAACACTAGGTAAAGATCCGGACAAAGCGAGAACTAACTGATCCCATGTAGTGCTCAAGAATTGGCGCAAATCAGAACAGATAGGAACTCCAGAAACTGTTGAAATCGATTGGGGCAGACGTTGTGCACGAAAATATTGCAATTCAAAACGGAGCGCACTCAGTTGTCGAAGTATGATCTCGTCAGAATCGCAATCTGGTTTCGGTGAGTCATGCAACATATTCAGAAGAAAATCGATGATGTCACATAATTGCTGATCGCTCAGGCAGCACGACTGCACCAGAGGTTGCTCAGAAGATGAGCAAGACCGAGTAAAGATGAAATTCGAGGACCAGAACAATCCGGTTAACAAACTGCACAAGTTATTTGGTGGCCATTCTTTTGGCCTTTCATCAAATATTAGTTTCCGGACTCGATAATCTTCTTTTACGTAATGGTGCACAAAAAATGCCAAGCTTGGATTCGTTTGTAGTCCTAGAGGCCATTGCGGGTCGTAATTTGCTAAACTACACAAATGACAGTCGCGGAGTAGTACACCACTGACTAGGAGAAAGCGAACACGCCAAATAGGTAGGTGAATTCTGGGTGAAAGCAATTGTACTGATTGCGGTTCCTGACAGAGCAGACTTTCCACATCGTTTGAAAAGCGAGAGCGTAAGTGCTTAAAGCATTCCAGGTGTTCTGCTGATTTGGAGAACAGGATCAACTCCGTCAGAACTTCGTATGCCAGATAATCCAAAGTATGAGCAGTTGTTTTGGATAAAGGCACATTATCATGTCCAATGTCATAAGACGGATCAGGCCACGATGGCCTCGGGTTTGCCAACCTGTAAAGAAAACAACTTGGACCAGTAGACTACGATCACAACTAGAAAAACAAGAAAATCTGCCTAACATCACAAACATTTACGTTTATCAATGAGCTGAGAACAGTACTCATTATCAGGTAGAAGTGTTTGCAATGTAGTCAAAATTTTCTGTTCCAGACCACCGATGAACAGGTCAAAAGTATAATATCGCTACCGTATCGCGCAGCAATACAGCACGTTTGTTTTAACAACGATCAAAACGTCATTTAAAACCGAAAGGACAGGCTGGCTGACGGACATCGCCCGGTTTCAATGAGCATCAAATAGTGCCAAATTAGCTAGGGCAACTTCTCCACAGTACATAGCTTCACGGACGCGGGAAATTCTGGATTTTAATTTCAGGAACGAATCCCCTAGATAAGCGTGGGTTACCCGAGAAAAAAAAACCGTGACGTAAGCAGCCGTGAGGTGTCGCCAGCACAAACAACCCTAGCATAATTTCTTTGAGGAATCATTGTGACTTCCATTCCTTCGGTGAAGGGTCGGTACATGATATCAAGGATGGTTGGTAATGGTAGGTTCACATGATAATAGCATAAGTAGAACGTCAAGAAATAAGTCAAGCACACTGATTACCGTGATAAAAACCGGAAATCAAACAATCGGTATTATGAACTAAACGGAAGGAAATGAAGATAAGGTTTGTTCATATGAACATAGAGAATAGTCCCTTTGGGCTAAAACTCTCGCGGCACAGACAGCTCAATGGACTATTCCTTTACTTTGGCAATGAGGAAATGCAAAATCTAGATGGCCCGCCTTTGACGGGCTACTAAACCTAAGACAAGGGTAAAAGCAGGAGGTATTTCGCCCAGTGAATCAGTGACAGAAATCCAGAATTGATTTTGGGCACGGTTCTTGCTAGTAGTCTAGGTGGGCTCCTAATGCATACGCCTCAGCACCGGAAGACCATATTCTTACTGCAATGATTGGAAACTGCATCGCAATAGGTAAACGCACAACTCGCGAGTCCCATGTACCCAAAATTTGGGTATCATGCATCATGTATTATGGTCGACAGTCAGCTCAAAGCATGAATCTAGTGAGAATTTGAGGGGTTTTGATTCACCAGATGCACCAAACGTGTCCAAAATTGAAATCATGACCACAGCAAAAACAAAATGGACAAACGTCCTTGTGAGTCACATCTGTGAAATGAATCTAAAGAAAATATGTCCCAGTTTCAAAGCACAAAGGCAGTAAGACATGATCTCAAAGCAATCTGATTTGGCAATAGAGCCAGGGGATCAGAAACTTTGTCGCCATTTGTTGGCTCCAATGAAGATATTTGAGTGAAATTTCGCACTCCAGTTTACTATCGATCCCATCACAATCTGGTGAAAATAGGATATTTACATAAGTGCCACTACCTATTAATGCCGTAAGTCTCATGGCCAAGTTGGCGAGTATTTTATGAATGTAACGCACGCATGGAACGTAGACAAGCCTAGATACGGTGCAAAATTGTAGAACGCGTACCTAGTCACCGATGACCACAGAGCATGCAGTATATTGGAAAAATCCACCGGAGAATGAGATTTGGAAGTAACCGCCGTTGTGATTCCCATGGCTGTTGCTACTGGGTCCATTGTTGTCGGCATCAGTTCCACCTGGTGACGTAGGACCGTGATCAGTGTATGTGCAGCCGTAAGCATGCATTCTTGGGCCACCGGGCTAGGGCGATGAGGGAGGAAAACGAATGTACAAAGATGTTGGGTGATAAACAGTCCAAATGATGGTTTCCACGGGGTGTTGAGATAACCTCTGGTTTCGTTCCGTAACAGGAAACGTGAGGATCGAATTCATTCTGTGGTACTAATATCTTGCAAAATGTAAGCATGTTTGTTGTTGTTCTCCGAGATGATAAATATAGGCCTGATCTAACAATCAAAGTGATACAGAAATCCCATTAAAAGACAACGTAAGTTAATGAGGAATTTTTGAATTCAAAATGAAAAAATAACAGCAAAAGATAACCGCATCTCTCAAGACATTTGTCTGCCATATATATATATATATATGTATATATATATATATAATAACAGGTTATGCAATGATGTTATTTCTCGCAGCCTGGATTCAACAGGATGGTACTGGTCCCTTCGGTGAACTTGACAATTTGACTGTAAACGTTTCATCACCAGCCGAGGTGTGACCATCAGTGCCATGGTTTTAGCACCGATGATGTCACCTCGGCTAAAGATGAAGCGTTTGCAATCAAACTGCCCAGCTAAGCGAACAATACAATACTACATTGCATATATATATATATGCGGTTGATATGCTGCAGAAACAAATTTATGGTGAGTGGACTGAGCTCCTCACTTCCAAAAATTAAAGAATGTGTTGAATATGTGAATAAAGGGAAGAGTGACAGACCAACTTAAAATGACAGTTGCTCTTTATCGACATTGGCTTGTTTCAAAAACGAAAAGTCGTGCCTAATAGTAAGCAAAAGTTCTGAAGCGGAACAGCCGCTCTATTCAACATTGAATTGCTTCGCTTGCATAAAAACTGGAAAGGAGGTACAACACCCATGTCACAGTTTATTCCCAACCTCTACCTTTTCGTTCCAATGGAAACTAGACAGGGATTATTTCATTCTATATAGATGTGGAGACGCTGCGAAAATCTGGGTGGGGTGAAAAAGCTTTTGTCGCAGGCTCCAGTGCACCTACTGCAATTCAAAGTAAGATAGATATTTTTGTGAAAATCGTCGTGAACTGGTACGTCTAACTACTGGTGCAGCTTAGGGGAAACAAAACTTGATGAGCGCTTCTGTTACCAGTTTTTTACTTAAGCGACGACTCAAACAGAGGTGATGGCGAACAAATCTGCACTGAGCATTGTTTGTCGCGCTCCTAGTACACAAACGGGGGATCAGTCGCCAAGTTGATAGTTAGCCATAAGTAAGATGCGTTCATATTGAGTGAACAACCAATGTGGACACGTAGCGTCGGTCTCCCAGAGTGCAACGGACTTTCACTCCGTAAGCTTCCTTCCCGTGAAACACTGCAAGTCTGAAGATAACACTTTGGCGAGACAGTCATAACTCGCCCCTGTACATATGTGGGACACTTTATTGAGATAGAGGCGCAAAAGCTCAATGTGCTAATAAACCACTCATGGCCTAAGCCAGTGATATAACAGTCAAAGCTCCCAAGGGCTTGCGAACATCCAGCTAAAATCGGCCACCTTGCACACTAAACTTTTACAGAAAGCCGCAAACCAACCCTTATAGTGAATTGGGTATCCGGATTGCAGCGCACTAGAAGAAAAATTACAGATTGTGATAGGCACTGGATGACACAGAAAAGGAGTACCAAAGAGGTGATGAGTGGTAAAATCTATACGAAAACCTGTATGAGTGGTCACTGTCAATCAGAGAAAAATTTGTGGTTTACGTGCTCACATACGTCAGTGCGGTGCGCACGAGTTCCCGATTTGGTGGTATCATGATTCGTTCACTCTCCGCATACAGACTTGTGTTCAGTGATGAATATTAATGGTGAACAGATATCAGATACAGTACGTGCGTTCAGACGGCGCGAAAAAATACGAACATACGTCTTTGCAGCACTCATGTACGGTATGACACCATCGAGAAGATCACATAACCATAGGAGGATGGGGCGCGTGGAGGCACTGCGATGCGTTGAAACCGTTTGCTGCCATTTGAGACGCACCGTCCAATCAAGGACCAACCACCTAAGGATAAATTATGATAGAAAAAAATGGACAAGGAAAATTAACGGAAACCTATGCAAGAACAACACACTGGTTGAATGTACAGTCGATTGATGAAATGAAGAAGCCTAAGCAGCCCTGATAGTAACAGTTATAATCATTGCATTCTTATGAAACATTCTGGGCCGTCTGGTTTCCATCTGATAACTTAAGTCAGAAGCTGTTTATCAACACAGGAGTACGCTCTGATTAACTAGTATATTAGACAGGCAATGGAAACATTTTTAATTTTTGGCAACAAAATGTTCATCGAGCACTTTATTTCAGCTTAAGCCACGAAAACAAACTCATTTCAAAACCTCTAACAGCTCACTGTGCCAACAAAACTGACAAATGGACTGAAAAACCGTATAAGATGCCAACAGTTTGGTTGTGATCCCGAAAATAGATGCAACCAAGAAGCTCGATGAACAAAAGTGCAAATATATGAGTGGTGATACAGTGAATTTAAATGCATTTTTAAAACGAGTAAACCTAAAGTGCCAATGAAACCAATCGAAGGAGGACCGGCTGTAGTCAAGAGGATTAAGCGTCTATCACCCGAAAAGTCGAATGAGGATCCCCCGGCCACTTTGGTAGTAGATGGCAACTCCCTCTTGCTCGGCTCGTTACTATACTTGATCTACTGCAGCCTTGCGTAGTTTTACACCATTCCACGTTTCCAGGTTGTGGCTGCCGACCCTCAACCCCTCCCCTCTGCGATGCCAACAGTCTACAGGGCGGCGCAATCTCGTATAGCTCGATGCAAGTTTCCACTTACCGGAACATCTGGTGTATCATTAAGATATTTGCCATAACTAAACTACCAGAAAATCGGAACACATTCCACTTGTGCTAACCGCTTACTAAAATCTGCATGGATTATGAAGGTCAGATGTTTTGAAAGGGTCTGGGAAAGCTAACACGTGATGAAGCCTACTATGTTCCTTTACATTATCGCAATTTGTTTTCCTATTTCTTTATGGCTTTAGTTGCACCTATTCTGCAACGTCCACGGAGATAGTGACTTTATTTGTGTCTTTCCACTATTGTGCCTCCAAATAACTAAGCATGATGGCTGATGGGCGTCTCCGGCCCCGAGTTGGTTACTCGCTCTGAACGCCTCTCAAAGTACTTCCAAATAACCGTCCGTCTCAAACAGCTTTTGCTGAGAAAGTACTATACACTTTCTCCTGGAGAAAGCGTTTCCACTAAATACGAAAACAAGGCGAATACTCTGCGTTCTCCTCTTAGTGGTCTGGTACTTGATAATCAGTAAGGAAAATGGCCAAACTTTGGTCCCAAATTAATAGCGGGCAGTGTGCGAAACATACAACTGATATCTGTTGCGCAGGGAGGGAATGGGTACTCAGGATGTCTGGCCCGATTACAACACTGAGTTACGTGATCCTCAGATCGTCCCTCTGCCTTGTAGGTTAAACCGTTTGGTCAAGATTTTGGAGTAAGATCTTCGAAGTCATTTCTCTACTTCATATCAGACCGATTGACGAACCATGGGGGCCGATGGACCACCGATTATATAGAGGTGAAAAGCAGACGATCTATCATACACACGAGCTCAGTACAATGTTACTTGTTCTCTCCTCTGCTTCTAACATTGTTTTCATCCTTGGTCGCGGTTTCGATGGCACGTGATGCGTATACAGACTTGTGCATCTATGTAACGAATCAGTCCGCATGTTTTCATTTCAAATGTGGATTATTTTTCATCCTGATCAGTTTATCAAGTACGCCGATAAGTACTTAGGACCCCTAGAAAGAATTCATCCACATAGAAGTAGATCATTGTGTGCAGATGTCAGTGTTCTTACAAAGGCAGTGACAAGAATCCTATTCCATGCAGCGTTGATGTTCAGCAGGTCGTTCTGATCCAGAATTTCGCTTGACTAACAATCGTTCACCCTCCACTGTTATCTTAGTTCGGGCGCAGTGGATACACGCTGCCGGTCGTTTCTCAAGAGAATTTAACAGGTGCAGTTGGAAGTAGGTACTACATGACGAATCATTCTACCCAGAAATTAGATTCTGTATTTGAATGAAAAACGTATGTCAGCAATATGCTTACATTTAAGTCAAATGCCTAGAACAATGAGTGAAACGATAAGTACTGAATATTTTTGTGTGGAAAAAAGCAACCTGCGAACCATTAAAAAGTACTCATGTTCTCATCTTATGCCTATCGGTCAGCACTAATATGTGAGAAAGTAAAGGAAAGTTTATTCTGTAAGAAATATGCAGAAATTCATAACGGAGTTTTGTGAACGACAAAGGGATATGTCCTTGTGCGGAAAGTGATTTGGATTTTCCACAGTTTTTGGGCTAAATCCAGTTCTGTTAAAAGAACATGATCGAGGAGGAATGAAACAGTTATTAATTACAAATCCGCGGCGAAGAGCATTGAAATCCTTCTTCAGAAAGACACCAGAAATTAGTGGTAAATATCGCAGATTCTCAGAAGCCTAATACCCATTTCGCAGTTAATACCTCCTATCAGATATGCCTACGCGGTGCTGTATATAATAAGCAGACTATCTGCTTATGTATTCTAACTTGGGATTCCTGTTCTGTAAGTTACTTTGCAGCTGGAAGAAGACTCAGTGAAAATGATACTCAACCTTTACGAACTGCATACCAATCGCAACCTAAAAGCCAAAGCCAACATCGAGTCGATCTGGGTGAATAATTCGGGACAATTAAGATGTCTGATATAAGGTTGCGAGAGAAATGTGACGAATGCTGGTAAAGGAGCATCAAATCAACGAGAAGTTTCAGTTTTTATAGCCATCAACACAGCACCCATGAACTATGGTTTGGGCTGTTACCTCACAGCACCATCTATTCGGAAGAGAAAGGGAGAACGAGAAATGAAGATTAGATCGCAAAATAATAAGCTGAAAATTCTACAGAAAAAAAAATTCAAATGTGAGAACGCCATGACTGCGGCACTGAGCCACATTATTTTGTCTTCAACCAGCGCTTGAGTGGAAGTCTCGTGAACCTCAACCCGGCAGTCTCGCTGCATGCATTGTATAGCACTGTGCTAGACGTGGCTTTCAAATTGAGAAAGATAGAAATCTTGGGTATATGAAGCATGTGTGTGTTCTAGGATTAATCGCAGAGTGAGGATTTGGTCAACATAATTCCGACTAGGAGGGAAATCGGCTTGATTCTCACGCATGCACCTATCGCGAGTACTAGATAATCGGTGGAGGATAATGCCAGCCAGCAGCTTCGATGCGATTCCTATTAAATTAAATAATTTGTGGTTTTCATATGCGGATCAATCATCGATTTACACCAGTCCTAAGGAATCTGTTTCCCTCGCCCAGATCGTTCCTGAGTTTTGGTAACTCCAATGTTAAAACAACCACCGGGAAGAGTAAATCTGCCTTATGCCTTTTAAGAAAACCTATCTTTGTGATCACTTCCATTTAGGCTGGAGGAGCAGTACCAACCTGCACTGGCTCACCTGCGGGTATAAGTGAAAGATACACTGTGGCATTGGGCCAGCTAAACCGACCCCAAACGCTCTGCCCACTCAAATGACCATATATGAGGAGAGGTTCGGAAAACGTTTCACCATTGTAATCATCATAGTGGCCTAAATAAAATCCACTAACTGCTACCTTTGTCACAGTGTAACGCGTTGTTCTAGAAAGTTCGTTCATGGAACATTAGACTGCGGTTTCACCTCGTGGACTGTACCTGCTTTCTAGTAGAAAAGCACAGAAAAAGACAATTCCATGATTTTGGCACAGTATTAAAAAGAAAAGGGATTACAAGCAACCTCGGACAAACTAGCTTAGCAATCATGCAGTTGTGAACACAGCAAGCAATGAAAATTGGGACCATGACAATTTACTGTGAAGTCAAAATAGTTACAACTATACTCGGTTTGTCTTAAACAAGTTTTGTTTACATACCACAGGTAATTTTCCTTACGATCCGGGTGTAAAAACAGCTCGAAAACTCTCTTCACAGTCTGAAAAGTGCTCAGGGAGCCGTCATTCTCGTTGGAATTGGCAAGCTTCCGCCGTTTTGCAGAAAAATCCGTACGCATGGAGCTGTCGTATGACGAAACCAAGGATGACTCGAAAAGTTGCTGTTCAACATGAATCTGCAGTTTCAGTGAGAAAACGAGAACAGCTTCGTTGAGTGATCAGCGATTTGAAATGAATTTCGGGAAGCAACGTGCGAAATGAACAAACGCTTGGATCTTAGTCTATACACCGACCCAGTCATTAGCATTCATCACTTATATGGCTGTCGCACAGCATCCGCTTGTCAATGACGTCTTGACAGCATGCTGTTAGACTAAGGGCTACCTTCACATGACGTGATAATGGACAACCTACAAGAGAAGGTTGTCGGCATTATACCATCGACGTTTGCAAGCTAATACTGAAATTCAATGGTAACACCAAGGTCAGAAAGCGTGTCAACGATTAGGCGTTTATCAAGCTGATCTTTAAAGTTAGATGTGTTGTCGCTCTCAGTAGTATGTTTCGCATACGGGTGGATGAACAAAATCTCCCTGGAAGAACACCACTGGTTTCACGGTTACTGTCACTCTTCACGCATGCGTACCCGGTATTAATCTGTCCAACCATCCATATACCACTAGTGCGCTCCTTTCTCAGTTTCTAACTAGAATCTCATTTGAATCGGTAGGAGCGTGAATGAATGGCAAGTCCATTTAAGAATCCGTATGCGAAATATACTACTAAGAAGGAAAACCAATACTGTCGGGCCGTGTCCCCTTTCTGAAGGTTAGCCTTGCTTGACCGACGAAAAGCCTCCCTTGAATTACCATGTGATTCTTAAATGGACTTATCATCAACTCACGGTCCTAACGATTTAAATGAGATTCTAGTTAGGTGCCTTGCATTTTGATCCAGTCACCGGAGGTTACTTTCCTCTAGTTGACTGCGACTCCTTAAAATAATGAGCAGGTTGACAATCATTACTAATAACATTATCAGTGGACAAAAAGCGAAAATAATCATTATGGCACATGGATAGAGTATCTTGAGTAAATCCAACTTCAGTGCAAGAAAACCAGGTGACAAATCGGCAGACATAGAAATGCGTTTAAGCCACCAAACGGGATAAGGAATGATTATTTCAGTTAGAGCACTACTTTGGGCACAATATACTACCAAGCACATAGTTATTACTTATTAGATACTCCTAACAAATCCAGTAATGCGTCGGAGGTATCGGCAGATTAGTTACGTTGTTACAACTGGTAACATTGCATAAACGTACTGATTTTGATTGCTACCTAACAAGTCCGTTTACTTGGAAACAGTGAGATTAGCTCCAAGCTGATGAGTTGAACTACTGTATAGAAGAATAAAGATTTCGAATGTAAGAACGCCACTGAGTACGGCGTTGAACCATATCACGCATTACCTCCGACCGCAGCCTGAAGAGTGTAAACTGGAAGATCCCAATCCGTCAGTCTAACTGAAATCCCACAAGCCAGTTCAATGGTTACGGTTTTCAGACCGTGACTACGCCTTGACGTGGAGTGACGGCTTGTGTTTCTCCATGATCCAACGAGCTAGACAGGATGGTTTATCACAAGCCGAAGATCCAATCATGCCTGGAAGGTCAATGGGTAGAGGCCTGACGAAGTAGTCTCCTGGTCCTCCAAGTTGGGGGTTGATCTGAGTTAGCAGCTCAGTCGGAAAAATGAGTGGAAGACTAATTGATCCAAGTAGATAGGCTCCCACTCAGCTATTCCCCGCTGCCTTGCGGTCAGGTTCTTGTCAGAATCAAAGGCTTTGGTTGAGAACCCTAATCGTTCTTCTGCTTAGCGGCTGGACTCCCTAGCAGTACCCGTCCAATATTCCCCATGAGTTACATGCCTACAAATAATTCCATACTGCATCGGTCGTCGCACAGGCTAATCAGGATCGTGCTACCCATTGCATCGAGCGCAAGTGGGGTGGGTAGTGATAAGTATGCTACTGCTCAGAGTTCCCTCTCTTTTATTCAACCTGTCTCTTCTGTCTCCAACCCAATCTGTTTGCCCCTTCTGCCTACCCATAGTATCTTCATTGATAACACGCCCGATACTCGCAACGGTTTATTGTCAAGTAGTGTAGCAGGTGGTTTTCAGTCTGTTAGCTCACATTTTCTCAAGCCTCGTCAGCCTCTGAATCTGGGTTCCTTCAATGTGCACACTCTCATGCAGGCTGGCCAACAGGCGTGTTTGGCTCTGACCGTGGACTCACTTTCGATTGATGTCTGCTGTGTAAGTGAAACATGAATTCAGGATTCGAGCAGAGTAATTCAACTGACTGCGCCGAACGTCTCGTCAAGATATTTTCTTCGCACTTCAGGAGACGAAGCAGCTCAAGCTGTGGGTCAACGTGGTGTAGGAATAGTGTTGAGTGAGAAGGCTGAAGCAGCCCTTCTAGACCGGATCCCAGTCAACAGTCGCTTGTGTGCCATGAGACTGCAGGGATCAGTCGGCGTCCGAAAGGATATTAGTGTTAAGCGTAGTTTATTTGTTATCTCGGCATACGCTCCAACTGACTGCAGCACTGATACGGAGAAAGACGAATTTTACGATGACCTCGTCACTCTTGTTCGGAAGAGCAAACGCGCTGACATTGTAGTGGTAGCAGGTGACTTTAATGCACAAGTTGGAAAACTTAGTGCATCGGAGTCTTGTTTAGGTGGGCGATGCGCCTTGCCTGCACAGCGAACAGACAACGGGGAAAGACTTGTCCAATTCTGTGCAGATAATCATTTATTCCTATCAAGTATGAATTTTCGACACAGTTCGCGTCGCACAGCGATGTGGCGTTCTAACTCGACAGGTTCACTGAGTCAGATTGACCATATCGCAGTTAGCTGCCGTTGGCGCAGTTCTGTCCAGAACTGTAGATCGTACTGGACCACGTACGTCGAGTGGGACCATGCGTTAGTTTTAATGCGATTTTTGCTGCAGCTGAATGACCATCGACGCGGGCCACAAACCCGATTGGCTGTCGAACGTTAGTCTGATTCGGCTGTTCGCAACAGCTACGAACAGAAACTGTCCGACGAACTAAGAATTGCGACCGGTAGCAATGTAGACGATCAGTGGGATCAAATCAAGTAGGCAATGCATTTGGCAGCAAATTTCGCCTGCGGTCCCAGACTCAGCATTCATCAAAAACACTGGATCTCACAAGGGTCGCTAAGTCTAATGGAGCAAAAACGCGAGCTGCCTAACTGCAAGGAAGTGAATACGATGCGTCGCCAGTTGCAGCGTTAGTTGACCATAAGCCTCAGGAATGACCGCTAAAGCTGGTGGGTTAAGTTAGCCGAAGAGATGGAAGTGGCGTCCGCTTCAGGTAACAGTCAAAGATTGTTTAAGCTTATACGCGACAGCGGTGGGCGGCGAACTTCGGTCAGTGGAGTCGTGTGCGATAAGAATGGAGAGCTCATCCATGGTAGACAGCAAAGACTGGACCGTTGGGCAGAACATTTCAAGGATCAGTTTAGCTGGCCATACGATATCGTATCTAGTCCGACGTCTGGAGCTGTGAATCCTTGGGAGGTGTCGCTTGATCCCCCAACGGAAGTGGAAGTGCAATCGAATATTCGGCTTCTGGGGAGGGGAAAAGCTGCCGGTCCCGACGACCTTCCCCCAGTTCTTTTCAAATTGGGTGGGGAAGTGCTGTTGAAATCAATTACTTGCTTGCTTCGTGACATTTGGAACGAAGAGCGTATCCCGCTATCGTGGAGTGAGTCACTGATTATACCCATCTTCAAGAAGGGTACACGAAGTGACTGCAGCAATCATCGTGGGATTAGTTTAATTCCGATAGTTACTAAAGTGTTAGCTTCGATAATGCTGCGCCGTTTGACACCGATTCGCGAGAGTAATATCCGCGAACAACAGGCCGGATTTCGGCCAGGTCGAGGTTGCATCGACCAAATATTCACTCTTCGACAGATACTCGAAATGCGCCACACGCACCGCCGCCCTGCGATCGTAGTCTTCCTCGACTTGAAAGGTGTTTTCGACTCCGTGGATCGATCTGCATTAGTCAGTGCTCTCCACCGGAAGGGTATGCCAACTAAGTTTGTGAACCTGTTGCGAGCATTATACTCGCATACCTACGGTCGCGTTAGGGTATACGGTGAACTGTCACGTTCATTCGAAACGACTAGTGGCGTTTGACAAGGGTGTCCCATCTCTCCATCCTTGTTCAACTTCGTCATGGACGAGGTGATGGAAGATGCTTTAGGAGGTCTCCGGGATGTAGGAGTGGAACTGGGAAATGGAGGGAAGCTATGCGACCTAGATTACGCAGACGACGTCGTGTGCCTGTTCGAGTCTGTGGACCATGCACAACGCGCACTAGATAGACTGTCGAGATCGGTTGCTCGGTTCGGCATGTGCTTTGCACCTTCAAAGTGCAAAGTACTGTTACAGGACTGGACGACAGCAGCGCCGAACTTGATACTGGAGGGAGAGGAAATAACAATGGCGGACCGTTTCACCTACCTTGGTAGCTACGTGTCCAACGATGGTAGCTCGGGATTGGAGGTAAGTATGCGTATATCCAAGGCTTGGGCAGCTTACGCTGGACTGAAGCACTTGTGGCGTCGGCCTGATATTTCACTGAAGTTGAGAGGTCGTGTGCACTGTACTGTGTCGCAGTGTTCTCAGTTCAGTTGTGTTGTACGGTTGCGAGAAGTGGAGTATGCGTGTGGGCGATGTTCGTCGGTTGGAGGTTTTCGACCACCGATGTTTACGTAGTATGGCTAGGATTGGATGGAGTGACCGGGTGAGTAAAACTGAAGTTAGGAATCTGGTATTGGGTGCCACTTCTGAGAATAGCTTGTTTCAGCGTATGAAACTTAGTAGACTACGCTGATTGGATGACGTGTTGCGTATGACGAACACTCGTCTGCCATACCGTGCCCTATTTTGTGTTCCTCCTAAGGAATGGAAGAAGCCATATGGAAGCCAACAGATGACGTGGCAACGCGAAATGAGAAAATGTACAGCGAAGTTAGGTAAAGTAGGTGTCCCATACCTTCGTGGTTGGGGTGCGAAAGACTCGTCGACTTGTGGGCTGGAGACACTGAAGGATATGCCAGTGAGCCGTGAACAGTGGCGATCGTGCTGTCATTTTCTATCGAATCAAAATGATTGAAAACACGTGCGTTTGTACAGTTAGACTGTTTCGTGTGTTGGCTGCGGCAGCATCGTATTTTTTTCCCGCCTGTGTAGGTCCACTCCCTGTTGCCCTTGGATATTCACTCTTTGTATAAACATGTAACTCTGGGGAAAGGCCGCTGTCAGTGAAGCTTACTTTGCTGTTTAACGCTGAACGATGATGATGATGATGATGTTTTCAGACCCCTTCGCCATGCAATCGACCCATATTCCAACCAACACCTGCCTCGGAGAACAGTGTGCAACGAGGCAGACGTTCTGTGGGCGTGCTCCAAATGTCCCGATTATTTAAGTCTACTTGAATTCAGTTCCTCCGCTGAAGACTGAATCTTAGGACGAGTATCCTTCGTCAGATTGCTGAGTCAAGATGAAATACCCCTACTATATTTTTCCAACACTATGAATAAACCTCTGGTCAAATACCGAGCATATCTGTCTCAGCGGTATTGTTTCTGAACCGTATAGAGGCGTCGAACTGACCGCAGCTGCGTAAACTCGACTTACGATCGATATTCGGATATCACATAGACTTCAAAGATGAATCAACTTAGTAAATGCTCGTGGAAACTTTTCTAAGTGCGCGGACACTTCAACTGATTTACGATCACCAGGTGATATGCAACTATCCAAAGAACAAAGCTTTTTAAGTCGTCCAACCCTTCTCCATCAAAAGACGGTAAGGCTTGCTAAAAATTCCACTTTCTAACAGCATTTTACACTTTGATGGTGAAAAACAAACGCGGCGAACAAATCCACCAGACAGTCGAGATGGCAGTGTTCGAAGAAAGAGGGGAGCCAAGCATCCTAACAACCGAAAAGAACATTGGGGACCACGGCTTTGGACCCGATTCCCAAAGGAAAAAACCGGATGTAATAACGGCACCACAAGTGTTACAGGTTCGCGAAAAGCGCCTCAGCTTTCGCAATTCGTGAATTAGTCTTATTCCCAACGTCTTCATCCGTTGTAATCAAGCATTAGAGATATTTAAAGTTGTTGATTACTTCCAACTGATCACCCGTGAAGAGTGAGTGCAAGCACAAGCTGCTGTCAATCTTGAAGGGGTATATTGCACTTTGGAGGTCCACAGCACATCCCGTAGCATGATATCTCAGTCGCCAAGGGGACCTACGCGTATTGAATTTCTAGTTCATTTACGCTTACCAAAGGCTGTATCATCGGGATGCGCTAAGTCAAAAACTGTTCCCCAGGAGGATTCTACTGTCCAACAGACCAGGTGAAGCGATGTGAAGAACATCCTCAATGCCGCAGTTGAGAGAAAATAGGGATCTCGGGTAGCCTTGTCGTGCCTCACTACAGACGCCGGTGACAAAACATGAACAAAAGTCCCACCCCGGTTCGAAAAATGAGGGTAAAAGTCCTTGAGCACTGACACTCATTTGACACTCCAATCCTCAACAGTGTTACGGTGAAGACTCTGGAGATCAAAATGGTGTTCTAACAACTACCGGAAGGTGAAGATTTGTTCGATGTATACACGGCCTGCGTGAAATACAGCCTGCTCTTCGCGAGTTTGCCTACACGCATGCTATAAACTTACAAAGAATGAGAAAAACCAGCAGCTTTGATGCCACCGAGAATCAGGTTGATCCTCCTATAGTTAGAGCGTCCAGTGCATGAGCCCTTCATAAAGATGGAAACAACAGTCGATTCACTTCATGAAGAGGGGACCTTCGAGGATGAAACTTGAAGTTGTTACCAGCTCTATTCCTCTATCTCTGTAAAGAAGTGTGGAAAGACTATCAAAGCCGGACATTTTGTCTCAAAGCATAGATTTCTTTGCCGGCCTCCAACCAGAAGGTGGATCTACAGAAACAAACCACCGGACGTATTGCATTAATTGTGAGTACTCCGCCCAGCGTACAAGACGTGGCTGCTGATTGTGCATAGGCGAACAGTCAGCTTTACATATTGTTTCGGCCATACCCAATGGTTTCCCACGGCTAGCTCGAATGAGGTAAGAGATTGCAAGAATCTCCCATGGCGGCAAAATGTCCCCGTTGAAAAGCACGATAAGACCACAAAATCTCGCAATCCCTACGCACGCTTGTCTCATACTGAACTGCGCTTCACTATTATCGATGCCATGCGGGATGGACTAGCCTGCGTCAAGAAGGCGCGGAAACTGAGCGGAAAACTAAGGTGTCACGACGCAACGATTGAGGCTACAGCTCACTAATCCAGTAAAACGATTGATTTTATGTGAACCACGCGAGAGAGCCGAGGGTTCTGGTTTCCCATTTGCGTCCTCCGGCTTCTTTCTATCTCACTCTACTTTTTTCTAACTAGGGAGATGTGGCAAACACGGTTCTCTGAACGTCTAGAAAACGCCCGGTATTCCACCCAGTATCTTTGAAGTGTAGTCCTAAATTGGCTCCTCTTTTACGTCACTCCTTCTGTCTTTTTCTCAAACTTTTTACTCTTTCAACCTCTGGGAACACACCGTGATTTTCCCTATTACTAAACGTCATGATTCTTAGTACAATTCCTCTCACGGTTCTTACTCAGAAAGCATATTGAACTGTCATTTCCGAACAGCTGCGTTTGTTTCTGAAACGTGGACTTCTGGGCCACCACAAATAAGGATTTCGAGCACATCGTTTAACCGGCGATCCACTCCTTCTTGTCTCACACACCTGTTTGGCGTCATACGAGGAAACGCAGAAACATACCTGGTCTCGCTTGACAATTCTAAGGTTTTCGACCAGGTCTGACAAGGTTTTCTGACGAAAAAGGACCACGTTCGGATTCTTCTCGGCTCTCCTATCACGTTTTTTCAGCAGGCGTACCATCCCCGTCCAAGCTCATGGAATTTTGTTTCAGTCATTTCCTATAAATGCTGGAGTTCCCAAGGTCCAGTACTTGCATCCACCCGTTTCTTTTTATTCACTGATGAACTTATGTCAACTAGCTCTAACCCAATTCATTCTATTTCCGATGATGGCGTACTCCATTGTTCTCATTCTTACTACATTCCTTGCCATGCAATCAGCAACATCGACCGTGACCGTTGTGCCGTCAGAGCATCTCTAAACTCCGATCCTGAACACCTCTTCGTGAGACTCCAACGACCGTGTTACGGTTATTGTTACCAAAACCTCCCTTTTCAATTTTTTTGAAACGTCATTAGTTCTCCTTACATTCTTGATCTGACTGATTTGAGTTTCTCCTCTCGGTTTGTCCACTAATTGATTATTACGCTGGTCCTTTATACTTGGGCTTGCCTTCTGTGCTTTGCTTAAAGTTCTCTGCCCCGCGCAAAGATTTTTTCAATCCTTACGAGTATTGCAGCCACGCCCGTTCACTTCTTCCTTTATTAATCAGGTTCAATGAAAGGCCATCTGACTGATCGGCGGCCCTTTCTAAACGTCTACCTTGCAGTCACCATCCTATCGTCGGGCAGCCGCTTTGATATACCTTTACTGCCGATATTATTTTGATTTTTGTCCTTCGTGCTGCTGTCAGCAATTCCTTTTCCTATAACCTTTTCCTGCTTTTCTCGCACATAGGCAGCTAGTCGTTTTTATCAAGTTTATGTTACCAGATGCTGCACATTTTTCTTCTAATCTTCATCCCTACGGAATTCAAAACTGTGGAATGCTCTCCCACTTTTTAAATATCCACCAACTTACGACCTTTTCAAACTGGTTCTTAAGAGGATGTTCACCGGATTTCAGGCTCATGACAGATACTTCTGAAAATAACAGTAGATGGCCGGAGTTCTAACGGTTCATTACTCGGACTGCTCGTCTATGGTCACCGAGTCTGTTGAACTCGACTGGGTTTCGTGCGAATGAATGATTCTGCTTTTTCGACGATTTTGGATGTACGTCCCCTAACCCTAACAGGTAGCCCCATCTCGGTTCTTCGGATGATTTTTTTACCGAAAGCGCACTGAGAAATGTAGGCACACAAGGAGATAACCAGAAAACAATATATTTTTGTGGCAGCCTGATTTAGCCGTCATAGTATTTGCCTACCCCTATGGTCGCGTTTAAAAGGCAGTGAGACGAACATCGTTTCTTTCGGGACATTCGCTCTTTTGACTCTTGCTTCTGGAGTTTCTCCGTACTTAGCAATAAACTGACTTGGGTAACTAGTCCGCTTCAGTACTGAAGATGTGTCGCGGATCATCTTCAGGCATCTTGGTAGAGAAGATTAGCCTTGTTTTGATGTACAGTTTGTGCTGGTGCGGACAAAACCCGAAGTCCATTTCGTATCGGCTTATGAAAAATGAACCTAATTAGGGACTCCTTGTCTTTTCTGATGATGTCCCCATCTAACAGTTGGGTTGAAATGAGGAGAGGTATGCGAGCGAACGGTATACAGTGGAGAGAGCGCAGTCATTTTCTGTCGAAGCAGAATGATTAAAAATACCGCGCTTGCACAGTTAGGTTGTATTCCGTGTGTTGGCTACCACGGCATGTTTCTTTTACACTCCCCTTCTACCTTTCATATTCATTCTTTTCACAGCAGCGTGTCACATGATGAGAAAGGCATCGGTAAGTGGGGCTTGCCCTATTTTTAACCACTGGAAGATGATTATCTTCGCGCTGTTTACTATTTCCCCCTCTAGCTGGTACCTGTACAATCGTATTTAAATGTTGTGGCGTTGATATCATGCGCGTTTTCAAGTTTGTGCAATATAGATAAATAGTGACTCATTCAAAAAACCTTCTTCGTTTATATTCTTAGAATTCTAGTACTTGCATGGTATAAAAAGGCACCAGCAAATATCAAACTTATTTGCAGGTTTCCCATATTAATTCTGTTTGTGGGCTGTAACAAGGTCAGTTAAACATGGGTGACTTTGGCTGCCAAGATAAACTTATCCGAAAATGTACAGTGAAAATTTCATAAACGCTCTGGAAAGGTCTTGAGAATTATCGTAGTTTATATTCATAAATGACAACGCACCAGTTTGTCCAACAGAAACACTTATTTTATTGAGTATTCCACCCACCATCACGCCTGTGTCCGTAGGTTAAAGATACCTAGTCGTTAACAGGGATCTAACAAACATGGTTGATCGTGAACGGAAAAAATTCCTTTTAGGAAGGATCTTGATTTATAACAAGGATGACCTTGCGTCAAGGTCTTTTGGGCGCGGTGCGTAAATCGCTTGCGTTGCTAACGGGACACTGAAGAAGTAAGCGAGAGACAGAAAAAATCATTTGGTACTACAATGCGGGGGAAAATGAACTGATTGAAAAAACGTAGGGTAGATTATTGCCGATATACCACACATCATTGTCCAGAGAGTTTAATAATATTTAAGTGTTCCAAGTGTCAGCAGATAATTAACATCGATTAATCGCTCGGTATGATGGCGGATATAATTAGCCTGTGGAGCAACAGAAAAATGGTGAACACCTCGATGATAAATGCGTGGCATGGCATACAAAATGGACATTTCTAGAAAATCCTTTGGAAATACGGTGCACATCCCTACTCCATTCAAGTTAGTTACTCCTGTAGAGATAAAGGAGGAAAAGCCTTACCAACTAGCCAAAAGGGAATGTGCTACGAATAGGATAAATTCTGTCGTTGTGGAGACGGAGATACCCCTTCATTCTAAGAAAGACAGTAAAGAACTACAAGTGCATTCGAGAGAAGCTTTACGTTTCCCTCTACCAGAATTTAGTAAACATCTTCAGTAGGGTGGTTTTCCTCCAATCCGATGTAAATCGAGTGGAAGCACACTTGGGCCGAGGAAATAACTCATAAAAACATACCACGGCCTGAATTTTGATCCAAGCCGCGTTATGTTACGCGTCATGGCGTGATAATTCAATCAGCCACCCAGTCGATGAATTCTCACGCATAAATTCTAGAACTTCTTGGAATATGTGGCAAAAGCAGTTTCAAACTGGATTTGCTGGACGCCACATTAAGGTGACCGAAAGATTGCTGAACGTTAGTGCCGGGCCCGTCGGTTGTCACTGACTATTGATGTTGGATTTTTAGCAATATGTGTCAACATTATTGTGGACAAATCTCCACTCTGTTCTTCCTAACGGGCTCCCAATGCGTCACGGTTGAGGTGCACATATGATGGCTAAAATGCGACAACGACTAAATTTTCGGCCTACTTGGTCGCTAGATAACTGTAAAGCTTACGGCTTGTTTCCGGGAAGATTTGTCAGTTCTCGCTGATTGAAAGGAATACAAACTGATGTTTCTCTATACTTATGACTATTAACACGGAATGTGTTAATGTAACGCTCTTCGCATCAGTTTCTGCGATATATATATATATATAATGTTAGCTGGTTGGAGAATGATGTTCTTTCTTGTAGATCAGGCTCAACAAGATGGCATCGGTTTGTTCGCTGAGCTGGGCAATTTGGTTGGAAGCATTTCATCACCCGCTAAGGTGACATCGTCAGTGCTACGATATTGTGGCGAGCGCCTGGTTGCCATTGTCCACCTAAATGGGTTACTTAGTCTTCAGTCGGTGCTGTTCGGCTGCTCTTGGTGAGGTGGCAAGGTAGGGATGCTGCCCAGTTGCTTTGTTCATCTTCGTCTTTTGTTGACATGTTGTGGGCTGAATCAACGTCCATTTCGACTGGCTTGTGCTGATTGCTCCTTTGATCGGATCAATAGGCGAACGTGGTCCAGATCGACGTGTCTGTTTGTCGATCTTTCCGATGAGCACCAAGCTTCGTGAAATTCCCTCGAATGCATTGTTTAACTCTGGGCGACGATTCTCACGTTTCCGAAGTTTAACTTGTGACCTTTCTGGTCTTCGTGAACCAAAATTAGAGATCGGATCGTGCCTCTTTATTATTAATTGGTGCTCATGGATCCGTATCCCGAGTTTCTTTCTGGTTTGTTAATCCCCGGGAAAGTGCTTCGCTGTTTTCCGGCATTAGTTTGCTTCCTGTATTCCAGGAATTACTTCGGTAGTACCCGTTTCCAGGACTTCCGTCTTTCTCGTGCGCAGTCGAGCAATCGTCCCTATCAAGTTTCGTCCGTGGATGCCGAACTTCTTTATTTCGGTCTTCCTTTATTGCTCAGACTGTAAAGCTTTGAATAACACCCCTCCAAGTATTTCCAACGATCTACGGTCTTTTTGTTTTTAAAGGCAGGGTCAACAAACGAAAGCCTACTTGAATGTTAGCCTCGTGTATCCTCTTCACCGTATGACCTTCTACTGCAAAACAATGTGAGGAAAAACGGTGCCATCCGAACGTCAACATAAAAATTGTCAGATGTCCCTCAATTAGATATCACACCATGCATGTAACGCTGAGCGGCTTGCTAAGTCGTATGACAAGCCCAACAACGGCGGCCGAGAATATGTGGAGAGATCCATCGCGAGGCGGTATATTAACAGATTTGGGATTTTCGACGCTATCAATAAGGAAACATGGGAAATGCCACCGTGTTACTTGGAGTCTGCTAGAACTGAAATCAAGCCGGATAACATGCAGTACGTGTCCGTGAGTTAATAAGATTTCGTGAAAATGAGCCAGAACAGCTACAAGCTAACCTTTACAATAATAACTCAAACCTGAAACTTCCTTAAGCCGCATTAGTGCAACGGAATGCAGAATTCTAACATTAACAAATGGTACAGACAGACAAACGTGTTTACTCGTTAAATCTGAAAAGAAAGCACACTGAAATTGCGCACGAGGACTGCAGCCCTAAAACGATACAAATCACTGGATAACCCAATACAACCGGTATTTTGCAGATTATCAGCTTACCTGACAGGAATCTGAACAACTCGATTGGTCGTATAATGACAATATCACAGAGGCCACCAGTCCAAAAAAATTCCTTAACGCTCGAATTCGCTTCCATCGGGTAGCTTCTTGCTGAAACCAGATGGTATGTGAAATAGACTGCCACTCCTGAATCACGTATTTTACAATGCAGATGAGGGACTGAAGTGGCTCATTTTGTAAAAGAAGCCAGCGACATAAACTAAAACACTCTTCTGTGACGTTCAAATCCTCTGGAGAAAGCATAGGTTTTTGGGATAGGGGCGTACAGCATAAACAGGGGAATGGCTCGACCAAAAAAAAGGAAAGTGGATAAACTAAATCTGACGAAGCATAGAAGCACAGGGTTTCCTTTTTGGAAAGGCTTTGCCGCAGGTGAATAGATGGTCCGGTGAGGCAGGAGAGACTGGCCCATGGGTCAAATAGTGGAGCTAAACCAGTTTCGCGAGGAGTGATTGAAGTAATCCACGATGAATCTTGGAGATGGTGTAACTGTCCAAAAGAAGAAGGAATTTGGGGAAATATCGTTAAAATTCCGTTACGTCAATTTAGGATCGACTTCGTATATCTCCAAAATAGAGAGAAACCGCCGTAAGTTTCAGATGATGATTATTGTTGGATTTACGTCGATGCTCATTTGGGCTAGCAACCGTACCTCGTCATTTGTTATCTTTTATCACATGCATGAAACGTGTTGTGAAACAGATGTTGGCCGTACACTTGACTCACACTTCATTGTTAAGCAAAATCATCCGGAATAAAGTAAAAGCATTTATTCTCCACCAAGTCTGACAAACGTACATCTGCCCGCAAACTGCAGGTCAACAAACACGCAAATAGTGCACGTTGCAGTATTCACCAACAACAAACTTCCATGTACAGTGGACCAAGTTTTAAGCCTGTGAACGGGGTTTTAATAAACCAACAAGACGCCATTTCCGAACAGTTTTCGCACAATTTCGGAATTTGTAAAACAGCACATTGACCGACGAATCCCAATTGGATTTGAGGAAAATCGGCAACCTTGGACTTGGAATTCGGAGTGGGATACAAATCGCACTGTGCATCAGTAGCTCACAACGCTTGGATATCGATAAATTCAAATCGATTACTACATAAATGGGACTCAAAGCTTTAGATTAAGGGATGATAAAAGATTGACCCACGTGATTTTACCTAGTTAAGTGAATCACTTTCCCTCCTATTGTTACACTATGCATGTCCCATTTGTGAGTCAGACAAAGTCCAAGGAAGTGGGAGTGTTGGCCAGTTATTGCTAAAGTCAGTGGCCAGGTCAGCTAAACCAGTTACGATGTTCCGCTCACAAAATAGAATGGCAGATTCCCAAATTACCTCAACTTTTCCAACGAATGCTAGTTTTCGAAGGGGTAAACCGTATATAATGACTGCTGTTTATTTTTTTGACTCGCATTCACACGATGAACAATTTCATTTGGAGGAAATAGAAATGTTGCAACCGAGCTACGGCGGTTGGATACTTGAATCAAAACTTGATTTCACATCCTAAACGATTCTGTATGCAGCACCAATGCCCGAATTTCCTAAGGAAGATTCTAGAGGCACTGTACAGCCGGAGATTCAGCCCATTGATTCAGAAAGCAGTTGTCTGACTCAATTTGTTTATTCTGCGTTAGGAATTATCAACAATCCATGACGAGCGTGCCTTGAGTTGGGTTGGCTCCTAACAATTTGCTTAGCACCGACACCATAGGATACAGCGCCCTCATCCACCATTAGGTTGTGCGATAACACAGATCACTGCTCACACAACAATCAAGTCCTGTACAATGAACGGCTTCTCTGTAGTTCAGATAAATAATCTACCAACCATGAGACGGGGCTAATTCAAAGAAAGCTAATAATGAGTCCGTTCGTACAGAGCTAGAAATTATATAGAATTCACATAAAATAAAGTAAAAACAATAACTGCAAGATCAACGGTCGCAAAGTGATAAGCTAATAAGTATAACCAAGCGAAAAATTAGTAGCATAAACAGTAACCAGGTATAAATGTAAAAATGAAAAATCGAAATCAATCAAGATACAAGTGCAGTGTACATCAGATGAGTAAAAAGAACCGACGAGAAACATACACTAAATAAGTCTGGACAGAATTCTGAGTGAACTTCGTCAACTACCTCCCCTGACCGCAGGGAACCTCCACCCGAGGCCCGCAGCATATCTAACCATCGAGGCAAACACGCATCGAACAGGGAAATGATTAGACTCCAATGTGAATGTGTGGAATACACGTTTGTCAACAACCAGCGCGACAGATGAATCAACCAACCCAGGTGATTAAGCTGTACTGGCTTCTCCGATCGAAAACGGGATGAAGAATATCTACCGAAGGGCGAGGGAAGGAGAACGAAATCATTAAGACGGACGAAAAAATTGACAAAAGGAGAGTATCGACATAATGAGCATAAAAAGGATGGTCAACTTTTCACACAATTCAGCTGCTCACAATCGTAAAATTGTGGACATTATCGTTCTGGCAAGACCAATAAGTGTTTCCAGTCTGACCAAGAATCAGCTTTGCGGACGTCGATATCGTTCATTCGTGGCGACGTTTAGGGCATTGCGGGTGAACTATCAAGTTCATTCGAAATGACTATTGGCCTTTGACAAGGGTGTTCCATCTCTCCATCCCTATTCAACTTCGTCATGGACGAGGTGATGGAAGATGCTTTAGAACTTCAGAATGTAGGAGTCGAACTGAGAAATGGAAAGAAGCTGTGTGACCTAGGTTACATAGATGACGTCATGTACCTGTTCGACTCTGTGGACTAAGCACAACGTGCACTAAACAGACTCTCAAGTCTTTAGCTCGGTTTGACATGTGCTTTGCACCTTCAAAGTGCAAAGTACTGTTACAAAACCAGACGACAGTAGTGCCGAACATGAAACTGAGCGGAGAGGAACTAACGATTTTCGACCGTTTCACTTAACTTGGTAGCTGCGTGTCCAACGACGGTAGCTAGGAAGTGGAGGTAACCACACGTATATCGAAAGCTTGAGCAGCCTACACTGGACTGAAGCACTTGTGGCGTCAGCCTGACATTTCACTGAAGTTAAAAGGTCATGTGTACTGTACTGTGTCGCAGCGCGCTCAGATCAGTTTTCTTCTATGGTTGCGAGACATAGAGTATGCGTCCGGGAGATGCTCGTCAGTTAGCGGTTTTTGAACAACGATGTGTACGCAGTATCGATAGAATTGGATGGAGTAACCGGATGAGTATGGTGGACGTCACTAATCTAGTACTACCTGACGATTCTCAGAATAACTAATTTCAGCGTGTCATCATTAAATCGCTCAGCGTTAAACAGCAAAGCAAGCCTCACTGACAGCGGCCTTTTCCCCTAACTTGCACGTTTCTATAAAGAGAGTGAATATCCAACGGGAACAGGGAGTGGACCTACACAGGCGGGAAAAAAATACGATGCTGCCGCAGCCAACACACGAAACAGTCTAACTGTACAAACGCACGTGTTTTCAATCATTTTGATTCGATAGAAAATGACAGCACGATCGCCACTGTTCACGGCTCACTGGCATATCCTTCAGTGTCTCCAGCCCACAAGTCGACGAGTCTTTCGCACCCCAACCACGAAGGTATGGGACACCTACTTTACCTAACTTCGCTGTACATTTTCTCATTTCGCGTTGCCACGTCATCTGTTGGCTTCCATATGGCTTCTTCCATTCCTTAGGAGGAACACAAAATAGGGCACGGTATGGCAGACGAGTGTTCGTCATACGCAACACGTCATCCAATCAGCGTAGTCTACTAAGTTTCATACGCTGAAACAAGCTATTCTCAGAAGTGGCACCCAATACCAGATTCCTAACTTCAGTTTTACTCACCCGGTCACTCCATCCAATCCTAGCCATACTACGTAAACATCGGTGGTCGAAAACCTCCAACCGACGAACATCGCCCACACGCATACTCCACTTCTCGCAACCGTACAACACAACTGAACTGAGAACACTGCGACACAGTACAGTGCACACGACCTCTCAACTTCAGTGAAATATCAGGCCGACGCCACAAGTGCTTCAGTCCAGCGTAAGCTGCCCAAGCCTTGGATATACGCATACTTACCTCCAATCCCGAGCTACCATCGTTGGACACGTAGCTACCAAGGTAGGTGAAACGGTCCGCCATTGTTATTTCCTCTCCCTCCAGTATCAAGTTCGGCGCTGCTGTCGTCCAGTCCTGTAACAGTACTTTGCACTTTGAAGGTGCAAAGCACATGCCGAACCGAGCAACCGATCTCGACAGTCTATCTAGTGCGCGTTGTGCATGGTCCACAGACTCGAACAGGCACACGACGTCGTCTGCGTAATCTAGGTCGCATAGCTTCCCTCCATTTCCCAGTTCCACTCCTACATCCCGGAGACCTCCTAAAGCATCTTCCATCACCTCGTCCATGACGAAGTTGAACAAGGATGGAGAGATGGGACACCCTTGTCAAACGCCACTAGTCGTTTCGAATGAACGTGACAGTTCACCGTATACCCTAACGCGACCGTAGGTATGCGAGTATAATGCTCGCAACAGGTTCACAAACTTAGTTGGCATACCCTTCCGGTGGAGAGCACTGACTAATGCAGATCGATCCACGGAGTCGAAAACACCTTTCAAGTCGAGGAAGACTACGATCGCAGGGCGGCGGTGCGTGTGGCGCATTTCGAGTATCTGTCGAAGAGTGAATATCTGGTCGATGCAACCTCGACCTGGCCGAAATCCGGCCTGTTGTTCGCGGATATTACTCTCGCGAATCGGTGTCAAACGGCGCAGCATTATCGAAGCTAACACTTTAGTAACTATCGGAATTAAACTAATCCCACGATGATTGCTGCAGTCACTTCGTGTACCCTTCTTGAAGATGGGTATAATCAGTGACTCACTCCACGATAGCGGGATACTTATCACTACCCATCCCGTTCGATGTAATGGGTAGCGCAGTCCTGATTATCCTGCTCGACCACCGATGCAGTATGGAATTATTTGTAGGCGTGTAACTCATGGGGAATAATGGACGGGTACTGCTAGGGAGTCCAGCCGCTAAGCAGAAGAACGATTAGGGTTCTCAACCAAAGCCTTTGGTTCTCGCAAGAACCTGACCGCAAGGCAGCGGGGAATAGCTGAGTGGGAGCCTATCTACTTGGATCAATTAGTCTTCCACTCATTTTTCCGACTGAGCTGCTAACTCAGATCAACCCCCAACTTGGAGGACCAGGAGACTACTTCGTCAGGCCTCTACCCATTGACCTTCCAGGCATGATTGGATCTTCGGCTTGTGATAAACCATCCTGTATAGCTCGTTGGATCATGGAGAAACACAAGCCGTCAAACCACGTCAAGTTGTAGTCTCATTGTGAAAGAAGTCTCGTTGTGACAGTAAGGGCAGTTTAGATTCATGGTTACCGATACCCTGCCTTTAATTTCAGTAGGCCTCAGAAAATAAGGGACATTCCTTTTCCCTACGCACGTGAACGAAGCATCCAATAGAAATCCCGAAGTTAAGCTCACTACTTCATTTCGTCTTCTCCCATTTGTTAAGCGTGTCCGAAGTAGCAGGAAATTATGTCACCAGAGTATGCAATAAACAACGCAGAACAATAATGAAGAAAACTAAACGTAAATTAGAAAGAATTACGAAATACACAGGACGGCTAATCTCAAACCGAAGATTCAACTGTGCCTGGAATGTCAATCAGCAGAGACCAATCGTGAAAATGAAAAGTAATGACTTTTAGACAGACGCTTCTTGCTCTTACCTCATTAACGAAAGCAACCTTACACCGTACACAACTGTTTGTTCCTCTAAAGACTCGTGGTAATCACCTCCCCACCCTAATTAATTACATCCCGCGACAATTGCAGTCGGCCATGCTAGTGGTAGCTTCATTGGAATAAGTCCTGTCCCTGTTCTCCCACGTTCTCTCTGATACCAATCAAATCTCACCGAACCCGCTTTCACCAGCTGATGCACTTCTTTGCCCTCGATGTCCGCTCACACTGGTCACCTTCAATGTCCGAATACTGACGTGCACAGGTCCATAGGGATGTCTAGCTCGTGCACTGGAGACCGTAGCCATCGATGTGCGTTGTATCCAAAATACTCGCATTAAAGACTCCAGCTCAGTTATCCGACTGACATCCCCATCTACTCCATCTGTGAAGTTTTATCTGCGTCTTTCTGGGGAACCCGAGGCTGCCGCTGGTAGTGCTCAGTGAGAGGGCTGAAGTTGCACTACTTACTAGGTTCCGGTCGACAGCCGGCTATGCGTAGTCAGACTTAGAGGTTCGTACAGAGTAAATAAACATCGCTCTGGTATACGCGACTGGTTTGTCGTCTCAGCGTATGCACCAACAGAATGCAGCCCAGGTACAATCAAGGACACTCTATCAAATGCTCCACAACCTCTTACGCACAGCAAGACGGGCGAACATCGTGATTTTGGCAGGAGACATGAGTGCTACAGTAGATCGGCTGTCCTCGAATGAGGCGCATTTAACAGGCTCCCTTAGTCTCGATTCCTGTCGTTCTGAAAATGGGGAACGGTTGACGGCTGTGCTCAGACCATTAATTGTTTCTCCCCAGTACGAGCTTCAGATGTTCTAACCGCCGGTACGCCACACAGAGTTCACCCAAATCGACTACATCACTATTAGCTACAATTGGCGGGACTGTCTACAAGACTCCCGCCCGTACTGGAGCACTCCCCTCGACTCCGACCACGCGTCAATATACACTAGGCTGTCCATATGCTTTGATGGGCGCTCAAAACGCATGCTGTAGTGTCGGTTAGACTGCGACAAGCTATATGATCCGACTCGTCTATCGACCTTTCGAAGCGCACTCGATGAAAACCTAGGATTTACTCCACCCCAAAACATCAACCAGCACCGGTCGTTTATCAAGAATGCTTTGTATTCTTCTAGCTTGGTTTGTTGTGATTTGACCCGTCGCTTTGTGACACCCTGGATTTCTGCTGAGTCTTTGCGCCTTCATCATGCACACCAGTCCATCCCGGCTGATAGCGAGTATAATGAAGCACGGCTTGTAGTAAGACGTGAACTCCGTGCAAACTTGCGTAGGGATCGCGAGATCTGGTGGTACCAACCAGCACTGGAAATGGAACGGGAAATTCCAACAAACTGTCTCACCTCATCCGAGCTAGTGTAGGAACGCATCGAGTGTGAGTGAAACGATCTGTGAAGCTGACGGTTCGTCTATTTATATCTAGCAGCGCCGTCTTATACGCTAGGTGGAGCACTTTCAGACAGGATTTAGCTGACCCTCAGTGTCAGCGCCTCCCGCCCGGTAGTTACTTACAACAGTTTCACCAACTGAGACAAAGATCTTCAGGGAAATCCGAGTCTTTGGACCTCGAAGCGCCGGGCGCTGATGGCTTTCGCACCTCTGTTTGAAGATGAAGAGATGAAACTGGCCAGAGAACTTCAAGTGTTGTTCTCGAAGACTTGGTCCCCTCCTCATGAGAGGAGTCGACCGTTGTTCCCACCTTTAAAAGAACTTGCGCAATGACTGCGCTAACCACAGCAGCTTTAGCCTAGTCTCGGCGTCTAAGCTGCTTTCGTCTGTCATTCTTCGCAGGTTGTACAACACACGTGAAAGGCCAACTCGTGGGGAACAGGCTAGGTTTCGTGCTGGTCTTGGATGCGTCGACCAAATTTTCACCCTCGGACAGGTGTTAGAGCACCAATTGACTTTCCAAAGGCCAACGGTCATCGTGTTCCTAAACCTACGCCTTCGACTCTGTTGACAGGTTGCCACTATGACACTAAAGAATCCATGTCAAGGATACCCGGTGACTTTCTGTTTTCGGCCACCGATGTCTCCGAAGCGTTGCTGGTATCTGGTGAAAACATCCGGTGGGCAAAGGCGAGGTACATCGTCGTGTGTTGGATACATACAGTCGTACTCTGACTGGAAAATTCGCTCAACATCGCCTTCAGTGGCTTGGATACGTACTTCGCATGTCTGTCTATCGTCTATCTTTTTGTATTATATATATATATATAAGGATCCAAATGAGTTGCACGTTTTCCCTAATAGTCCGAAAAATGGAGAAGCTATGTTTAGGATGGTTTTCAACCCTTAAAAAGTAAACTGCTGCTGCAGAACTATAATGTTTTGAATCATATCATCAACTGAATAGTTGTGTAATTGTGTCGCACCTGGGGGTCATAAACCGAATGAAGTTCCTTCGCGTACAGAGAAGCCCTAGTAAGAATTTACCAATGTGAGGCATTCGTAGAGTCGACGTTATAAACCAAAGGTCGACTTTACACAACATTAGGAAAATCGTCGCTGCAATGCGGCTTGGAAAAATACCAGTTCCAGTTTCGGTATTCGAACACCGTTTTCTTCGTAGTGTTGGCAGAATAAGCATAATTCTGACAATGAAGCAATTTAGACGTAAGGTACTTGAATCTAGAGCATAATCTTTAAAGGACAAACTGAATTTACAGATTTAGTTGGTTGGGACATTTGGCGCATGCATACAGATCCCTCACTTCGCTGTACACTGTTCGACGAAGCAGCTAGCGGTTGGAATAAAGGTCGAAGTGGTCAGTTGATTGCACGGCAAAGGGGTGTGGAAAGCGCAACCAGTAAAATGGTTAAGGTATATATACATCTCTACATATACTTACAATTTATATCTACTCTCGTGGCATTCTGCTCTCGTTCGTAAGATTGGTTCAGCCCAACTAACAAAGAATTATCCAGCGATCAAAATTGTGGTTTGTTTGTGGAATCCTCGACGAACGGCACTCATGATTCTACAAATCAGATTTTGGTAAGACACCAATTTGCAGTGTACCAGTATAAGAACGTTTGGGTGAGAGAGTACCAGGTACGCACACTAGGCGAACGGCAATAACCGCGAAACCGGCCGAGAATTCCGGGGGAATTTTGTTCACTCACACCAATTACCGTTTACGTATATTATATATATATATATATATATATATATAGATCACTCATTCACGTTTGAAAACGAGTCCTAGTTAGGATCGAAACGTCACGATAAACGTGCTAACTCAGTGTACGCCTTCTCAGCTCTTATATATATATATACATATATATATATATATATATCTATATATTGCGCCGGTTTGGACGCAATCAATGCAACGCGTAAATGAAACTTCACAGAAGGTGGATAGAGTAATAAGGGTAGTAAACCCCAACAAGCCAATTTATTTTCACCGCATACATTTTGTGGTTTCTGGTTGTTTCCGGATTAATTTTAAGGGAGGCGAGTTCTACAGACAGGCAACGCAGCATTCGTGCCACTGACTTCGGCTCTGACCGTTTCCAACCAACAACAATCATCACCACTTGGGCCCCAACCAGGAAGGCGGGAAGCATCAACCGAGCTCAAAACGGAAGTTAACTTCTTCATACCTCTGCGCCGAGTGACATCCTGATCGCCACATCGCTTTTTCCAGCCCTGTTCAGCACCTGCAAAAACAGCACGAAAAGGTAGAAGATGGGCGTTCACATGCAATACGTGATCAAGCCACCGAAGGCGATGTAGAGCTACTGTCTCTATCGGAGGACGACTGCGTGCACCCACCACACGACGACGCATCTCGCTGTTGCTCACTTGATGTTCCCACCAGGCGTTCGACTCAGAATCGTTCGTCCCGGGTTCGCGTCCCAGTTCGGGCGCGGTGGATATGCACTGCTGATGATTCCTAACAAGGATGAAACAGCTGTACAGTGCTTCTATGGTTTCTTCATGGTGAGTTGAGCGATGATATCACATGGTGAATTATTTCATGACAAAGAATTATCAACAAATCACAGTCGTGGTTCTTCTGTGGACTCTCCGACGAAGAGCTTCCCTGCACACTCCTGATGCTACAGATTCGATTCTGGTGAGACATATGCATACATGTACGCCAGAGTTTATTGTACATAGGGCGCGCTTTTTTCGCTGCTTGCTCACTACGTTGGCTGGGATTAAAAAGACTTGTCGCCCATCCCAGTGTTTTCCATCCAGCTACTGGGAGGCCTAGCTTAGGAGCTGGCGCCCTCGATTACTGCTTGGGTCAGTTATATTCCGTATTGTATTATCCGACGTCTAGCGCTGACGCCCGTGTCTTGTTTGTGCGTCTCTATAGTTGTGCTAGCCCGACGACACAACATTAAGTGAGCAAGACTGCATTATCAACCGGCTTAAACTAAAGTCGGTAAGTAATTTGGAAACTATACTAAGAAAGTTCCATTTCTAACTCCAAAAATGGTGTACAACCACAGCCATTGTATAATGCGTCGCACATTTACAAGCTGTAGGCACTCCTAATGTAGTCGGCTGAGTTAAGGAAATATTGCCGCAACGGTCAGTTTAATTATTTGGTACTTTAGAGGTAGACGTTATCACGACTATTCATCCATATAACGATGAGCTTTCGAAACAATGGAGTGGTCATTTTATACTCCACACTAATGCATTGAGATGAAAAACGAAAGACTCACCCACGCAGAAATCCAACCAAAGATTCCCAAATATAGCACCAGGAGACTGTATGTGCCGTGATAGCATGAGAAAGAACCAGACAAAGCAAATGAGCTGAGTTGTACTCAAGGGATTCGCGCCACTGTCCACAACACCAAAATACTAACTCTGAAAAAGTGAATTAACATTACGACTGACGCAGCTACCATCCCAAAGCGACGGACGGAGCGCAACAGAGTGCGACTCGCAACGTTGGAAAAGCATTTGTAGTGCGCGAAACAACGGTAATCGAACGAAGCACATGGAAGTTTCTTTTGCTGTCGACAGAAATAATGTAACCAAGTCATCGAGATTCAGAACGAGATTTCCTGTAAAATGAGTTTGAAAGCATGTAGCACGTATACCGTGACTCCCATGACTGACCACCAGTGTTAACAATTTGAAACACTGCTGCAGCTCAGAACTCATAGTTGGCTCCGCTTTCGAACTTCGACACGCCACTCGTATTTCATCCATAAGTACTTTTATTACAACCTGTATCAAATAAAATAGATTATGAGGAAATTGCAAACCTAACCTGCAAGCAGGTGTTCCACGTAAATACATGGCATGAGCGATCCAAATGCTTTAGTTCGCTGTTCGAATCCATATCATCGATGACTTTGGGATTTTCGAATTTAGATAGTACTTTCTCCAATTTTGTCTATTGGACACGACTCCCATACACATTGAAGCACTTACTTTCTTTTCCTTCCGAGCACATCCCAACAGGTCATCTAGCGCCCGATTGAGACATAATGCATTCATAATTTTTGCAGGCCGAATTCTGTTTGACCACGGAAGATCGCCAGGTAAAACTTTTCTAAATGGCCAGGAAAGAAACAAGCGAGAAAGTACTAGAAGGTAAGTGGGAGAAAATCAGTCAAACTTTGGAAACGTTAGATTTCTGCAAAAAAAGGGTCAGTATTTTTATTACGTTCTTGGCATATGAGTATGGCAAAGAGGAACGTGGACCATACCTGCAAAAATTGATTGCACAAAGGAAGAGCAATGACAACCATAACCCTGGCACTGGGAGTGGCGCAGAACCATTATTCAATAGGTCAGGTGATACCGAGCTGGAAGACACCAAACTCTCGCCGTTCGCAGGATCACGATCAGTGGCTCCCCTCCAGATTGTAGTGAGCCCTAGTGCCTATGCGGCTTGACCCACCCACCATACTCATCCTTCAAGCATAGAATAAAAAGTGGTCGGCAGATTTCGGATTGAAAACATCGACTTTTTAAGGTGACCAGCACTTTATTCACTGGGTCGTCACTGGTCAAACACGCAACAATAAAGTGAACCTTCTGTTTGGACCACGAGCAAAGATAAAACAATGAGAAATAAAGCGAGGCGAAGTGGAAAGTGTTTGGAGTTAACCACCGACGCTGACTCTACCAGATTGCACTATGTGTCGTCGATTGCTCGCTGTATACGACGGATCCCTTGTGGACTTCATGCCTCAGGGCCCAAAAGAAATAAGGATTTCATTCAAACTCTATAACCATTACCCATGTGTTAATGTGCCGTGGTTTATGCTGCTATCTTACAGAAACGTGTAACCCTGCGGAACGGCAGCAGTCAATCAGGCTTGCCTTGTTGTTTAACGCTGAACGATGATGATGATGATGATGTACAACACAACTGAACTGAGAACACTGCGACACAGTACAGTGCACACGACCTCTCAACTTCAGTGAAATATCAGGCCGACGCCACAAGTGCTTCAGTCCAGCGTAAGCTGTCTGAGCCTTGGATATACGCATTCTCACTTCCACTTTTGAACTACCATCGTTGGACACGTAGCTACCAAGTTAAGTGAAACGGTCCACCATTGTTATTTCCTCTCCATCCAGTATCACGTTCGGCGCTGCTGTCGTCCAGTCCTGTAACAGTACTTTGCACTTTGAAGGTGCAAAGCACATGCCGAACCGAGCAACCGATCTCGACAGTCTATCTAGTGCGCGTTGTGCATGGTCCACAGACTCGAACAGGCACACGACGTCGTCTGCGTAATCTAGGTCGCATAGCTTCCCTCCATTTCCCAGTTCCACTCCTACATCCCGGAGACCTCCTAAAGCATCTTCCATCACCTCGTCCATGACGAAGTTGAACAAGGATGGAGAGATGGGACACCCTTGTCAAACGCCACTAGTCGTTTCGAATGAACGTGACAGTTCACCGTATACCCTAACGCGACCGTAGGTATGCGAGTACAATGCTCGCAACAGGTTCACAAACTTAGTTGGCATACCCTTCCGGTGGAGAGCACTGACTAATGCAGATCGATCCACGGAGTCGAAAACACCTTTCAAGTCGAGGAAGACTACGATCGCAGGGCGGCGGTGCGTGTGGCGCATTTCGAGTATCTGTCGAAGAGTGAATATTTGGTCGATGCAACCTCGACCTGGCCGAAATCCGGCCTGTTGTTCGCGGATATTACTCTCGCGAATCGGTGTCAAACGGCGCAGCATTATCGAAGCTAACACTTTAGTAACTATCGGAATTAAACTAATCCCACGATGATTGCTGCAGTCACTTCGTGTACCCTTCTTGAAGATGGGTATAATCAGTGACTCACTCCACGATAGCGGGATACGCTCTTCGTTCCAAATGTCACGAAGCAAGCAAGTAATTGATTTCAACAGCACTTCCCCACCCAATTTGAAAAGAACTGGGGGAAGGTCGTCGGGACCGGCAGCTTTTCCCCTCCCCAGAAGCCGAATATTCGATTGCACTTCCACTTCCGTTGGGGGATCAAGCGACACCTCCCAAGGATTCACAGCTCCAGACGTCGGACTAGATACGATATCGTATGGCCAGCTAAACTGATCCTTGAAATGTTCTGCCCAACGGTCCAGTCTTTGCTGTCTACCATGGATGAGCTCTCCATTCTTATCGCACACGACTCCACTGACCGAAGTTCGCCGCCCACCGCTGTCGCGTATAAGCTTAAACAATCTTTGACTGTTACCTGAAGCGGACGCCACTTCCATCTCTTCGGCTAACTTAACCCACCAGCTTTAGCGGTCATTCCTGAGGCTTATGGTCAACTAACGCTGCAACTGGCGACGCATCGTATTCACTTCCTTGCAGTTAGGCAGCTCGCGTTTTTGCTCCATTAGACTTAGCGACCCTTGTGAGATCCAGTGTTTTTGATGAATGCTGAGTCTGGGACCGCAGGCGAAATTTGCTGCCAAATGCATTGCCTACTTGATTTGATCCCACTGATCGTCTACATTGCTACCGGTCGCAATTCTTAGTTCGTCGGACAGTTTCTGTTCGTAGCTGTTGCGAACAGCCGAATCAGACTAACGTTCGACAGCCAATCGGGTTTGTGGCCCGCGTCGATGGTCATTCAGCTGCAGCAAAAATCGCATTAAAACTAACGCATGGTCCGACTCGACGTACGTGGTCCAGTACGATCTACAGTTCTGGACAGAACTGCGCCAACGGCAGCTAACTGCGATATGGTCAATCTGACTCAGTGAACCTGTCGAGTTAGAACGCCATGTCGCTGTGCGACGCGAACTGTGTCGAAAATTCATACTTGATAGGAATAAATGATTATCTGCACAGAATTGGACAAGTCTTTCCCCGTTGTCTGTTCGCTGTGCAGGCAAGGCGCATCGCCCACCTAAACAAGACTCCGATGCACTAAGTTTTCCAACTTGTGCATTAAAGTCACCTGCTACCACTACAATGTCAGCGCGTTTGCTCTTCCGAACAAGAGTGACGAGGTCATCGTAAAATTCGTCTTGCTCCGTATCAGTGCTGCAGTCAGTTGGAGCGTATGCCGAGATAACAAATAAACTACGCTTAACACTAATATCCTTTCGGACGCCGACTGATCCCTGCAGTCTCATGGCACACAAGCGACTGTTGACTGGGATCCGGTCTAGAAGGGCTGCTTCAGCCTTCTCACTCAACACTATTCCTACACCACGTTGACCCACAGCTTGAGCTGCTTCGTCTCCTGAAGTGCGAAGAAAATATCTTGACGAGACGTTCGGCGCAGTCAGTTGAATTACTCTGCTCGAATCCTGAATTCATGTTTCACTTACACAGCAGACATCAATCGAAAGTGAGTCCACGGTCAGAGCCAAACACGCCTGTTGGCCAGCCTGCATGAGAGTGTGCACATTGAAGGAACCCAGATTCAGAGGCTGACGAGGCTTGAGAAAATGTGAGCTAACAGACTGAAAACCACCTGCTACACTACTTGACAATAAACCGTTGCGAGTATCGGGCGTGTTATCAATGGAGATACTATGGGTAGGCAGAAGGGGCAAACAGACTGGGTCGGAGACAGAAGAGACAGGTTGAATAAAAGAGAGGGAACTCTGAGCGGTAGCATACTTATCACTACCGACCCCACTTGCGCTCGATGCAATGGGCAGCGCGGTCCTGATTATCCTGCGCGACCACCGATGCAGTATGGAATTATTTGTAGGCGTGTAACGTATGGGGAATAATGGACGGGTACTGCTAGGGAGTCCAGCCGCTAAGCAGAAGAACGATTAGGGTTCTCAACCAAAGCCTTTGGTTCTCGCAAGAACCTGATCGCAAGGCAGCGGGGAATAGCTGAGTGGGAGCCTATCTACTTGGATCAATTAGTCTTCCACTCATTTTTCCGACTGAGCTGCTAACTCAGATCAACTTGGAGGACATGAAGTATGCGTGTGGACGATGTTCGTCGGTTGGAGGTTTTCGACAACCGACTTTGACGTAGTATGGCTAGGATTGGATGGAGTGACGGGGTGAGTAATACTGAAGTTAGGAATCTGGTATTGGGTGCCACTTCTGAGAATAGCTTGTTTCAGCGTATGAAACTTAGTAGACTACGCTGATTGGATGACGTGTTGCGTATGACGAACACTCGTCTGCCATACCGTGCCCTATTTTGTGTTCCTCCTAAGGAATGGAAGAAGCCATATGGAAGCCAACAGATGACGTGGCAACGCGAAATGAGAAAATGTACAGCGAAGTTAGGTAAAGTAGGTGTCCCATACCTTCGTGGTTGGGGTGCGAAAGACTCGTCGACTTGTGGGCTGGAGACACTGAAGGATATGCCAGTGAGCCGTGAACAGTGGCGATCGTGCTGTCATTTTCTACCGAATCAAAATGATTGAAAACACGTGCGTTTGTACAGTTAGACTGTTTCGTGTGTTGGCTGCGGCAGCATCGTATTTTTTTCCCGCCTGTGTAGGTCCACTCCCTGTTCCCGTTGGATATTCACTCTCTTTATAGAAACGTGCAAGTTAGGGGAAAAGGCCGCTGTCAGTGAAGCTTACTTTGCTGTTTAACGCTGATCAATGATGATGACGATGATGGTAAAGCCCATGAGATTCGCAGAAGAACATAGATGACTCCGTCTTTATAAGAGGTAACAATTCAGACTTAAGTATCAGTCACCGGACCTGACGAAGATTGCGAGTTTTTTGTCAACCCGAAAGAGCACTGGTCTGGAGAAATGGAAATTTTAACCCGACAGGAAATTCAGCATGCCGTCCGTAAAGCTTCGTCGAGGCGAGTTCACAGCTTATTGAGAGATGTCGAACTACTCGCAAACGAACGTTATCCGTCCAAGACACTATTTAGTCACTGCATAACCTCACGATATAAGCAAACCTTATGGTAGTTTGGACTTCTCGCTTTCCCTCGGGAGAAAAGAAAGTAGCAAATAAGATAGGATACGGTTCGTATTCGTGAATGACTGCTAGAGCTTAAGGGTGATTGAACACCTGGATCGCGTGTATGGAGGTTAGGGATGAGGATAAATCTTAAAATCAAAAATTTAGCACTGAGATTGGTGGAGGACTGGAACAGTTAACCAAATCTAATGACAACCAAATCATCGGGAGAAATCCGATCAGGATGGTGGAAGCACGGGACAAAATTGATCACTGGAACATCTGCAATATAACCCCATGGCATAACCGAGGAAAGCACTACCCAGAGGCTTGTCCCAAAAACCTATTTGTTCTGAGTCCACAGTGGGCACTGGGAAAACGAAGTTTTCGAGCCGTCGAGGAACCGGGATTTTCAAAAAAATCACCAATGCTGGAAACTATACGAATTGTTAAATCCCGTCAAGTCTTCTGTGCCAAACTCGGATGAGGCAAGATGATTCAGCGAAAATAGGATGGCCATCATACTAGTGAACAGTGGCTTTCTTAAAACTTTATTTAATAGTGACCGGCAAAGAAATCAACTTGGTAAATTTCACCGTGGATTTTCGAAGATTAAGATAAATAGAATGCTGAGAGGCAAAAGGGAGCTTTAGGCACCCGCGTATGCATTATGTTGTAATCACGGCCGCTAGGCGGTTGCATCTACCCATGCGTACCCCATTCGAGCAGAACTCACACTGTAAAATCATTTACTGGAGTCAGTTGTGTGAAACAGATGAGGATTAAAGGGCAAAAATTGATTAGACTAAATACCGTTAAACTCCATGAAGTAAAAACGGTAAAGCCCGCTGCGGATCTCTGCGTTACTGATGCTAAGGAGTACGGAGTTAGGCTGCTCAGTATGTATACAATTTGGCACAGTGAACGCTTACGAAAGCAAGCCACACTGTTCTACAGCACTCTACCACATTCCGTTCCATTATCTTTTCAATGATAATTATCTCATCCCGGAGACAGCCCCAGTATCGGAGCTCTTTTAACTCGACTAACACAAGCGCTCCCTAATTTCCGTCACAAGAACAAGAAGGATAATAGCCTAACAATTGTAGTACCCAAGGCCAATGCTCCTCTAGAAGGTTGCAAATGGTCGGGTCTTCAGGGCAAGAAATGGGAACACAAAATCTTGCGTCACACAACCACCCGCCTCGAAATGAGCGCCGGGAACACAGGGTGGCTATCGCACTGGTGTAACGTAGTTCTGACCAATTCAGCTCACTTCAGTTCAGCTCAGTCGGCGCAGGACACAAGTGGCCCAAGAGGACAAACCAGCTTTCAGACATCATCAGGCAATAGACATAGAAGTTGGTGCCCACTTCTACGAGTGTTATCTTCGCGTTATCCTTGGCGTTTCAACAACCCATTTTCCGCTGCACAGAAGTGGTAGAGAAAGAAAAACTCTTCTCACCCGAGCACAGGAAAGTAATGGTCTTGAAGTCTTGAAGTCCTGAAAAATTCTTAGAGTCTTACGCAAATTCCAGGCCAATAAGCCGTCTTGTCCTGGGTCTGTAAGTTTCCCTTCGAGTCTGGATTACTGAGCAAGTAGGTGAAACGGAGGAAGCTTGAAGAGGAGCGGCATCCACAATGTGGCATAGGGAGGGTCACAAGAAGAGCATTGCCAAACTAAATAGGCGTCTAGGTGCCAAACAGGGTAGGCATAATTAGTCTGTGCCAGCTTAGCCTCAATTTAGCTGGGGAACTGTTCCAGTAGTCTGAAATACATATTGCCCTTTGATTTTACATTTTCTTCGGGCAAAGTATTTCTCGTGGTTACCAGCCTGAGGGTAAAAAACTGTCCATGGTTGATGCCGCGATTTAAAAGCTCTTTTCCAATGTCCTCTCAAAGATGAGGGAGAGTGGCGACCAAAATATTTCTCTAAATGGCGTGATATGAAGAAATGATGTATCAGAAAAATGATATCCCGGATGCATTTCAAATCAGGAAGTATAAGCTGGCCTTTAGAAGACGGGATGTACAGGTTATAAATAAAAACCATTAAGCGATTTTGGTGTATGGTCTCTGAATCTCTTCTAATGCTTCCTGATCCCCAACAAGGACGCGTTGTACGATCTGGCTCTCGTAATCTAGATAGGGCTGGAAAAAGTTCCACATACAACCGGGAAAGTTGCCAATCCAAGTAAGCATGAAAGAGCACTGGATCAATCAACTTGTAAAACTTGCCTTGAGAAAGACTATCCATTGTAATGAAAACGTTAACAAATTACACCTACCAACAACGCTGTGTTATTACCATTATATCCAACACAATTAAAACCAATAAATGGCGCATGGGGTCTTCGATACACTCCTTATGTCATTTTGTCCGGATGGCATTGGACCATTTTTAGAACGCTGCCGCTTTACTAAGCTGATGGGGTGAGAGAAAGAGAGCTCTTTGCATAGCCAGCCACATAATGCCTTGTGACGATGGCCTATGTAGCACACTTGTTGATAGAGAATCTGTGTCGACCTGCCTTGCCCAGGGTCAGGTTGATGCGCATGTCGTCGGTAATGATAATCCTTCAATCGTCGGACCATCGCTTGGAGTTTTCGATAACTAGCAACAAAAGTTTCGGATTGGGAGTCCGGAAGGTTACGTCGTCTGCATACATGTGGACGCTGACAGAATGGGTTTGAGGGAGGTTGTTAATGTACACTGAAATGAAATTGCAACCAGGCACATAGCCTCGTGGCACGCCTGAGCCAACCGGCGCTGGCTGTGAGGCGGCGTTCCCAACATTAACGGTAAGGGTTCGGCCGGCCAGAAAGCTTTGCAGAATTTCTGGCATAGGAACGACAAGAACTTAGCATTGAAAGCTGCTCAGAAAAAAAATGCGAGAAGCCCTGTCAAAAGCCTTGGCGAGGCCGATGACGACAGCATATGTAAACTGCCTATCGTCTTAAACTTTCTTTAAGTTGTTCGCGTCTTTCCGAATGTCTTCAACGACTTTGCTTTGGAAGTCGATTTCGTTTACTGGCCGATAATTACATGGGAGGTCCCGGTTTCTTTCTTAAAATAGGCGTAATTGTCACTTCCTTGCAGCACCTGGGGAGGAATCCACTGTCCGCGCATAGCTGGGAGAGGGAGATGTGAGAATTAGCTATCGTAACTGCCGTTTGTTTAAAGAATCGAGAAAGGATTAAATCATGGCTATAAAACGATATGGGTTTAGGTCCTTGAAGCCTCGGGAGACTGCACCCGTGGTTACAGACATTAGTTTAGTGTTAAGGTAGAGATCGGTAGCTGTCGGGCTGGACCTACGGAATTGTGAACAGAAGGCCACTAGTACGTTGATGGCTGATGTAACGGCAGAACTAAGTTTATCTTTACGTGCCGCCATTGTGAGTGTTGCACCGTTTATTTTTTACATTAACCGAAAGAGAAACGCTTTGTTGGACTGATTTTGAGTGGGGAAGACCTGCTACACATTTATTCTGTGCTGAATTGCTTTGGATGTATATGGCCATTGGATTGACTGGAAGTTTTCAGCGTCTTTTGTAAGGCCCATTGGATGGTATTTAGCCAATAGATGTGATAACCCCTCCCAGCTGTAAGCCAATCCTCCGGAGCTTCCTCGTTAGCATGTACAGAATCTAGCATTCACCGCTACTAATTTTGCTTTTGAGTTTAATTTCGGCTCGCTGCAGAAGTCTCATCTCTAATAAAATATCAGAGGAATAAAGAACTTTTCTCACCGTTCAAGCGAGGGAATATGCACTGTGTTTGCATTCCGCTATTCTATATTACCATGCTGACAATCGCTTTCTTCACTCAGTTTGCCATTCAACCCTTATTTCTTACACTGTTTTATTCGGTGATCTTTTAAAAGCGTAAATACCTTCAACAGTTTCCAGTTTCGATGACAGCTTGTAGACCTCGACCCTTATGTCGGAAAAAATGTTTGAACGCACAGGTAGCTTACAGCAAGCCCGCCGCAGCCTTGCACTGGTGTCCGCGTTCTACCTTTGGTAAATGGCATGAACATTTCTCTAGGACCCACAACCTTCAAACTTTTCAGGATGTTAAACTTTTCGGATCATATAACCCCTGACCCACGCCCGTCCCAATGATAAATCTTTATGTTTTCAGGCCTCCTCGTGCACCAACTGTCTTCCCAACTCTTGACTATTTTCCTGGTTAGCCGTTGGACACTCCGCATGTAATCCATGTCATTTTCAGGAATGTAGTCCATGTCTGTTTGGAGCATTTTGAACGGTTCCGGAATAACCCCTTTTACACAGGACTGAGGACCTCAGGTTTACTCCAGGATACCGCTGACCGTAATTTGAAGAACGTCCTTACTTTTGAGCAGCATCCCTGCTCTTTTCAGTTTGCGTACAGTCTGAGGTCACTATAAACCCTGGCCCTTAGTGCGCTTAATCGCGTCAGTTGAAATCTTCTTGCTTTCTACCTCCGCTGCCAGTCTTCCATAGACACTAGTCAACACCTCATCTTTGTTTTCTTTTGGTGGCACAGCCGATTCCCAAGCCCAGATGAAGAACTAAGGATTATTCCATCCCAGGATCTTGGTGTCGTTCACAAGGACTAAACATGGTGTGCCGTCAAGTAGGAAGGAATGACAGCTGTCGGAAATGGTCCATGTTATACTCCTCCTGATATTCCAACCCATGAAATCTTTGTTCCTTTCTCTGACGTCGGTGGGTATGAGATCGACCCATTTAGGCTCCTAAGGAACAAAGGTTATTCAATCTGCCAAACGGCTGTCTAAAAGTCTTCCGCCGGCATGCACAAAAGACCACTCACGTCCATGAGTGTTGTTTTCTTCATATCCTTGACATTTCAGCGAATTGATCTGAATCAGATACAAGGACGAAAGCTAACTCTCTCAGAGGAATGGCAAGAGACGTTTGCTTCAGGGTATTCCATGTAGCACCACAACATCTGTTTCACAAACCGGGCAACCTCATGAAACTACCAAAATAATTCGTGTATCCATTGATTCCTTAACTCAAGGAATTTCTCGCTCCACTTTGTGTCTAACAACTTTAAATAATTTTACCGATTGTGCTCCTGGAGACCTGCAGTTTCGCTACAAGGCTGAAAGCCTCTTTGTCCAGGGTCCTAATTTCACACCATTCCACTTATTGATTATCCTGCAACTTGGCAACAGACCGTTGTTTCTGGCACTCTTGCTGCACAAGGGTGCACCTGAAATTGCTTCAGCTTCACTTGAAAGCCGATTTAATCCACTTCCGACTTTTTTCTAACTCTATCTTCGCAACTAGGCAGAGCCAAAATTTGCGGAATCAAATTTGCCCGCAACGAGCCTCATGAAACCTATAGTCCACATCGTTCTTTCCACTGCTTCACACCGTTTTGCTTATTTCTTACCTAGGTGTATTGCTCAAGCAAATTCTGAGCGTCCAACCCAGTCAGACCCTTCAATATACTAAATGTTTCACTGACGTTCTCACTGGCACTGAACCTTCTATTGAAAAGACCTCATCTGACAGTAAGTTGGATCTGAAAGTATTGCGTGGGAATGGGAAAGAAATGTTTTGCCTATACGGTCTATGCGAGTATGAGAAAGTTTTGCAATTGAGACACAGATACCGCTGATTTGACAAATAATTTTGGAGTTAACACTTAAGATTTTCGTACCCGGATATGGTGGGACGGTTAGAAGGTGGGTTTCCTCGTGCGTATAAATGACGTTCACAAAGCTCAATGGGAAATTTTCCCATTGGCACGGAAAAACGGATAATACCTGCCGATTCACGGAGAGAAATCGATTCCTCCCTAAGAAATTTTAGAATAACAACGGAAGAGAAGTAAAGGAAGAATTAAAGACGCTGTTGATCAAAATCGTAGCTGGCACTTTGCCTTGAGTCCCTAATTCGAATTTTTGTGGTGCAAAATGACAACCGTGAGAGATTTTCCGCGCAGGTAGAAATACGAGAAATTCATTTCAGGTTTTTATCAATTACAACCGCTGGATATTTCATAGAACCTGCCCTGGTAATTTTTTCTGGGCCAGTGAAAGGCGGGTCAGATATGCAAGCTGAAGGAGCTGTAAAACCTGTGGCTTTATTTAGGTTTAAACCGGCTTGTACAGTGAAACTGCAGCTACAACGGTAACCCTTAAAAAGTTTTAAATTCATCTTTATTTCAATCGGCCTGATGGACAGCAGCAGCTACGGCAGGCGTAAGTAGAGAATAGGGGCAGTTGGCTGAAAAATCACTGATGTACGCAAAACCAACATGCGGCAGGGGCATAGCACTGCAGACATGCCTCAACTGTTAACCGACAGTTTTGGCCCTTTACCACCCAGTCATGTGCGCTCAACTTGGCTAGCAAAATAAACAAACAGTCGTGGTAATAGTCACCGGGGCAACCAAATGTTCTCAGTTTTTGGAGTAGAAAAGGTCGTACGGCAAAATCAAATGCAGCTAATCAGTCCAGAAACGCGCAACAAACAGATTTCATCTTTACGACTGAGGGCTCAAAAATACGATGAATACAGAGAACTGCAACATGAAAGGTGAACTTACTGGTTTTATAAGTGAGCTCTAAAGTAGACAGGAGGATTCAGAAGGAAACACAGGCGCGTACTCGCTGAGCTTTCTTTCAGTCAAGGTTGGAAGGTTTTATGGCAATCGGATAAGTGGGTTTATCTAAGGAAGTAAAATTGGTAGATTTTAAAATAGGGAAAGTGTTGACGATCCTGCAGGGATCGGGGATAGAATATTGGTCTAATGATGTGGTAGCCAATGTATCAGCTAATGGCACACCACGGTATCTCACAAAAGAGGAGGAAAGATAGCCAGGACCATCGCTTGAGTTGATCTCAGTTTTTCAGAGAGACTTAGGCGCCTCATCCCTGCAAGGCTGTCATCGCCCCTTGCAAAGATAACCGTGGCATACGTGGAAGGATTGATTAATCTTGAATAATGCCGTTAAAATCCATAGAAACCCATCACATGCCTCCATTCCTTTCCATAAAAGTTGAAATGCCTTGCTATGGAAATCGGTTGTCGTCACCATTGAAGAGTTTGCCGGCCAATGTCTGAATTCATCTTCTGTTATAGCAAAAGTGTGTCACCTGCGTCGGTTATTGCGGACTTTGAAGAAGTTCTGCCTGCATATTCCTAAGGATTTCCTTATCTGGGAGGAGATGTGACCATTCGAGTTGAAGAAAAATTTTCTGGCTGGCCGTCTCCCGTAAGTCTGACATTGCTATAAAGCAAAGGTTCAGAAAAGCAATAAACAAAAGCATGCAAATTGGTTTTATGAAGAAGAATAAGGCTGATGTGTTAAACATTACGGCGATCGGTAACTATGGGGAGGCAGAAAATTACCAGACAGTGGATTCAATTTAAAACTGGGCGTAGATAACTTTGGGCCAACCAGACCAGAAAGAGTTTCCGTGTGCTCCCACACCACTTCCAGTCTTCTTATTTTTCAAAACATAGAGGTGGTTATTGACAGAAGTTAATCAGCCATATCCGGGTTTAGCTAAATTTGTTGCATGCAAACGATACCAGTGTGAATATTAATCGGTGTTTGGAATTCGCGAAGCGGATTCAACAGTTTCCTTAACAGGGAAATGGATGTTAGTGCTCAATAATGGTGGCATCAACATATTCATTAGAGTGGTGTTTTTAGGAGCTGCCCGCCAGCCAAGAAGAGCGTTTCTTCTAAGCGGATTAGATATTTAAGTCACAATACAGCATGATCGAAATCCAGGATGGGAAACAACAGGGTTTTAAAGCAGCAATAATTTCGACCGCTTTTAACGGCAAACGCAGTATTTAGTGAGAAAAATCTCACAGCAGTAAAAACAGATGAAAATAATACAAAATTACACACTGGGGAGATTTTGTTGTCCGTCCGTGCTTAGAACCTTCTGCGGTCCAAGTATTCTCCAATCTATTCAGAGACTAACAACGCCATCTTCAACGACTGCAGCTGAAACGAAATGTGCCCATGTTTCGCCAGGCTAAGGGCCGTTTTTGCTTTAAGCAACACTTCTGCATGCGTTTTTGAATTAAATATTGCCCCCAACGTTTCAGATAATGAAGCCATGTTTGCAACCGCCTACAGTAGAAGCCAAGCTGATGAGCTGTGGTCAGGCTAAGCACAGAGAGGCGACTAGATAACGCGTTGTGAATGGTTATTCACATGATCATCACTGGCAAGGACAGTTGGCTCTCTGGTCGATGGCTTTTCGCCCCACAGCTACGACCATTTTTTTACTGACGTGACCTCAGTCAACCGGCATGCATTAGGCATTCCGCTTTACTACAGCGGTATTTTTAATAGTTCATCTCCAGCAGTCTAAACCGTGCTGGACTTCCGATCCCATCCTCTTATGCTTGCTTCAAAGCCGCGTAGTTGCTGCTATTTACTCAGCAGTAACAGTACCACCGTTAATTTATGGACTTAATACCCTAGGTTGAGCCGCCGATCGTGCTGGTGGTCCTGTAGACATTTGTACTTAAAAAGGTTCCGCGTAGGCTCAGCCTTCTTTTCGGAAATACTGGCGAGCACTCTGTATGCAAATGATGAAGAATTGTGGCGAATCATTGTTGGAAGAAGAGAAACAGTCAGCATTGAGGATGAGGATGACGATTAATATGACATGCATTGAATAATATATTCGACGCTGAAAAGATAGTGCAAAACAAAACCGAGACTCTTTGCTCTTTTCCCTTTCGTTAGGGGGCCTAACCGATGGCAATTACTGGTAAACTGATGGCCGCGATACTGAGGGGGAAATTTGGGAGGACGTGTGCGGTAGGCAGCTGTGGTGGGATCTGAAACAGAAAGCCACGCGTGGATCCCTTCGCGGCGACTGGCTGTCAACTTGGTGGGCAAGTCAGCCACAATCTGGCCGTTACAGTAGTAAATCGGTGTAAGTAGGAGTAATTGTCTGCTTGAAAAGTCGTAAGTGCAGGAATCAGATTGAGTCCATGATTTCTAAGCAGATCTCTAACAGGCTTATCAGTTTGCGTCGGTGAAATATGCAGTTTACCAGCAATGGTCACTAGATTGCGGCAGGTGGAATAGATCGTGTTTGACCGTCCTAGGACAGTTTGCCTGAGCCTTGGGTCAGTTTGATATTACAGTGTGTTGGGGCGTGCGAGGATGTGGCCAGAATCTGGATAGTGAGGTACTGGTGCCACACGAGTGCGAACGCGCACATATGGAATGGAAAAAAGCAGAAAGATTGCACTCTGGAGGTACTCCAGCCCAGAGTTATGGTGCTTGCAATAATAAGAACGAAAAGCGATGAATGTTATGTAAAATAAGGCGTGAAATGGTGCCAAATTTCGAGTTTAGAATGAACTACTTTTCACGTGCATTCAGAGGAAAATGATTAGCTGAGGACATTAAGTGTTAGTTTGAGAGCAAGTGGGAATGCGATATGAATACTAATGTCTGTTCAAACGACTTGCTGCTTGCTTACTAAACGAGATCGAATGCCGGGTGAAAAAATGCGCTTAACTTTTTTCAATGATGGAGTTGTTCTGCTGGTAACTAAAATGATATGCGACTCTGGAGACTACTGGGATTAAAAATGGCTAGACCCTGTTGAATTTGTTGAGATAGGACTTTCGGCCTTTTATTCAGTCGATAACCTAGGCTTGACTCGTAGGCTCTTTCAGTCGGAGTGTAAGTTTCCTGCAAGCCTAACGAATTTCCTACCGTTATTATCTGCCTAATTCCATTTTGAAAGAAGAGCAGAGGCGGGAGAAACCATCCTTGTATGTTGGTGCCTTTTATACGATAAGGAGGAATATCTGGTGATGAAGAATTAGTTCCCAAGTGCTATCCTTGACATGGAAAGTGACGCTAAGAGTTCAGCGTATCGCCAGCCTCAGGAAGAGTCGTTTCTTACCTGGGGTGCGGAGACGCACACACTGCCATTTGGGATAGAGGTGTAGTTTTGGGTAGAGTTTCACGCAGTTTATCGATGAACAGTGGCCCAAAAGTCATTCGCACTCTGGAGTCTATCACTCTATCAAATTGTGGAATACGATTAAACAATAACCTAGGATAAGACTTACATGTTTAATGTACACTAACAAATTACTTTTCAGGGTTCTGAAGGTGCTATGCTCCGACCCAGTTGGTCTCCTAGCTTTTTCAACTTGAATCAAGGTCTGTTCCGTTGAGCATGCGGCATGATGCAACATCATGTCTACCTGTGAGGAGATAATTTCGAAGGCTCTTTGAGGAATGCGGAATTCTTACGCAAGTATGTTGCATTTGTCAGCCGAGAATTTCGTCTACCAGACTGTGCAGTATGAATCAAGCGACAGTAAATCATTTTTTACATTATCTAGAGTAGTGCTGATTTCACGAATAGGGAAACGTATATAAATTTTAAATCTTTTGGAAGCAAAAAAGCAATGCTATGCCGAATTACGTTAAAAAATTCTTCGATGCACAGCAAAACCATTATTGGACCTATTATAGCACTTTGAATAACTCCAATTCTGATCGGAAGAGGTTTTGATAGATTTCCATTTGCGTTCACTACTTGCATTCTAGAAGTCATATAAGAGGAGAATCAACCCAGCAGAGAGCTGGCATAATGTAGCTTCCGACTTTCACAAGAAGCTTTCGATGAGAAAAGCGATCGAATGCCTCCGTCATATCTAAGAAAACCACAATTACCGACTTTCTGCCGTTTGTAGCCTTCGCAACTATATTGAAGAAATCAGTCATGCAGGTAAAACATGAGTTCTTATAAGGAAAACCGTGTTGGCCACCGTTAGTGAGGTCACGGCCTGACATGCAAGTTGTTAACTTACTTTTTTATTCTTTCCATAAAACGTGAGACGACTGGGGTGTTTGATAAGCCTGTAATTAGATGGTTTCCGCTTTGAGTCGCCTTTGTGAATTGGGACAGTTCCAGAAGTCTTTCATTGATGGAGGCAAATGGAAATAATTAAGGAAACATTAAATAGATTGGAAAACAGCATAGACAAACCCAAGCCCCCAAATTTGCAAAGGACTGGTGGAGGTCGTTCGGCCCAGTGTGAAAAGGCGGTTTTATTTTTGGCAATATAATTCAATATCACTTGGGTGGAGTGAGAATCTTTGGGGGGATGCAAAGAAGACTGGAAAATGTTTAATATACTTGCATTGCCGTCGTGGGAGGCGAAATAATCATTTAACACCTCTGATATCAGCGGAGGGCCATTTGCACATGTGCTCCTGTATATGACAGATATAACGCGTGTACTAGATAGGGAGTTGTTGGTTCTCAGTAGTTTTGCCAATTTTACAGTCTTTTAGTTGGGCATAACGCTTGAAGTTCCCTGCTCTTTTGAGGACATTCGAGAAGTGCTTTGATCTGCTTTGACAGACCGTTCATCTGCAATATCTGAGCAAACTATTTTGTTCGTTTGAATCTTATTTGGTTTAAAGAATACTTTTTTAAAGGCCTTCCAATCTGCCCACCCTTTTTGGGGATTGTGCCGTATCGGGTTGTATTGATTAGTTGAGGGCACTGCCCTAGAGATTCGTAAACGTGGCTAGCGGCCCGTTGGGAATCCATCAATAGATAGGCGCTTCTCCAATTTTGGGTACAATTTATGGACGGAAGATGGCCCAATGGGGCTCCGTGGTATGGGCTAATGGAAGTTAAGGCGGAGATTGCAGGCAACAAAACTGAAAGCTCACAATTTTCAAATGGTTGCATTGCGCTAGTTTGTTGTCTGTGGACGTGCGCACCTCTGTTAGGCCAGTTATGGGCAATGAAACATACTGTGTCCACTCACTCAGTCGTACACAAAAAACCGCGGAAAAGTATTTTGGAAAGTTGAATACGACCAACAAATCCCAGGTGCGTTGAAGTCGCCCGCTACCAATTTCGGAGCTGAAAGGTCGGCTGCCGCGTTAAGTGTACCATTTGGTGGTAAGAACTCTGACTGATGCGTACTAGGGAGACGGCGGATGCAACCGGTCTGGATCTCGATGGCCGCCGTCAGTTAGATATAATCTTTCAGGCTGCTAAATGCAAAATGGTTGTACCATGAGGCCGAAACAGTGTCTCTTATGTGTACGAGGGAGCCTTTCCTGCGCTTACTCATACTGTCTTTCCTGAAAGCGTTGTAACCAATTACAGCAATGTCTCTGTATGGAGTACTGCCGGTCAGCCATATATCAGTGATAAGAATAAAATCACAGCTATGAGTATAAACCAACAAGTGCAGCACGTGCACCATGTTTAGTGTTTACCAAGCGTTTAATGGCAGCAATGAAAACGACTCAGTTTCATTAACACATAAATATGGATAACCATGAGATCTCTTTTGGGGTGAAACGCCATTGTGAGACAGTCAAAGATGCATGGATTTTGGTGATGAGGTCACTTGGAGACAATGGCATGTTGCGAATGATTCATGAGGTAAGATGGGTATCAACATGGTTGCTGGTATAGACCGTAGAGAGCGTGAGTTAGCTGATCAGCAATGGGGCTTCTAATGATGATGGAGCATGTAGCATCCAGATTGTTTAAAAATCCTTTTCCTTTCTCCTTTTTGTTCCTCTATTGATACTAAAATTTTTCCGCCCAAGTTGCTTGTAATGATACTTACTTTGGCCGCTGCTTATGTTCGGCTCGATTTATTTACCACCCGGCAGTCTGTCCCTACGCTCTTTATTCAAGATTGTTTTGCAGATATTTCAGGCAGTCACGATCAATTTGAATTCAGGCGACAGACCACTGTTGTTTTATCCTTCAACTTTAGATATTCCGTTCCTTTACATTGATTTTCGGCTGCCACACAGGAAAGTATTGTTGGACCTGATCAAACATACATAATCTCTTGTGTTTGGTACCTTGTATTCATTATTTTTCATGGCCTGGTTGCTTCTGCGCAGATTTCTGTCCTATTTTTGACTGCATTTTGGCTGATTAGTGACTGAGGCTCATCAACAAACGCGTGGCTGTTATGTACATAACTTCTTACTCATGAATAATACCGCAGAATTTGCGAGCAATATTGGGGTTTCTTGTGCTTCCCATCAAATTGGGCTGCTGGTTGTTTTGATGATTCGAAGTGATATCCAGAATGTGCGAAGTCTGTTTTGGGCAAGTGACTCCATGAATCGCTGATCGACTTCATCCGGAACAAGAATAGAATGTGTGGTTGTTGAACTACAAATTCTTAAGCCCTCTGCTTAAAAGCCATTACGGGGAATGGTGGGCGGTCACCAGACTGTACAGGTGACCCTACATTCCTTTATTCAACCACAATGGTCTATCTCCAACTCTATCTGTTTGCCCCTCCTGCCTACCCATAGTATCTCCATTGATAACACGCCCGATACTCGCAACGGTTTATTGTCAAGTAGTGTAGCAGGTGGTTTTCAGTCTGTTAGCTCACATTTTCTCAAGCCTCGTCAGCCTCTGAATCTGGGTTCCTTCAATGTGCACACTCTCATGCAGGCTGGCCAACAGGCGTGTTTGGCTCTGACCGTGGACTCACTTTCGATTGATGTCTGCTGTGTAAGTGAAACATGAATTCAGGATTCGAGCAGAGTAATTCAACTGACTGCGCCGAACGTCTCGTCAAGATATTTTCTTCGCACTTCAGGAGACGAAGCAGCTCAAGCTGTGGGTCAACGTGGTGTAGGAATAGTCTTGAGTGAGAAGGCTGAAGCAGCCCTTCTAGACCGGATCCCAGTCAACAGTCGCTTGTGTGCCATGAGACTGCAGGGATCAGTCGGAGTCCGAAAGGATATTAGTGTTAAGCGTAGTTTATTTGTTATCTCGGCATACGCTCCAACTGACTGCAGCACTGATACGGAGAAAGACGAATTTTACGATGACCTCGTCACTCTTGTTCGGAAGAGCAAACGCGCTGACATTGTAGTGGTAGCAGGTGACTTTAATGCACAAGTTGGAAAACTTAGTGCATCGGAGTCTTGTTTAGGTGGGCGATGCGCCTTGCCTGCACAGCGAACAGACAACGGGGAAAGACTTGTCCAATTCTGTGCAGATAATCATTTATTCCTATCAAGTATGAATTTTCGACACAGTTCGCGTCGCACAGCGACATGGCGTTCTAACTCGACAGGTTCACTGAGTCAGATTGACCATATCGCAGTTAGCTGCCGTTGGCGCAGTTCTGTCCAGAACTGTAGATCGTACTGGACCACGTACGTCGAGTCGGACCATGCGTTAGTTTTAATGCGATTTTTGCTGCAGCTGAATGACCATCGACGCGGGCCACAAACCCGATTGGCTGTCGAACGTTAGTCTGATTCGGCTGTTCGCAACAGCTACGAACAGAAACTGTCCGACGAACTAAGAATTGCGACCGGTAGCAATGTAGACGATCAGTGGGATCAAATCAAGTAGGCAATGCATTTGGCAGCAAATTTCGCCTGCGGTCCCAGACTCAGCATTCATCAAAAACACTGGATCTCACAAGGGTCGCTAAGTCTAATGGAGCAAAAACGCGAGCTGCCTAACTGCAAGGAAGTGAATAAGATGCGTCGTCAGGTTCAACGTCAATCGTCTATGGTTAATGAGTCGTCTTATTCCGATGCCTTTCGGGGCCACTACATTTTTTCCATTGACGTATACGTTGGATGTGAGCTTACGAGATATTGTGAACAGTGGCCCTGTGTTCGCATCAGAATCTAATGAGCGTGCTTCGAAAGGGCACGAAACGAAAAGCGAAGGTGTCATACAACGACAAACGAGATAGTGGCCAACTCCACAGGCACAATGCAGAACATTCCTAACAAGCGAGCACTGCTATCTGAAGGTATCGGATTTCATTTTTTCGCTTTTCTTACCTGGCACTCTTCGGAAAGAAAAGTGGAAATAGACAGGTTGCCACGGTCTGACGGTCCTTGATTCTTGCACCTGGAACGCCATCTCATGTATATAGACATCCTGGTACTGAACAATATGCGGTTGCAGTAGATAACAGTGCCCCAGTAACTGTAGCGGAACGCGGATTATTTTGTCCAACTGAACTTTGACCACCAAGCGCGCTCGCCATTTGCGCATTGCTCACGCATGTCTCCGTTAACATATACTCAACCTCCCACCGCTTCAGACCGTCTTTTCGTTGTACCGCTCGAATATCTGTGTTGTCAGTATCGCAATTATACAGAGCCGAGTAAGAGTGACGCATCAGTGGTCACAACGGTTAAGGGCAAGCAAACGTAATACGAGATCCGCGCTGAGATAAAAAGTCTTGCATTGCACTGGCAATTCTGTATGAGGCTCTGCTGCCACAGCTTTTTGTGACTTGATCAATCTGGGTCCACTGACAAACTGAACAGAACAAACACCAGAGACACTGCGGTCGGCACGGTCAATTGAAGTTTTCAATGAACGTTTGACAACCCAAATAATTTCCCTGAATTTGCCTTCGAATTCACCAAGTTATGAGACCGTCGTAAGGCGACCATAAATATGTCTTATGTGGGCTCTTAAACCTTGGTTGAGAAAGCCTCCCTAACCGATAGAACGGGAAAGACTCGAGACAACAATTAGGTGCGAGTAATTTATTGCATATAACATGGTGTCCAAATAAAGCAAATGTGGCAGTTCACGAAAAGGCAAACGGCAACAGAATTTACGGAGGGCGTTGGAGCAACTCCGAAGCGAAAGTTTTCGAAAAGAACAACACTAGTCGAAGGGTACATATCTCGTATGCAGTAAATCAAGCTCGGACGAACGAATGCCACAAAATCGATATGGAACGTCGAAGAAGATGTTGCGAAAATGATGTCCGAAAGTAATCGGTCTCCTCCAAAAGATCGACTTCATTTGCTCCACTCATGAATCTAATCCCATGTCGATTAAGTCTACCTCACAAAACTATATGAACGGTAGAGCTGACTTGAATTGTGACTTATATTGGCCGACCACCAATGAAAGCATGGCCGCGATCTGTGTTGGTCTTCTTTCTCTCACTAACGGATTAGGCTGGCCGTTCAAAGTCCGCGCTGTCTTTGCGCATCTGCCCGTTCAAAGGTGCATCCGGTCCGTTCCCCTCCGTTGTGCATCTGCAGGACCCGAAGGCTTAAGCCCGCAACATTTTGGTGTGTTTTATTGTCCGGCTAGACAGCGGAATTTGTGCCATTTCGCATCTAGGGGCTACTTACTGCATCTGCGTGTCGGGCGCAAGGACGCTCGGTCCAGTTTCTGTTTCTTTCATAAGGCGCCCGGTAGTTTCTCCGATATCGTGCTGTTGGTGACGTCTGGTGTTAACGTCTTGTGCTTCGGGGTTGTGTGTTGGTTACTCAAACTCGGGAACTTGAGTTTTTGCTTTAAGTTACTCAAGTAGACAGTCATTAGACATTTTCGATGCAATCCCTTTCTTTTCTCAAAGGTGATACGTCTGCATGCGGTGTCCTAAAATTTGCTCGGCTAGCACCATGCGCTAAGGGCTGAACATTTCCGGAATCGAACGAAATGTTGCAAACGTTAGCTTGAGAACTCTGGTTTTGTATTTCCGACAGCGCATTTTCGCAGTCTGGTGCGCTCGTAAAAATCAGACGGTCAAAATAATGCCCTCGTAGAATGGATTGTCCTACCGCGAATCTCGCATTACTTTTGTTTGCCCTTAACCTTTGTGACCACTTGTGCGTCACTCTTACTCGGCTCGGTACGATTGCAATACTGGCAACCCTGACGCTTGACAGGTACAAGGAAAAGACAGCCAGGAGAGATAGCAGGTTGAGTATATTTTGACAGGAGCGTGCGAGCGAAGCGTGCTTGACTTACACGCAAATGGCAACCAAGCTTGGCGGTCAACGTTCGGTTAAACAAGCTATCCGGAGGAGCTGACTCAAGTTCTGCCACACCCTTAGTGTTCCGCAGCTAGCTAGTTGTAAACTCTGCACTTCCTTCCGCTACAATTAGCCTTTCTATATCACTAGTAAGCAAATGACTTTCACTTATATCTCGAGGCATTTTCTGGTTTATTACCCAGTTAAACAGCCCTCAGTATTCCTTGATAGACCTCTTCCAGTGCTTGCTTCCGCAACCTTCAAGTTTCTTCAGAGATAGAATACGGCACTTTCAACGTTGCCAATAGATCGCCTGTGTATATTGAGAATAACAGTGGCCCAATAATTTATACTTTCTGGACTCCACTTGATGCTATTATTATCCATGACTTCTCATTTCCTGCCCTTGCGTAACAGTCTCTGCCCAAAACTCAAATGTATATGGTGTCTTTGACTTCAAATGACTGAACCTAGGCTGCTCACTGCAGACAATATTAGTAATAACAATAATAATAACAGAACTAAATACACTTCGACACTTATAAAAATAATGCACTAAGGAAAGATCAAATTTCTGCAAGCATACTGTACAGGAATCACGGGGAATCACAGAATCTGCAGGACCAAAAGTAGCATCAGAACTACACACATGTAAACTCAGAATGGGATAAAACAAAGCATTTTCTCGGATAATAAGCAACCATGTACAAATCAAAACTGAATAGGTGTACCTTCTTCAACATGTTTGAAACCCGTCCGTAATGCTACCCTGAACGTGTCTCCTTTCGGATTCTGAAGTCTTGTTTGACAAAGTCCACCTGATCGACAGAATAAAGAAGACTCGAGTTAACAAACAGATGCAAGCAATGTGTTGTATGCACCGTAGTGCCAAAATGGCACCCAAACGACAATACACGCGCAGACAAACCACGGCAGAGAGACGAAGAGTGATAGGGTCGATTCGAAAACGAGGACTCTTGAGAAGTGCAGCACAAGCGGAAAGGTGAAGATCTATTGTGCCGTAAAATAAACGCAACGAAACAAAATGTCACAAAATTGATATTAAGTATCAAAGCAGAACTCGAAGAAAATAATATACGAAAGAAATCGATTCTCTCCGTATGATCGAAGCTACTACACATGTGTGCACCGAAATGGCTTGGTTCACGTTCAGTTCAGAGGTCGCCAGATTAAGCAATAATGTGTAATATAAAGCAAACCGGCTGAAAGCGACAGCATAAATTAACTAGACTGTGCCGAAAATATGACAAATAAGAAGGATTTTCGGGGATGGACGTTTGAATGCGCGTGGGAGTCATTGGCGATTAACGAGAATATGTAAAAGAATTAAACGTTTTCGGGTTGCTCAGCAGATAACATTTTGGAAATCTGGAGATGACAACGAATTGAAAGTGACTGGTTATTTTACCGACGTCAATGAGACTCTGGGCAATAGCACGAGAAAACTGCAAAAGCCTACATAAAAATGGACAAAGGGATCATGGATTTGGAGAAGAAATTTCCAGCAAGAAAAAATCATGTCAAGTTGTCTGTATGAAGAATCATTTTAAAAAGATCCTCCATACATATGTATATATACATGGATATACATGCGTATATATATATGTACTTATATATTCCGTCGATGGGCATAGAGTGCCGCAAGTAAGCCTAAGGTGAGTTGCAGCGACATTTGCTCGACTTGAGATATTCGGATGTTTGGAAGGTCTAGGTGCTTAGCCAAGTAGCGATGAGCAATTATAAGATGCGTAACGCTGTGTGTGGGATGATGTCGTTCAATCTAATTCCTGGAAGAGACTTCGCAGTTGCTACCTGGTGTATTATCCCCATAAATAGTGGCTGGGTTGCAGTTACAATGTATTTCGGTTGGCGGGAATTTTTGTTGTGACTGTTTGGCAAAATGCAATGCAGCCCTCTGCTTCATGTGAAGTGATTAACAGATTCCCGCTTCACGGCCATAGATAATGCTAAGAGTTCTTGGAAGAGAGAGAGAGAGTAGACACCCAAATGGGTAGCTAACAGGGAACTGGCCTTGGTCAAATTCTTTGGGAATGATGCAAAAAAGCAAACTGTATCCAGTCGATGCCGTGATTGGATGGACCAGAAATAGCTGAAAAGGGATTGCGGTAAATAGGGAAGAAACAGTGAATAAAAAAGATGAAATGCTTGCCGCTGAGTGGAAAAAAGGAGCCAAGTTTCGTGTCACTGACATACGGCTGACCAAAGGGCAGATGGATTCGGACCCCATCCGCTAGCAGTCCGCAAAAAATCCTGTAAAATTCCAGTGAAATCCAGTGAATCTGGAAACTGCATACAGAAAAAAATCAGGAAACGCAGCCGGCACTCCTCCGGCACTGGCTAGGTAAATGGTGAGAAACGAAAGCTGGCGCAACCTTTTACCTGCCTTTCGCCCCCTCACTGGTCAGCGATTTTGACGCTGTTGACGGTTCGACGACAACAATAGCATCGCCTACGATAAACGGCTGAACATTCACAAGTAAGTCGCATGTATCCTGGTAATCTTCTGCAACAAAACCTTTAACACAGTATGTCCCTGCACAACGATTTACAACGATTATATTTCGATCCATGTGCCTAATCGGCAGTCCATCGTTCAAATGAATAGCTACGACATATTTCACGAGACATTGCGCAAAGCCTAACAAACTAGCGGACTAAGTACAAACTATCACCAAAGGTAAAAGGTCATATAATCGCAACTAGAACACTGTCGAAGATTCAATTCTAGTCGGACTGCACCGAAAAAATGGAGAACGCAAGATAAAGGCGTAAAGAAATAATTTATTAGGATAGATACAAAGCGTTTCATCTGGTTCCGAGTGCACCACGTATATTCAGATGATTTCTCTCCGAGACCTGAAAAGGAATAAAGGAAAACACCGTCAGCTGAAACAACTACCATATACAGTTTTTCACAGGCTACCTCAGTGTAAGTGATCGACCATTCTAGAAAAACATTTAATGGGTCTCATGCACTAACTTTGGTTTTGTTATGTAGGGAATAAAGCTGACTGACAGTCCAAGGAGCTACTGCGAAGTCAATTGCATGCTATGAGCAATAACATGCTAATTGGTTGAAGGGAAAGAAAACTGCGGGGCAATAAGCGTACCTGCGCACTCTCCGTTCGCAGCCTCGGTCTCGCGCATCCGTGAACAAGTGCTTGATGATTCTGTCAATATCCAAAACCGACTCTTCCTGGAGTGCCGTTACTGACTTCACGGCATCTGTTAGGTAATGAAAGTCAAAATCAATCTACCAATAATGGTTCCTACAAAAATCGATGGCTGGAAACAGCCGCTTTCTCACCGGTTCCCAGCCAGTTACCCTGCGATGTCAGCTCTTCACCTATGGTCGCAGTCAGCACTCTGCGTACAGTGACACCACAGTGCTTCAGTGCATGGAACTGGAAGTCAAATGAAAACGACGGGTGAATTACCGACGCGTTGGGATTCTCTATTACCCTTAAATCTTGTTCTAGCTTGGCCAGTCCATCTAGGTATAATTCTTTGGTTGTTGTCCATACGTTGTATATCCAACCGGCGAATGATGGACGCCTGGCTGACCCTGATGTCATTTAGTGTGGACAAAATCCTGTCTAAATAGTCTGCAAACCCGACAGTTTAGACCAGTTCAGTTACCTTGCAGTATGATCATCGTAATAGGTCTTGATGCTCCCAGAGTAGATGTTTGAACAATGTCGGATACTCTAATAAAAGCCTGATGAAAATTAAGTTTTGATGAGAGGAACCTTGCCTGGAAGTTGACAAGGCCTCTGGTGTTAAGTGGCATTAGTTGGTTGAAAAGCAGCGAATGATTTTGACTTCGGCCACTTTGCACCTTGATTCTCCGTCAGCCAGTTGTTGTGTACGATAGTAACAGTGTCGTCGACGGGAAAGATAACGACGAGGTGCAGCTGAAATTTTATTCGCTCAGTAATCAGACGTTCAAGGCCAGCAAACCTAGCCAGTGGTAATCAACCAAAAAGAAACTAATTTATGCACGTATGTATCACGGGAATGATTAAATTTACACTCGTTACTGACAAAGAAAAACATTCATATTGAATTTGATTTACGTCAGTATCTGCGCGCAAACCGCCGAAAAGAAATACATACAAGCGAATGGAGTGCAGAGATTTCACAAAATAATCCGACGGCTCCGTGAAGTGCTCCACGTGTGCCACGTTATTTTCCAAGCCCACAGTGGGCGCTGACTTTCCTCCACCAATGACCAAATTATTACAGAAAGTATCTATTAACTCCATGTTACTGATGATGAACGGACGTCTGTAGCCACGGAAGCACCTTTGTGGGTCACGCACATCACGAGAAAGAGCACTGGTAGATACATAATCCAGAGTAAGGGATTCGCAAATGCGGTGATGGGGCTGCTGAGCCGGGGTTTTGGGTTCCGGGATGCCTAGTTTTAAAAATTGCATCACGAACTCATAAGGAAAGCAAGAAAAGCTGTCCAGATCACCGTGACGTAAAACATCTTATGGCAAATGAATTAAAGCATGAATGGAATAAACCACATTAGACGAGCCGTACAGCAGGGAAAACTTTTACGCAAAGCACCGCAGGAGAGATGCCGCAAAAGCATTGCAAGTTTTACATATGTAAAGGTGACACAAAAGGTAAATGAAAACAGATAGCAACATAAAACGTTTATACACATCATCAAGGAGCAATCCCTTCAAGCATAAGGGTTCAATATGCAATAAAAATTGCGGAATTCCGTAGTCTTCCAGCGGCCCACGTCATCAACATGTCGACATCACCGTTGAAAATTATAGGGTGTGCTGTCGCCGCAAGCAAGAATACGCTTACCAAGGGTTTCTAAGTCTGACCGATATAAATGATAACGATTCGTAACAGGGCCAAGTAATCAAAGGGCAAGCAACTTGTTTATGCACCTAAGCACACCAGTTCGCATAGTCCAAAAGAAAAGTGGATGTGATGTCTATGGGTAAAGAGACAAAGAGGCTAAGGTGAATATGATGTTTGGAGTAACTTTGGGAGCGAAATGAGTTATCACCGCGAGTTTTGCATTCAATGTAGGGGAGCGTTGCATACTTATCACGGCAAAATCCACGTTGAACGCAACGGTCTCGGCCGAAGTAGCCCGTTAGTCCCTTCAGTTATTGGATGAAAGCCCCTGTGGATACATCACAGATCACGGAAGAGAAAGTGCACCTCAAAGATTTAGTGCCAATTTGTATATTGTTCCTCAGCACCATATTCGGTGCAAATATGCATTCGTTAAAAGATTCTGAAACCGGGGGAGGGTTTGCCTTTGTCGCAATAGAATCCGATGGTGAATACCGGTGTACAGCATGGATCTAGGACCCTTCCTAGTATGAGCCACAGTTGTACATCTGATGAACAGCAAACCGTCATACCGTCACAACTGAGTTGTATTATCACGGCATCCGGCAGTGGATGTCTTAGAAAGCTCTCTTTGAATGGTACTTTCAAGACCAATATGACTATGCTGTCCGTTCAATAGTCCCATGATTGGGCTTATTCTAGGCGTTCTAAACAACTTCTCAGGGTCCCGACATATATTCGGTACGTGGGGCTGTATGGCTTCCAAAATTCCTCATTGCTGCATTGTCGTCAGTCTTAAACGGATGAAAGCATTCCGAAGGGAATCCAACAGAGAACCTGTGGTTTCCCGACTGCCGCTGGCCACACGGTACTCAGTAATTATTTTCTCTCTAACAAGGCACACGATTAGATGCAATAAAGTTACACACCCTGAAATGGCACAGAGTCAGTTACTAACCGCATCTGGCTGTGCACCACTGGCACTAAAAGCATCTGTGAATGAAACTTTATGCTTGCTGAAGCTGCCTTGTCCAGATATTTCTATGTCAGGAATGACGGAACATTCGGAGGCACGCGACGATGAACCTGCGACAACCACGTTGGCCAGCCCTTTAGCATCACGGGAGTTCGAATGAATGTTAACGACTACCACTCTTGAATTAAATTTTAGAAAGAAACCCAGTACACTCACTTGGCTGATCTAACATCGGACATCTAACGTGATTCACCCACAACGTAGCTTCCCCACTAAAATCACACTGCAAGGCACAGAGCTCTTTCTTCCTTGCTCGATATCTCAACCATCTCGTGATGTCACGCATGACTGAAAAGTACGTTTACTTATTTCCCTATCAATAATAATGGGTCTGTTATACACGGACAAATGCGATAGCATGGAAAACATTCTGCAGTCACTTATGAAATTAATTGTGAAAGTGCAGCTGATGCAAACAGGAAACCATCGTATCCCATAGTTTCTTGGCGAATTTATCCGACCAATAAGAACCCACCATGAAGTTACTTGTCATATAAAATAAAACGGTCACTGCAATGCACTAACTGTGACCCCAACTGACGAATACCTTGGGAGGACATTGATCTGCTGGGATATGTAAAAGATAAGGTCTCTTTCGTTCTGATGGCACTCCTAAGTAAAAGAAAAGGCAGAAAAGTGACAAAAATGTTTGCAAAATCTCTTCACTCAAAATTTGTCAATGAAGACTAATCTAAGTACGGTGAACTTACGAAGCAACACTTGATGTCGCAAATCGGGGCAAAACTAACCGATAACAACAACGGGTGACCGAGGTGGAGGCGCGCAGGGAGAACCCGACGCACTCAAACAGATGGACCTCATGCCAGATTGTGTAAATGACAACAAATATCCAGTAAAATTACTAGCAACGCCGAACTAGTTTTGAGAGACAACATGTCATTTTCATACATATCAAATGCTTATTTATGTGCCTGTCTCTCCCCCAGACGTTACCGGGCGCAGGCAGTGGGCACTGTGACACTTGGGTGCATGTCGAAATTTAGGTTTTCGTCCTACTAGTACGCGAGAGCTTGAGGAGGGTTAATGCGGTGTAAGGGCCTCGGAGTAGTCAACAGGTAAAAGCTAGTTTCGCTAGCTTGGGACATGAGCTCAATTACTATAGACGTGGTCCACATATTACTTTTTACAGAAGCACTGCTGGTACTGCTTGAGGATAACAGTGGACTGGATGCCAGCACAGAAGAGTTACCACCATAATGTGATGAGAAAACAAAAATGATTAGAGAATATCGGTGTTTTCTTATTATGGGAATGTTAGGCACTTTTGGGCTAGCGAAAAGCTACAAAGCGAAAGAATATGAAGTAGAAGTCATGTAATCACAGAATAGCATATATAGAGGACGTGTGCACATATGCCGGACAAGAAAAGTTAAGGCTTGGATGGCCGGGGTCCATACGCACATGTGCAGGGCCCAATGCGCTATTCCTCCAGTCAATGGCCAGCACAAAAACCAAAAGCATATCAGGCAGCCAAGGAGGTGCTGGGTTTTGCCTTTCGTATGGCCAGGTCTTTGATGATTGTTAATCCCTTCCTCTACACACTGATCAGTCAAGTAACCCATAATTGTGAGCTTTAGCTCTTTCCTAATAGAACTTATCTTATGTACTGTAGCTTTCCTATGGGCCAAGTCCTTCCTTCCCTCCTTCCTTCTCTAGCCGTTTCATATGACCCGGTTAAAAGCGTAATGTTCTATTTCTGGAAAACGTCACGTAAATCCTCTGCAGTCATCGTTAAAGGTAACCTGCTCACTCTTTGTTGAAATCTGCATGACTCTTTATACATTTGCTTGAAATGAACACGAATTATCATCTACCATGCTCTTCGCATATATTTAAGGGTGGAAAAATACACCAATGCTTACTGGAAACTTCGGACCCCCCACACACAGTGATCACTCATGGAATATTAAAAATCCATCAATAGTGTTCACTTGGCGTTATTTTATTGAAAATCCGAAAAGTCAATCGTAGTTTCCGATCTGTCGCATTCAAAAATGTCTGCCTTGAAGTCTTCATTGACCAGGGTACCAGTGTAAGAAATTGTGTGTAGCCAGCGAACATGCTGAAAAGAACCGGTTGGCGGTGTGTCTTCCCCTGCCTCTAAAAGACTGGTATTACTAAGTGCAAAAGATTTCTCTTTTTTGTTTCATTGAAAATCTTATAACCTGATTTTCTCTTGGCGTACTTGAGTAAGAAAGGACAGAGCCGAATTTTCACGAAGATATGTCGATGACACTGGGGCCATAACAGATATCAATGAGTAGGCAGAGGCTATTATTTATCCTATTCTCTAGGATAAGAGAAAATTCCTTACAATTCCTTGATATTAAACTAACGAGATTATTTAAAGATTAAAAGTCATGGTCAGTTAACCAGAAAAAACATGGACAGTACTATATTACATTTTAGCTTCGAATTCCCTCCTGTTCCACAATCACGGTATAGTACTCAACTTCTTCCAGCGAGTCAGACGAATGCTTGCGGATTACGGTCGCCTAGAAGCTAAGTCGGGTCCGACCGATGCTGCAAGGTAACAGGTATCAGGACCCAGTTGCCGACAAACGCAGCATTACAAAGTCTATGAAATAGAAATTTATATCGATATCACGAATGGAAGTCGCGATGTCTTCTATTTGAAGATGATACGTTGCATGCATGCGGAAAGACACCTAAGATTGGTTATTGCAAGGAAATATCAAGCCGCGCAACAAAACGACATCTGCCCCTCGAAAAGCTTGTCAATTCTGCCGACTGAAGAAAGTCATACGCGATTTACCAGTATGAACGTAGGAGCGAAGCCATCGACTTCAACAGAACAGAATGACAATTGTTTAGTCTGATTTCAGGGAATAACGGACCATCATACGTCAAACATCAAACACCAAAGTGTGGATAAGATATCGCTATAGAAAATGCTGGTTATTCGACTTCCGGGTGAGTTTCCCGTTAGATTCTGAAGCTGCGATCAGCAAAACCCCCTCAGTTGATAGAGCAGAGAAGACCCGGATAAACGGCCAGATGTGTTAACCGTATTCTTCATACCGTGGTCTCGAAGTAGCACCAGTAAGACAATGCACAGTTATGCAAACCACAGCAAAGGCAGGTGGGTGGTGTTCGCAATTAGAATGCGGAAATATCATCATGACTAACAGATCACCGCTTAGTGAGGATGTGACACTAAGGTGATAAATTACACGCGTTTCGAGTCACATAGGGAAGAAAAACAAAAAAACTGTTTTGGTTGGCCGAAGCAGTAATAGGTAAGCTATGACAGAAAACCGTGTAAACAAAAAGAAGTGTGTTGCACTGCGGTTACCATGGTGTGCCACACATATTCGTAAATTTGCCTCCATTTTTGGTCGCATGTAAATCGTGGCAACAACTATTGTCTCTCGCATGCTCTGCACAAAGAAATAAACTGCGAAGTATTGTGATTTTGACTTTTTCAAGCTGGAAACAGCAAAACTTTGTGTCGTGGTAATCGGACAACCACGACAAATGTGATATTCGCTTCTACATAATATTGGCTCTACTAGTATTTCAGGTAGTGATGTTGATAATAGTGTGGGACAATACCATTTGAAAGTATAAAACGATGTTGTATACATGTGTACACCGATTTCCATAAACAGTGCTTTCACATTTCCGTCGTCCATTTTATGACATGTTTGTAATTCACGTGGGAATTTTTGACACTGTTGAATTCGTCTGCTGTCATCGACTATAAAATGAAACTACAATATTTGTTAGTGCATTCTTTAGTTATGGCAGAAACAGTGCTGTTGCACGAAGCGATCAATAGCCGAGCACCCCTGATCGAATAAATGTTTTGCAGAAGACATTCTATGACAGTTGTCCGCGGAATTCGAAGAACTCACTGACTTAGGGCTTCAACTGCAATAGCCAAAGAAAATTAGTAGCAGAAATGAAATCTGCGGCTCCAAAACCTTGAAATGGTCGTCGACCATAACACCTCCCCTTTTGTTTAAAAAAAATTTTACTGGTACGCAGCGTCGTTTGGATTTACCTGGAATTGCCTCGTTTGTCGCCGTGGACGGTCAGACCATCGACGGGGGAGTAGGCTTGTATCCACTGAGTTCGTTGTCGCCAACGTTTTCGGCAATTTGAACGTGTCTAAAAGTATTTCGAGGGGGACTTTCGTGCCTGTGTCCACCGGGGAGTCCGTGTAGCGTTTTCTTGTTTGGTTTCTGTGTCTGATCCAAGTTCCGGCCTCAACAGCAACCTCATACAACCGGGATCCTATTTGACGTCGAATGACCCCCTCCGTCCAACCTGGATGACCGGGTCTGTAATCTCTGACGTAGACCAATGAACCTTCGGCCAGGCCTACCTTTGGCAGGCTGGGATAACTTGGCGAACTCGGCAATAAGGCATTATGAATGGTTTTCAGCTTTCGGCTCATTGACATTTCAGCTGTAGAGATACCTCCCGGTGTGCTTGGGTTTGTAGTTGTGAGGAATTTTTGCAAGTCTTTCTTCGTTGCTCCCTCCCCTTGCGGCTTGAGCAGAGGTCGTTTGAGTGTACCGACGAGTTTCTCCGACTGACCGTTTGACCGAGGATGGTTTGGAGGCGAGCGCGTTTGTTGCTGGGACTTCTGAGCGGGTTTGCAGAAGGTGTCTATCGGCAATTTGCTGAGGCCTAATTCATCCAGCCGGTCAGCGCCAAGCAGGTTGGTGTCAGATTTTGCCACATGGCATAGCGTCGATACCAGTTTGTCGTTGTATTTGACCGTACACTGGAGCTGTCCCGCTAAATCCAAAGCACCGCCACCAGCAGTTGTAGCTGTGATTGACGTGGGTTGGATTGGCGGCTTACCAGTGTCATGCCAAGTTGATTTGTATATGACTGGTATGCCTGACGCAGTATCCAGTTGAAGGCAGACTGCATGGTTGTTTATGTTGACTGTGACAAACCTTCTGCGGTCGGCGGCTTTTAATCAACAGGCAGCCACAAGGCCGAATGAATGAACACTCACGCGGTCGTTAGCTGACTTTGGCTTGCCTGGGCTGAAACGAGCTGGTCGTGAAAATCTATTGGTGTGGCAGAAACCTTCCTTGTGTCCCACATGATGACATTGTTTACACCGGTGGGTGTGAAAAGGACAGAATCTGTGGAAGTGCCAGGCTCCATAGTACCTGCAAGGCGAGGGGGGCTTGGCGGGTTTGAACTGCCGACGTGTATGTGACCTCCGAGCTGGCGTGGGCGGATTTCCAGCTTTAACAGCAATCACACTGTTGTAGGACCTTTCATGTCGTTGAATCATGGCCGCGTCATGTTTCAGATTAGATAAATGTTCACACTCGTCTACGAGTTGTTCCAAAGTTGTGTCTGGTTGCTGCTCGATTTTGGCTAAAAGACGGGTGCGCAAGTCTGAATAGCTTGGGGACTGAAGCCCACAAATGAAAATCAGACACCGGAATTGGTCCTCTGTCAATGCACCCAGTTTGAACCTGCCACACTCGCGGTTAACAATTCCTGCGTATGTTATCAGGTCGTCCACGTCCCGTTTGACGAGTTTCAGACATTGATATCGTGTGCTGAACAGGGAAGATGGCTGACCGAAAATTTTCTTTAGTCTAAACAGTCTGGTCAAATGTGCGGCTTGATGGTTCATCCGGCAAGATGAAGTTAATGTACCGCGTGTATTCTGCAGGAGTAATCGTACTTTGGTTTTGTCGTCTTTGTCCGCTAGATCGACGGTGAATACGTCCTCGTAGCGTTTGAACCAGAATTCAAAGGTAACGCCGCACTGTGGGTCGTGTAGGAAATCGGTCATTGGGCGAAGCACGGAATCTGATGAAATTTCCGGGCTGGCGGTTGTTGTGGTCATACTCCCACTCCGTTGGGTTAGTCACTGAGTTTTAACTAAAGTAAGAGAAGAGATACCACTCCTCCGTACGTTGCATTCAGAAAATTTGCTCTGTTGCGTTGCTGAGTATATCTTAGTAATCTGAAAATGTAATACACTGACGTTCTCTATTTTACAGGATCCACAGTTATTTTACAGGCCACTTGTTAACTTCATTCGTCTTCCGTTTTCTGTAGCAGGATCACTGGTATCAGCGGTGTACTGGGAGATGTCATCAGTGTATCAAATTTCTCTCGGAGCGTAGTGAGCAGTGCTGGAAGCCAATGAATATGTCAAAGGTTTGTGATAGGGAACGATGATAAACCCTATTTCTTCTCAAATGCACATTAGGTGTCTCGTTGTAGGATAGTCAGCGAAGACTTCATGCCCATGTACTATATCTGGCTCATGCCAACTCTAGCTTCAAAGGAGAAAAAATAAATATTGCGTTGGACCAATGACTATCTGTCACAACTCCGCACGTACTGCTACAACAGAGGCATCTGTTCTCATAGGAAGAACAGCCCTTTCGTCAGTGCTTCGAGGAGGCACACTTTCAATAAAACTTCCTTGGATGTTCGCAGCACTATTTTAGCTCTAAAAATCAATGTGAACGCGTGCGATTCATTTACGGTTATTTCAGTGGACGGATGCAAAATCCCGGAACAATTGGGTGTGAATCGACGATGGCAATCGATGATGACCAAGAAACGGCGCAGGCTCCTGAAAACCTGTGGTTCCGGGTATTCAGCAGTGGAATTGAATCTGCTCTTTAGAGATCGAATGCCCTCACCATCAACGCGATGTCCAAGGAATTCGATAGACGGAGCAGCAACGATGCACTTAGAGGTAATAATAGAAATGTAATACTCCTGGAATCGTTGAAAGATGAGGGGAAGGTGCTTGTAACGTTCGTGTTCATTTGTAATGGGAATGAAGACATCATCGTAAAATGGCCGTATCTCCACCCAGACACTGAGATCTCTAAGAAGATGCAAGGAGCACTTCCACAAATCTCGTAGTAACTCAAGCGTGCGGTACATTTTCAACCTAATAAAAGCTGAAATCCAACGCATCGACATAACATTCGCCAGTCAACTCTTGATTGGTAACAACAAGCAATTGCAATGGCAAGGCATTCGACTGTTGTGTGGGAAGAAGAAGCATAATAAAACTCCTGCGGATGTGGACAGTATCAATCGTACTTTCATCCATCCTTCCACTTACACCCCAGTCATATTTAGTCAGCGTGATGATATGACAGTTAGAAGTTCTTCTAGGGAAGAGGTGCTCGACCTTTTGCGCACCACGAAAATTGCCACGGAGATCGGTCCTGACAGTTTGTCCTCAGCTCTTTTAAGGCATGGTGCTGTGGCTGCGACGGATGCATTCATTTCTCTAATTAACTCATCATTAAGCTCGTCTTCCATCCCTGACTATTGGAGACCCGTCACTACCATTCCCATCCCAAAATTTGGCAGTTCTATTGCTTTAGCAAAACGTTTTCACCCCATCGCCTTAACATCTTCTGGTCTTAAACTGACGACGCGTGCCTTACTTAAGCGCCTGCGTTCTTGTGTCCCCCTGATAACCCTTTTCAGTTTGCCTATAAGTCTAACAGGTCCATTTTGGGCGCTGTCGCCTCCCTCATTCACAACATTTGTAAGTCCCTAAATGCATCAATGAAATCTGTGCATTGCGCCTTTCTAGATTATTCGTCGGCATTTGACTCAGTCCCACGTTCCCTTCTACTTCACAAACTGGAAACATTTGGTTGTTCTAGGTCTTTATTAGCATGGCTGTCTGATTACTTTACTAACCGAACCCCAGTGCATACGAATGGATGGTACGACTTCTAAACCGTTGATGAACAATTCAGGAGTGCTACATGGTGCTGTTCTTTCACCGTATCTTTTCTCTGTTTACATCAGCGACTTATCTACTAGTTCCCCTTGTCATCTGTTTAAGTATGTCGATGATGTTGCCCTCTCTCAAGCCGTTTCGAACAACGATAATTTTCAAAGTTTTTCCAACAACCTATCTTCTGTTTGTGATTTCTCTGCACGAGCTGGTTTAAGTCTCAACACATCTAAATGTTTCGAATGTCTGTTCTCTCTCCCTCGGTCGGCCCACGCATCTGCAAGGTTTTCCATCAACTCAAAAACACTTACCAGGGTTGATTCTGTGAAATATCTAGGAGTTACTATTGGTAAAAATCTGAAGTGGACAACTCACATTTCTACCTGTGTAAAGAATCTCTGACGGTTGTCGTTTCAAATTAGTAAGCTTCGACACTACAAGGTGAAATAAAGCACCATCTCGATTTGTTTACCAGTGTGTTTTTCCAATCCTTCTTTACTGTTCTCCAGTTATATATCCAGGTTTATTTAAAAAAGACTTTAAAATTCTTCGCCGGGGACTGTCAACTATTAGCCGTCTGTCCTTCATACCACTAACTGAATTGTACCTTAATCTGTGTGATCAACATTTATCAGCATGTGAGAAATTTGCTCAAAAATTCCCTCTGATTTCACGCATCCTCAGCACAACGATCTTACAAAGTGTCACTCTCATATTTCGACACGATCCACTTTTCGTTCCATACCCTCCAGAATCAATATTTATAGGAACTCCACTGTCCCATATGTAGCACGAATTTCGACAAACCGTGACCGAGTTTCAGCCGAGTTCCTGAGCAACTTGTCCTAATGCGTTATGATTATTCCTGGATGAGTTCTTTTACATTTTTTTACGAGGCGATGAGTGTATTTTTTATTGTTTATTTATTTTCCCTTCTATTTTATTTTACCCTCAAATTTTTGACTGTACTGCGACATCACTTAGTGTATGCAAAAGTTTATACAATACAATACAATACAATTAGGCTGCGTAAAAGCAAAACTGAGACCACGAGACACTTAGTCCATAAACTACTGAAATGCTCGGTCTTCTTTTCGCAAGCCTTAAGCATGCGAAGGAATTTACTTGGACATAGTGACTTTGTGAATGCAGTCTTTTGAATGTCCTTCATTGAGGTAGGTATGTGGTTGTGAGCTAATACTAGATCCTTTGACCCAGAGCATGCTGGATAAAAAGTGAACGTTTGAGGTCAGATGATAATCAGGTACATTTGTTTTAGTAAGTATTCAATAGTCACCAACCGTATGTCAGTCACCCTTACTTTTCGGGGCAATGTGGAGTGGAGATGCCCGTGGATTGTTCGATGGTTCTAAGTCCCAACGAAATTTCCGAAAGTTTTTCAGGCAATAGTCTGTGTTAATTTGTTTTTATCAGGAGGGCTACAACGACAGTATGGTTGTGAACGCCATTTTGTGGTGAAAGAGAAGTCCGTAGTAAACTGACTTTGTTCAAAATGAACGGGGAGCCTAAAATGGACCTCACTACTAGGATTAGCATCAGGTTCATTCAGTTTTGCTCCCGAGAAATCTTCATGGAAGGATTTCAATGCCCCCCTAGTCGACGGAGCGAGATGTTCTAGCCGCATTCTTCTGGGCAGCGAGTCATTCATTTCGTGAGACTCCAAAATTTTGTTGATATATTTCAAGAGTTAAGATAATTTTCGACCGCCTATTTCAATATTCGTGAATGGCGAATCGAAACTTTGCTCATGTGATAATCTATTTCGTATTTTTTAGAATATTATGGGCTTAACCAGCCGGGAATTAGCAAATTAAACCGCACACTTGCTCTGCACCACGTAGGAATACACTACAGACTAGAAATGGACTTAATGGGCGCCAAAAATTGCCGCTATTTGTACAAGCTACATGCGGTGGTGTGAAACACAACGGACATTGTAATGGTAACTGGGGCCCCAAGGGTGTTATGGCCGTGCTCAGCACCACACAAATCCCTGGCCCATTATGATAGTGGACAAAATTAGGCAATGAAAGCCGTGGCTAATTACACAGAACAGAGCTGAAGCGCGGGCGGTCAATCTATAGCGAGAAAACGGCAAGGTTGTTCCACCATGCGTATATTTCTGATTTGTGTCCAGATAGAATTAGAAATCTGCATAGCTGGTCGTTTGCAATTACGGGATTTGATTCAGTTCGGTTGGTTTCACGTTCGACTGAAAGTGGGAAGATCAGCGTGTGGGTTCTTTAAATTTTGTTTCGGGTGCTTTGTGATCAATGAGACCTCTTAGAAATGATTATTTGAAAAACGCTAATTTTATTTCTAATTGGATAGTATTCAGAATGTCTGTACAGCGCATTTAGAGTAAGGTTTAATTCTGCATCTGTATACCCTCCTACACAAAATGATCTATTGTTGCATTTGCCTTTTAAATAAAAAGTATTAAATTGATTCCGGCGAGTAGCGGTGAAATTTAATGACTTTTCACAGATATATTTCTAAAATCCCACTGCCTAGACAACAAGTTGGAAGTCTTCTGCTCCTTATTAACCGTTGGCGATTTGTTTGTTAGAATTACTCTCGTTTATGAATTATATCGATATGAATTGTATCATTTTAATCTTGGAGAATACTCTGAGTTTATTCGTTGAATTAACAACTGGTTTCTCTTCTCTACAATTTAAAGAATTACTTTGTTGAGATGAAATTGGCACTGGATTTTCGCACCAATCTTCGAATGTTACCAGGCTGGCGTAATGGGTGTTCTTTGCGATTATTCCCCTCGGAAATACTATCACCCTTTATTTTTTGTAGATATGACTGGTGGATAGCTTTATATCATAACTGGCAAACTAGAAAACCAAATACAACACGTTGTTGGGCCGGTTTTACGTCATGTAACAAACTAACGATCCCCTTTGGGTGCTGCATTTTTGCTTAACGTCGCCTGGTCAGATTACCAGCCTCACGAAAACTTAACCGCAGAGTGGTGACTCCAGTTTCTTCTAACGCTGGGTGAGCTTCCCCATTTGGCAGCTTTCTTCTTCCAGCAGCTTCAACCGTAAAAAATTAGATACTAAAAGATACAGATCTTCCGCATGCATTCTATTCACGGAACCAAATACATCCCAGCTCAAACTGAATGAGTCATTGTACACGTGGATTGGTATGTGACCAAGAAGTAGTATACTGCCCTCAACTCAGCCCCGAATGTGTTTGATTTGATTCACGTCTTCTTGTGACGTGCCAACCGTACGTAATACTTTCAATGAAGTAGCGGACCAGTGACTCTGTGTACCTGTCTGAGTTGAGTATAGTCGAACCCATCGAAACCTACGGTGAATTCCGCTGCTTTCCAACTGCCGACATAATTTTCAGCAAACTATTTATTAACGTCAAAGTAACTTTGTTAACTAGGATTTGACCATTTCTTAGTTCCTCTATAGGCCCTATTTGGTATGGCTTTCTAGCCCAAACGCACGTTGTCACATATAACATACGGAATCCCATATCAGTTTATTTGGATTATTTAAAAATTATGCAATACTTTACTCCCCTATATTTGGTTGCATAAATTTCGTGAGGAATTGGCTGAGTCTACTCACCTTCTTGCGAATGCCAGTGAAAGCTTCAAACTTTTCTCAGACGACGAATACAAAGTGGTAATTCTCATTCCTTTCCTATTTCCCAGTTGTAATGTGAATGTCGTTGAAATAACCCCACCCTAAGTGTGTGAATGGTACCTAAATGTATACCGGAGATATTCTTCACTTAAATTTTGGCAGGACTCCGTACGAACCCCTTGTCATCCTTTCCTTGGAAGGAATTTGCATTTCTGCATGACCAACTGATTGTCAGATTTCTGCGAATTTCGAAATAACGAACTGAACTAGTACTGAGAAAGAACCACGAAATTCCGAAGCCCAGTGGAAAGATGCTACTTCGTGAATCGAGGTTCTTTTGTATTAACAGAATTTCTCCGCATTTGGGTGTCGATGAACTCCAGTGAGATTGTTTTCAATATTTACTGGAGCCATCTTTTCGCGACAACCTTCGATAACTTTATCTTTCCGGTCTGCCAAAGCACAAGCTAACACAAGTAGGTAATCTCTTGCCTAATGCATATGCACAGTGGTAACTGAGAGTCTTGTCAATGGACACTTTGAAAAGGCTAGATGTTTCTTCTCATTGTTGCTCAGCTATCTTAACTTCCGTCTGTCAGGGTTGATTTGGCCAATATTTGGGAGGATAAGATGGCCGATATAATGTCACTTACACTCAGGTTGCGTCAAGGAGATGCCGAACTGATTAAATGTGCTCTAAATTAAATTTTCACCGACCAAATATCATTTCGATTCGGTGTCTTCCGGATACATATTCGAGTACGGTGCATTTTAGCGCAAGTGCTCTATCCGTTACCACAACCGTACAAATGCTGAACGGTGACTGATTCATTTGCATCGTTATGGCCCTCCATCTATTGTGACATTTCTGATCTCAAATAGAAATTGGGTTTACTGGAATTGATTGACGGTGGCGTGAACTAGGGTCCCCTTGTACAGAAGTAAGTTGTCAACAAGAAACACCAATTTTAACAGCAGTCCGTAAATAATTGCTTGTCGGTGGTGTAACCTTTTGGATTGGAGGTTTGACATGGTGCTAGTTTCACCTGGTGCAGTGGGAAAACATTCCAACCTCTGGTATACTACTATAAGCAGAGACCACAGGTTACACGTCTGAAACCACATCTATATAAAAATTGATTTTTTCAATCCTTCTTTACTGTTCTCCAGTTATATATCCAGGTTTATTTAAAAAAGACTTTAAAATTCTTCGCCGGGGACTGTCAACTATTAGCCGTCTGTCCTTCATACCACTAACTGAATTGTACCTTAATCTGTGTGATCAACATTTATCAGCATGTGAGAAATTTGCTCAAAAATTCCCTCTGATTTCACGCATCCTCAGCACAACGATCTTACAAAGTGTCACTCTCATATTTCGACACGATCCACTTTTCGTTCCATACCCTCCAGAATCAATATTTATAGGAACTCCACTGTCCCATATGTAGCACGAATTTCGACAAACCGTGACCGAGTTTCAGCCGAGTTCCTGAGCAACTTGTCCTAATGCGTTATGATTATTCCTGGATGAGTTCTTTTACATTTTTTTACGAGGCGATGAGTGTATTTTTTATTGTTTATTTATTTTCCCTTCTATTTTATTTTACCCTCAAATTTTTGATTGTACTGCGACATTATTTAGTGTACACAAACTCTATGCAATTCAATAAAATACAACCCCGTGGTACCCCTCTTCAAAGAGGGACGTGAGCATGGAATTATGTGCAGACATAAGGAAGTATAGCACCATTACATGTTTCGTATGTCAGATTCATCGCAGACAGAACTGGAGTTGCAACTGTTTGAGACATCCTGAGCAAGTCAGCCTAGTATCCCTGACTTCGTTTATTTCCCAATCATTGCCTACTGAATTTACATAATAACCAGTGATGAATCCCGAGTTCCCCTTTTTTAGTGCTAGGAAGACATCAGCAATGCAATTCAATAAGAAAAGTCAATAAAAAACACTCAAGAATCTCAAACCTGATGGCAAGCTTCTTTACAGAGCCACCCAGCGAAATGTCACTGGTTAGTCGGAACGGAGAAATAGGAACGCTGGAAAGGTTAACTTGTTTATTTCGAAGCTCTTATTCTCCGAAAATTTCCTTAGTATTTCAGTCAAACTGAATGAAGATCATGATGCAGCACGCAAAGTACCATAGTCGCCAACGCCTAATAGTGATGGAAAAAGTTCAAAGAGTAATACCAGATCACCTGGTTATACCTAACCTCTGACAAAATGTGCTGACCCTCCGAATTTTGAAGGCCAATCAAAGCTATTTCCAAGGGTTGACGATGGATTATGGATCAAACCTCAACAAAGCAGCTTAACTGACAATCTTTAACTGAAAGGAAACCACGTGGCGATGGCAATGATGTCACGACTCAGCTGTCCATCATTGGATTTCAAAATAACGGGAGCAAGATGGTGTGAACAAAGGTGACTGTTGTTATTTAACACCCAAAAATTTTTTCTGGGAATATCGATAAGATTCTGAATAACTTCATTGACGATGGAGAGAGAGCTAGTTTCGGTTCGAAGTTGCCTGCAATCCATACTTTGTGTTCTCTCACACTGTTATATCTTTGGAACCACCATATTTCGCCTGCTTTTCGACATCGCTTCCTGCAGGCGAATCTTTCATTCTACTACCGGGGAACCATTACCATTTACTGATCAGTCGTGAGCTCTGAACTTCCAAATACGTTTCTTAGACTGCAGCTCCTCTATCCATTCCGGGCCAGCTTTGGTGTGCTTAACCATTCCAAAATAGCGTTTACTTTATCACTAAAAAGATACAGGTAAGAGATATGTTCATGTCTTAAGTAGTTGCGAGTAGGCTTTTTGACGTATAATATTTGTACAAACTGCTAACATTCAACATAAAAATTCTATTACATTGATAATCAATTTGTGAAGAAGTAAAGCTTGTAGATGCTGCATTGCAACACCATCCAAATGGTACTTGACAGCCTAAATTGTTTTGAATAATTTTTGCACACCTCTATCTTCCACCTCATCGCGATGCTGCACATTTCCAGTAAATCATAAATGACGTCCCAATCTCAAATCAGATTTGATAGTGAACAAAAATAACGTCGATTATCTACGAAATATTTTATCACACGATATCAACAATAATCAGGAAATCAAAATCTAAGACATTTTATGTATTCGCAAAAGACATCCGAAAAAATTCCTAAAAGACTGTAAGCAACTCATCTCGCTAAAATCTACGGACCGTAGAGCATGACCATGGACGTCAGTTGGCAACGGGATGGCTAAGTGACCAATGGTACTCATGTACATCAAAGGTGCACACGGTTTGCGTTCGTATGTGCATATGTTTGGAAATTGCAAGTAACCAACAGCTTCTGAATAGGAGGACATGGGTTTTCCTTCACGGAAGCGTTCACATTTGGATCGATGTAAAACAGTGCGGGCAATTTGTGAGTTTTGGTGCGAAGATAACGTCTCGTGTTCACTGAGAAACTATGTGGACGAGAATAAACGTACTGCTTAATCCAAAAGTACTTTTTGCTTAAAAAGTGAAAATTAACGCCAAAATGTGATTCCGCAAAAGAATAAAACTGAAGTAATAAGTAGGGTGAATGTTTTATAAGAGAGCATGACTGTGGTTTAGTAGATTACTCATAAACGAATCAAATGAGCTAATCCTAACAAAAATATGGAGGATATGCAAGTTTGTATAAGTGAGAGTCGTGATATGACGGCTCCCTCGTTGCACAAATCGGTTGAACAGTGACAGTGGCGTGTTCGTACTGCCTTTGATCCCACACGGTCAATGCAACCATCATGGTTTACCACGTTGCTACACTGGCGAATCACGGTTGTCACGCCTTCCACTGACAGGAGGGGAATCGTTGACAGAATAAAAGCGTCATATTCGGGAGTGCACGGGTATCAATAGTGATTTATGCGCTTGATTCCTACTTATAACTATTTATTTCGTGCAACACAAAATACCGCGGTCAAACGATACTACTAAGAACTGATCTTCAATCAAGTCAAGAAATGGCGGAACATGTCTGAGTGATTCTATTGACCTGAAAGGTTTTAATAGGTTAAATAAAAGGGCGAATTATTTATTCCATTCCTTATTTATTTTGCACTGCTTTGCAAAACATTTCAAAGAGACAGGACTATTTCAATGAATCAAAGTACCCCAACCATATTTTTTGATATGCACTCAGTCAATGCTACTCAAAGAAGGGTAACATCCTAATTTATGGATTCATTTCCGTTAAAACGTCGAGAAATAATATAGGTCCAAAGACACAATTCGAGCTAGAAATATTGCGGTTTGAAATAGATTTAAGAAACTTTCAGAGTTTAAGCTGGCAGATGGGCTTTCATTACGGCAATGACAGTGTGGTTTCACAGGTTTTAACAGCGGAATATTGGCCGGGATTTTCAAGTGATGCATTATTCTGCATTAATACTCAGCTGGCTAGTAAGAACCATGGGAGCACTCTATACCATGCCCAAAGTGAAGCATAAACACGAGACGAATGGTTGTGTCGTTCACCGTAGCCATTGATCATATCGAACATCAACAAGGTGTGCACACACGATGCAGCGCCCATTTTAGTGGCTACAGTTTGTAGATCACACACATTTACGCAACAGATGAACGGCTCTCAAAGGAAAACTATTGCTATGTGGAGAAAGAAGATATTACAAAGCGAGCCTGTTGGATTTGGCAGCGGGTAGCTTTTATTGTTAGGGAAGTCCATGTGATTTCCCAACTGTGGAGTGAATAGTGCTGACGTTCAAAATGATGACGTATTCCGTTGTCATAGATTGGAAAACTGACGATCGGTTGGATAACTAGACAACCATTTTTTGCGTTGAAAACGGGTTGGACAATTCAGCTGCTCAGTGGTTTCTAATCACTCAGAAGTTCTTAAAGATTTCTAATTTGACAATGTACTGTGGATAGGTCAATCGGGCAAACGAGGAATTTATAAGAATGGACACAACTTGACTTCTTTCCGCCAGACAGGAGATATGAAAGACCTGCTGCATGACGTGTAGGTAAAGTGCGTTTGCTTAGTGCTGAGTTTACCACAGTACATATACAACACCAGACTTATCTATTAATCCACACTAGTCGATGCTTGCCATTAGTTAAGTGAATATCATCATTTTGCATGTAGTGCGTTGTGGCCTTGAGAAATAAGGGACACATTTCCTCTGTACGGCTGCCTGTATTAACACGGATCATTCCCGATTTGCGTTCTTGCCGTCGTCGACCGCTGAAGTTCACGAACAGAGACTAACCGTTCGTTACCTGATTTCCCCCATTATCATCGCCAACATCGCTCAGCGCTAAACAGAACGACAAGCTCCATTGACCGCTGCCCTTCAATCACAGTTACACGTCGTTACAGGGAGAACACACATGATAGGGGAACAAAGAGTGGATCTACACAAGTGAGAAAAGAAAAGAATACCGTAGCATTCAACGGAGTATACAGCCTAGCTGCACAGACGCACTTCTTCAAAAATTGCGATTCGACAGAAAATGACAACACGATCAAAACTGTTAACAGTTCGCTCCTATATCCTCCAGTGCCTTCAGCCTGCTAGCTTATGGCTCTTTCGGATCCCGACCACGAGAATTTGAGATACCTAATTTATCTAGCTGTACATTTTATCACTCCAAGTTGCCACGTCAGCTGTTGACCTCCACATGGTTTCTTCCAATCCGTGGGAGAAACGGAAAAGAGGACACGGTATTGTAGACGACTGTTCACCATGCGCAACACGTGACCCAACCAGCGAAGTCTACTGAGCTTCGACCGCTAAGAATAGGCGTTCTTAGAACCGGGACCTAATACTAGATCCCTGCCACCCATAATACTCATCCGGTCACTCCATCCAATCCTGGCGGGACCACGTAGACATCGGTGATCGAAGACCTCCAGACGACGAACATCTCCCACATACATGTTCCATATTTCATGACCATAAGACAGAACGGAGCACAGAGGCATAATGCACACGACCTTTCAACTTCCGGGAAATATCGACCCATAATTGCTTCATGCTACCATACCCCACTCTAGTTTTGAATGTACGTGATCTCAGTTCCATTGCCACGTTAGCCCCCTTAGTCAAGCAGCTACTGAGTTGCTGAAACAGTCGGCAACTGTTAGTTTTTCTTCACCGAGGATCAAATTCGGTACTGATGTCGTCCAGTCCTGTAACGCCACTTTGCACTCTGAAGGTATAAAATACACCCCGAATCGAGATACGGCCTTCGAGAGTCCGTCTAGTGCACGTTGCACATGTTTCGTACATTAGAACAGGAGCACAACATCGTTTGTGTAATATAGGTCACACAGCCCCTAAAGTAGCCAGTCTGACGATTACTTCCTGGAGACCTCCTAAAGAATTCGCCACTGCCTTGCCTATGAAGAAGTTAAACACGAATGCAGAGGCATCCGTGTAGATTGGAATGGACCAGAATGTTCCCCAAATGACCTCAAGTGACCATAGGTATGCAAGTACAGTGGTCGTAGTTTGGGGAATTGGGACCCAAAATCCACAGTTGAGTTGGATTGAGGAATGGAGGACTACTAAAAGACTCGGTTGTATATGTGACCGGCTGTAAACCTGATGTGAAAATTTTATTTACCATGAGTTACTCTTTACATTTACTTTAACATTTATCACTTTTTGTTTTGTCGTTTATCTTTTCAAATCTCTACAGGGGTAAATCTTGCAGGTTCCAGTCCTTCCAACAGCAGTTACTTCTTCAAAAGATGGTCTACAATGGTCCGCGGTTTTTTACTTGGAAATAGAAAACTAAAATGATGAAAAACTACTGCAAGATCTCTGTGGGCATCAGTTTTTAAAAAGGAAAAGTAATAATTCACTGCCAGCGAGGAGGTCCCCCCTAAATTGAGAGAACGAACAGGAATTAGCGGCGCCCTCCACCAGATTTTCCGGTTTTGATGATCAGTATAGGTAGTTTAGCTAAACATTGATTCCAAAGCAGTCACGGGTGGTGTACAGTGCATGCAGTTGTGGGTTCAACGGTATCTGTAGTGAAAGAGTTTGCTGGTTACCCAAGATGTCTAGCCCCATCCGAAGGGGAACTAAAAAGAGTAAGCAATCACCGATCCCCAATGGATTAAGTAACCCTGCCTTAAGGGTTAAATCGTTTGGTCAGAGGTTCAGAGTAGGTCCCTCTAAGTTAACCCATTAATTCGGTTTGGGCAACCCGATATTATCAAGCTCATAGAGGAATCATTGGTCCCCTTGGATAGCCGTCAAAAAGCAGACGGGATTGGGAGACGTACCATGTGTGATGAATTCAACACATTGCTTTTTTTCGTTTCTCTTTCTCATTCATTGTATTCGTCCTTCGTCAAGATTCCGATGGTATATTATCTGTATTCAGATTTGCACAAAATAACAATAGTAGTGGTTGGGTCAATCGTACCTCAGGATGTTGGTATTCATGATTTTTTTATTCCTGATCTTGACGTTTTGGTCGCAAAGGCTTCCAGTTGAGGTAATATCGTCAGTGCTTGTGCGCCATTGATATTGGTCTGCTGAATTCATACGTTTTTAAATTATATTTGACCTCGGACCTCATCCAATAGCCTGAACTGGGAGATAAGTGGCCAATGGAATACACGAAAACGAACTAGCTACTGGCAGGCACGATCTCTTCTGTTTTATATCAGTCCTTGGACATTACGTAGGACGCATATTTAATCTGGATGAGACCAAAGCTCTGGATCAGGCGGCTACGTGGCGCACAATGGAGTTTTGTCTTCGTTGATCAATGAGTACATCCATTTAGTTCACGGGAACAGTCAGGGGAGGGGCAAACATCCAGTCAACTAAGGTAGCGGAATAAACTCATCTGTTGAAGACTGTCCATACTAATGAATCTGATTTATTACTGATATCTATTTGAAACTGAAGTATCTGAAATTCTGGAACTTGAAAAGGAAACAAAAGCACATAGCAGAATGAGTCAAACTTCTGAAAGCGAATATCAGTCCTCTGGGGAAAAGGTCATATTAGCACAGATCAGGTAGAAGGAACGTGTAGTTTCCAATTCAAGTGCATTTAAGACGTTCAGAATCAAAGTTTAAGAAACGCATAAATACAGAAGATTAGAACCAATCGCACACTTGTACCTTGACGTTATTTCGAGTGGTGACGAATCGTTTGGGATCTAAAAGCCAAGCTCAGCGATCAGAAGTTTAGGGAAATTGGGATACTCATTAAGTACAAAAATTGCATGACAATACAGATACTGATTAATTTCAAGTGATGTGACTACGAACTTAAACTTCATGCCATAGACACTAGCACGTGGTGGACACTATTGTGCATACAAGTACAATGCGTTAGGCTATTGTTGGAACACTTTACGGCCGAATCCGAAATAGTAATTTACAGTGAGTGGACACATACCAGTTTCGTCGATTTTTCGACAAGACATAGACTTCTTCGGATCTATTCGTGAAACCTGCGAGCAGTTCCTGATGAAACTGAATCGATCCCAATTTTCACATATCTCACCATCCGTGTAGGAATCGCACACAACGCATTCCAATGCGAGGGCTGTTTACAGCGAATGATGCAGAATGGTAAACAAAAGAACGAGAGGGAGACAGAGAGAATAAAATGACAACCGTTGTTTGTCGATGACACATCGTGCAACACTGCCCACGACTGTGGTGCTTTTGTTTGTGGCTTTGCATGGTGCATTATTTCGGTACGTTAAAACAGATAACGAAATAATAACGCCTGCACTCGATGAGAACAGAAGCATATCCGTAACAATAGTAACCTTTTTATTTCCTTTGTTCAACATTGCAGGACCTGAGCAACAACCACATAAAGCCTGAATGGGAAAGTCACCGGTGGTGGCAGGATCCGTACTCGTGACCCTTAAGTTCAGATGCCGGGACATTGTCTGCCTAATCCCAACCGATCAGCTATGAATTCGGAGGACTTGATAGTCCGATTGTATTCTGATTTTCGTCAATAATATAATATGACCCCCGAAATCTAGTTTGAACATTCAGCTGCCCGTCTACTGTAAAGAACCAAAAATCCCCCCCTAGCCTAAAACAGTTTACCACTAGTAAGTATCGGAGTGGCCCAAATGAATGATTGTCAAATTCCAAAGTTCCAGCTGCATGCTGGAACAACAGACCCCTCCTTTTCTGGCTGACCATGTACTTCCATCAGCCCCATTCGTCTTGGTGGTTGCCTACATGTAGGTCTGTGCATGAAATGTGAAGGATTGTTAAAGCTAGATATGAGCCGTCATTACACCGTTTATGACGATGCATTACCCCAGCCGGTTAGTAACATGTACAGAAAATGTACAGTCATATGAAAGCCAATGTTTGGTTAGACATAAGCGTTGCATCCCAAAATCTGATCTTTTGAGTTAAGGGCAAAAATGATTTTTTGTCTGTTTCGCACAAAAACGGATATCAAAGTCAACTATGAGGCCAGTGAGTTGCCTAAACCGATTAAAATGTTCAATATTCGGGCTGTTTGATTGATTATAAAGTCTTAATGAAATCCTATTTGTGATGTTATGTACATCCTGAACCTTAATGCTGTCAATGCCCTCTAGCTAACAGTGATACGAAAGTGAAATTTAGGGTACAAACTATTGTCGACTGACTACGCGGGCGCACTGACTACCAGTGGAAGATCTAGAACTGCGCTTGACAAATCGCAATTTCGACCGTTTTAAAACTACTAACGAAGACTTGGTAGAAAAACAAAATATTGTTCTAGAATAGAATGATATGCAGAAAAACTTCAGTGAAAATTGGATTACTACACATGAAGGCTTTTGTGGAAAAACGTGCGAACTTATCAATTTCCTTCGTCGCTACTTTGATAAAAATAAATTTTAGGCCTAACATGGAAATGACGTGTATCAATATCAATTCTCACTGTAAACAATCCGATAAAGAAGATTAAATATTTACTGACCGGCAAAACCTCCAGCTCGAAAATCTGAGCCAGATTTTACTGCAGTAGGAGAGAGTCTATTTTCAGTGGTGCTGAAACGAGTTAGTCAAAATGTCAGTATTTGTGTCGGGACACAATTCCTATTTAGATCATTTCGATTTTCTGTACTAAGTCTTTCAGTTGTTCTTCTTTTGTCGGTAAGACTATGGCAATCTTAATTCAGCAGTTTTCCCAGACCGAAGCACTGTCACTGAAAAAGAGGGCAAATATTAAATTTTCTAAAGTCCAGAACGGATCACCGGACCACGAGGTTAATAAAACTGTATATTTCACGTCATTCTAGTATCATTTGACTGAAAGTCTGTCACTATCTGGAGAAACTGCTGACACCCGTCTCACGGATAAGTTCATGAACTAATGGACTTCCTCAGCAAACGGTATTTATATAACGACTGCACTTTTCTAACAAAATTGTCGAGTGCAGTTTTTGTGTAGTAAGCACAAAAAAGTTAATAAGATGCTCCATAATAATATCATTGCTATTATTTCCGTAAACACTATCATCGCTGCTTTTACTTTTAGGACGTGGACGTCTAGGTGATATACTCTTATTCCACCACTCTGAAATTCACATTCGGTGCCACACAACGGAGATATCTGCTCTCCGTTACAAATACACATAGATTTGAGGACACAAATGAATTGCATTTTCATCGACCTCATGTATGGTCGCCCTTCAACTCAGCTACATCTATAGTGCCAATTTTCTATCTGAATGATGAAACATTTTAATGCATCAAAAACCGCCACCAATGCTGGCTCCGGAAATGGGGAACTGCCGAAATAAATAGCCTTACAATTTCCCCTATATTAAAACTGGGGCCTCCCTTCGGAACAGAAGATGCATTCATACCTTGTACATAATACCGTGGGATAGATATAAATCGGACAAATGGAGAATAGTGCGGACGGCCGAGACAGTCGTTTTGAGCGTTTTCACATTTCAGTTTTGCTTGCAGAACCTGCGCATGAACTCCATCCACCAAAACCAGATACAGTCACCTCTATCATTCAGTTTAACCGATAGTTGGCTGTCTGAGTAACTGGCAAACACTAACCACAAAACACTTTATTGATATTTTCAACCCGTAAAGCACGCAGCTTCTTGTGCTATATAACAGTATTGAGAAATACAGCTTACCGCTGTTTCACTGGTTGCCGTAAGTGAACTAGAAAAACAAAAAACGTCATGGGTAAATAGATTTGATCAAACATCCACCGTTGCATCTTGCAATCTCAAAATATGTTTTGGCACACAATTTTCCCACTGGACGCCAGCAATGCTTCGGAGACACCGGTGGTCGAAAATGGGAAGTCGCTGGGTATCCTCAATGCACATACGCCAGGTCTCGCAACCGTGGGGCAGAACACTACAAACTGTGGTATTGTATACCGTTCCCTTGAGGGGTAGTTGGATGTCATAGCGATACCACAAGTGTCCTAGGTTCCCGAAAACTGCTCTAACTTTTGGAATTCGTAAGGTGACCTCCTCCTCAACACCTCCTCCATGTGTAATTTGACTCCCGAGGTACCTGAAGCTATTGACTACCTCTAACCGATCACCACAAAGGCTTAGTGCAGGTACTGGCTCTTGCCATTGTTGAAAAGTACTTTGCATTTAGAAGGTTCAAAGTGCATACCTTACTTTGGATCTCAATTGCCAAGAGGTCCAACGCGCAGTGAAGTACCTGTGCATGGTCGATCAAGACGATATCTTGGGGAAACTAAGTGGAAATCTCCGTTCTCTATGAGAAGTTCGACTCCATCGTTTTGAAGACGAGATAAAGCGTTCCGCAAAAAAGGGTGAGTAGAAATGGGCGGCCGTGTCGCACTTTACTGGAGACGACAAATTGTAGCGAAAGTTGGCTATAGGCGCTAACCCGACTTGGCGTGTGACAGTACAACCCTTAGAGAACCGACCAGGGACAAAACTTGATAACCTGAGGCGAATTCCTCTAATAGCTGTAATTTCAGTGAGGAAACATCTGCTTGATCTAGTGCAGCCTGGAGTCACTAAACGAGAATCAGTGGCTGTCAAGCGGAAAAGCATATAATACTGAAAATTTCACCTACTTTATGTGCTAATTTACCGATGACGTTTTTCTCAGCACTGCCCAGTATTGTAGGTCCTAATGGATATCCGTTATTCACAAGGACGGTCTGAAGATTTTGGGCCTCCTGCATTTTATGTCACAGATTGGCATTTTACTAATGCCATCAAACAAAACCAATTAGCCTCAATTGGCCGTCAGAGAGGAGTTCCTAAAGTAAACGCACCTGTCTGACCAAAATGATTTGTGACTGGTAGTTATAGCCGGTGGCCCATACAAACGCTTTTGGAGATTATGGATTATAAAGGGAATTTGGCTGATCTCACCCATTTCTACGCTCCTGTAAAATCCTCTCGGATGTCTCTGGTTGCAGTCGTCAAAAACTGCTCTGGTTTACTGCCGACTCTTCTGTCGTTGCTTAATGACCGAGTGACCTCACTATCCCATCCTTTCACCTTAAAACTGAACATCATACATTGGAGGGACTATGTATAACCATGTGAGATAAGTTACCTTCCCGATCGTAATACTTATGATAATGTCGCATGCTGCAACAATCGCAATCCAGTAAAATTTTGGTCTAACTGCTTTTCACAAATACTTTATAAAATGCCCTTTTTTGTTTCCAAAGCACGATTTCAAAGGTTTCAGATGAATTATGGAAGACATATTTACTCTGGGAGTCTACTTTCTACTTTAGACTGTTGTCTTGGTTCGTACTCTTTCAGATGTGCGCAAAGTCACTACTGGACAACGAAAAACGACCAACGATTACTAAGACCCACAAGTACCCTGATTCCACTTTAGCAATTTAGGTTATTCTAATGCCTCTGGCTTGGAGTTCATATTGTTCTTATGAGATCAATTACAGCAGCGTTTCTTCTATCCGACTGGGAACATCAGCACCTCAAAAATACTAACGGAATGGATAACAGAATAAAATGAGTCAACACCTTTACAAACTAACCGGTTGTAATGTATCAGAACTGAATGCACTCTGCATTAGATCAAGGAAATGATGTGCCATGTGATATGTAATTTGACATATTTGAAATACGTAAAACAGCGTGGTCAGAAGAGTATGCAGCCAACCGACGTTCCGGGTACCTTGGGTAACCTTTCTCGAGCCAGGTTTTACAATCGACCACGAGACCTCGCTCGAGAAAGGCACCCAAGATAGCCGAAAATCGACTCACTACAAAAATTCCCGACCATGCTGCTTGCCGTACTTCAAAAACCTAAAACAGCTGGCTGCAATATTAACAGCAAAAACAGTCAAGGAATACAGAGATTGTGGGCCAATGAAAAAATGAGTCCAAGGCCTATCGCAAAGTGAAAATTTGGTCAGTGCAGCCACACCTGGGACAAAGATAGTATTCGTTCTCACATATACATCTTTCGTGAGCACTAGATAATCGATGGGAACAATGTTCGCGAGCAGTTTGGATACGATATTTACCAAACTATTTCCTCTGGGGTTTTCTCTCCTCGATAAGTAGTACAATCACCGATTCACACCAGTCCTTAGGTATCTCATCCCTTGCCAAGATTGATCCCAGGAGTTTTAATTATTCGCCACCGTCCTTGAAGAAGGACAGAGTCAGTCCTTCTGCCACAACTGACTTACGCCTTTTCAGAAGACCTAACTCAATTTGGTGGAGCAACCGAAGTCGAGGATATCCATCGTTTCCGAGGTTTCCATGGTAAGGAGTCCTGTTTGGCAGTTGCTACTGAGTGCAGGGCCTCCCTTATCTTCTCTGAATGTTCTCTCGGAACCTGTTGAGATCATCATCACCTTGAAATCTCCGGATGGAGCTGAAGTTGTTGACTATCGTCTGGAATCAACTGTAAAGAACCAGTGTTCCTCGTGCTAGTATGAACGCAGACTAGGCTAAACAAAAGCGAGTCCGAATCAAAACATGATTTGAGTTTGCAAGTGTAGACTTGAATGATCGCCATCGGTGACCAATGGCAGTGTGACCAATCTGTGCCCAAAGCTGTGACGACGAAGATGAGTGCCAGGTGAGTCGATGTCCATTTTTATGACAAACTGGTATTCGCCAGAAGAGCCTGTGGTCAGAGCAAACTTGGATGAGACGATCTGTGTTGTCAGTGCAATCGGCTGCAACAGAAAATCGACTTCCAATCTGTCGTTCCATTTCTAGGAAGTTGCCATTTAGGCCCTGAAATCACCAGTAATGATCATAACGCCCGTTGAACGTGCACTTCAGAATAATCGGGACAAGTGATAGGTAGAACTTGTCTTTGGTCTCAGATGAGCTGAGATCAGTAGGCGCACACACAGATACCACGAACAAACAACGACTTCTCACTCGACTGCTATAAACGCACACAGAACTGTCCAATCGAAAAATGCAAGAGCGACTGTTGACTGGAATCCAGTCTAACAGTGGACGCTCACAGCGACCCTGGAGAAAACATGAACATGAGCACTGGAAACTGGATCAGCTGACATTGAATTCGGCACTTAAGCTTAAGCAGTGAATCCAAAGAATCTTGTGTCCTTCTGCTAATCTTGTCAGCAGAAAACCCATGGAGCCGCAGTTCTTCGTGGCAGCTTGCGTGGTCGCCATATCGAAAGGTGGTAGGTTAGAAGGATTCTCTGTAAAAAGTGCTGTAGGTATCTGGCTGAAAGATACCTCGCGGATAATCACATAGCAGAAGTTTTCCTTTGGGAATCCTAACCGAGGCTTTCGATTCGGTCCCCGTCGTAAACATACGTGACTATGGAAGATAGCATCACTTAAACATACCTTCAGTTACAAATTTGATTGACCACTAATAGTGCGATTCATTACCATTTACTGCATTATTTATTAGGAAAAAAGGCAACTATATTTATTGTCTCCTGTCATAAATTCGATTGATTGTTCAAACATTTATGGTGCAGAAAATGTTTCTTCTGCTTTATTCAAAAAACGGAACAATAAAATAGTGGGTGAATAGTTCTGTCCTTTTGGAACATACAAGTATAAACAAAGAGCAGTGCTTTAAGGTCAGCCATAGACGATTACCCTATTCAATTGGAAAACAAACCATATGAACCTGGATTTCCGAACAGATGTTAACTAATGTTTCTGAACCAACTGATCATTAAAAGCTACGACAAAGTTCAGCTACATCGTCCGTGAAAGTAAAAGGCACTATAGAAATAAACATGAAAGACGGAAACATTATCCGGCTAAATCGATTTACACTTCGAAATAAGACCGTTAAAACCGAAACTTTTGTTTGTCCAAAACCCTGAAATACCGTCGCAAAAACTAAAATTCACTTCTACGGTCAGTCATTATATTTCTTACCATTCTATAATGAATAAAACTGATTTAATAATAAAAGTGCGCATAGGAAACACATCGGACCCCCGGGTTGTTTTATGCCCGAAAATAAACTTGAGCTGATATATCCATTAACCAGGTCTTATTGGCGAAAATACCCCGCATTAATCTAGTGAATGACAGCAAAACTGATTAATACGCAAGACGTACATTTAAAAAACTTCCTCTTATCCCTTCTTTGTTCATCAGTGAACAAAATTGGGACTTCCTTCAAATTTATTTACAAATAAGTTGAAGATAGAATGGACAGAGTTGGCAAAGTAACAGTAATATTATCAAGGAATAAGCAAAGGACAGAAGAATCCGCAAATGCAATGAACAAACTACTTACAAGCGTCCAACGTAAGTTATGAAGCAAACGAATGATTCCAGATCACAAAGAATAAACTAATGCTTATTCAACCTCCACTTAGAACTACCGTAGAGATTATCTTTTTGGAATCACGTGACAAAAATGGTACGCAACATATTCAGATCCAGTAAACACTGTGAGAACCAGAAGTAAAATTGATTTATTTTATGAAAACTTGTTTCACGCTCTGGGACGTCCAGAGAATCATTTCCAGCGCCACCAAGAGTGTGGAAGGGTTATGAAAGAAACTGCGTTGGTGGTAATCCGACGTACTTCATGAATTGAATTGTTCATTACTGATTAGGAATTGGCAACGGTGGACTTAAAGAGCGATGAAATTACTAAGGACTTCGGTGTAAATTGGTTTATCGGCCCTCGCTGACAGAAGGATTGTAATTCCCAGAAGACTAATCGGGAACATGTAGCAGTCCATGACATATATATATATATATATATATATATATATATAAGTACGAAAAAAGGCGTGGGATAGCCGACACTAGCAAAAACAAAATAATCCACGGGCATTCTTGTTCAACTTGACACTTTTATATCGTCTATTTGAGAAATCGCGGATTATCACTAATCATCTATTGCTGAAATAATTGTAGTGCAGTTAAAAAAAACCTTAATTAGTTAGTCGGAATCATTAGTTGTTTTGCAGCATTCGGGATAGCGATAGACTGAAAGAGTTTTGACCGAGTATTCCTTGACAGTACCCTTCCCTTGCGAATTTTGAATGACATGCAGAATCTCTCAGGATTAAAAATTTAAACTGAATCATTTCCGATGGTAAAATGACTACAAAAAAATAACGGAAAATAAACTGCATGAAATAAATGACTTTCTTGAATTTCGCCATTTCCAACTACGCATAACTAAGGGTACATAATCAGAAGAAAGTTTAGCCGACCAATACTTCTCCTATGACGGTCTAAATTCAATCATGACCTCGCACCTGAAATTCTTGGACAATGCCATTTCATAAACAGACTGATAATAAAAAATGGGAAAGTTGAACATATTCAAGGGATTGCAATGTTAGATAATCGCAACAGCTGTCAAAAAATGTTACGGTCACATTCAGATTAACGTCGGATTTAGCAGGTGTGCATCAATTAATCCAGTATTTGAGGCACGTGAAGAGCATCCTGGTGACCAATCTGGAATATGTTATCTGAAGGTAGTCACTACCAACAGACGTTCAGACAAAAGTGTAGGCTAGGCCGTTATCAGCGCAGTGAAACTTCCTCCACTGCTGTGCCCCAGAGAGTGATCCATTTTTAGGTCAGGCATTTCTGTTGGTTGGACAAAACTTTCGGCCATCATATAAAAACAGCCTGCATTCGAAATGGACTTTAGTCTAGGTTGGGCTCTGATTCCACGAGTCTTCGTGAAGTAAGAGAAAAACGGTCAATAAGGTCGCAAATACAGCTCGTTGGGGTTCACGGAACAAAAAATCGATGACACATTTAATTCAAGTCAATTAATGCTCGAATTATTCGAAGGCAAGTATAAATGCAGAAAATAACTTCAATTTATGGGAGATGCGGTCGTTTTGTAAAACCGGGATGGAAAATGCTGCCGTGCAAACTGAATGCGAGCTACCTTGACCATGCATAGCATACTCAGTAGTAATTTGTGAACCTAGCTGACGGTCGTAAGAATGAAGGAACACGTTTGGTATCCAGTCAGTTTAGTACATGAGGCCGAATAATGGCTGGAGTGACTAATTTGGCATAAATACAGCTAGAAACAATGCGAAATCTTTGTTACCCAAAAACGGGATATGGTGATGCGCAAAAAATTTAGATGTTGAACCATCTTATAATTCTTTCCTAGTCTTTGTCAAACTTAGAATTAGATGTTAAAAGAGTACTGAAAAATCACCCAAGTTTCTTGTTAGTAAGAGAGGAAAAATCAACAAGTCTATGGGGCTTCATGCAGAACTGTGTACCACCGGGTTGCACACCTTGAGTTCATGAAAAATGAACAACGCTAACGGAAATTGACATTCCATACATCTTCGTCATAAGTTTTACTAGACTTTATTTTGTGATACAGTTGCGGAGACTGAGCAGACCACCATATTGACTGTAAAAATATCAGACTCACAAGTAAAAAGTGATCCAAAATGAATTTAAAGGGAAAATTGGAAGGTTTTGCCACTAATATTTTGCCAACAATTTACTGTTAACACTTTGTTTGTCCAGCAACACGAGAAACGGTTGAAGGTATTGAACAAGAAGCAGACTTTTAAAAGCGCACCTGTCCTCTAGAAAGTATGGTTTTACAAGGCAAAGCCTTAGCACTTGCTGATCAACTGTTTAGTGTACTGTTGTCTCGCTTTTGTTATGGTTTACAACCCTTCATAACTAGTACCAACAGAATTCTTGGCTTTCTCATAAGGCAAATTTCGAAAGAATACTGGTCACAAAATACGGAGTCATTCCTGTTGACAAGCTTAATGAAAGTAAACGTTAAATGGAAATAATTCTGAACGCCGTCTTCATTCGCCGTTTGGCCCACACATTCACCATTTCGGTGGTTGTCAGAATTAACTTACCACTCTGAAGCCCGAAAATACAGAGGACCGCAATTCGCGCGGCGCAATCCGGCAGTCGTAAGATCATGATCGATTCAATTGACGTCGATTCGGTTAATCAAATCCGTTTTACTGACATGAGGACCGATAATAAAGCAGTAGTCATGGCGCGTCCGTGAACCAATAGTCTGATTGGCTGATCGGGCTACATTGTTTATCGATTTAAAGTTGTGCGCCAATCAGTGAGGAGCAACAGGGAGGTTTGATTCGGGCGTAACCCAGTCCGGCATGCAGTGGTCGTGGATGGGGCAGAGAGAAGGACGCAGGAAACCAGTTGCTAGGTTTGGCCTTAGGACGGAAACAAAACAGCCAGTATCTCAGCCCTTGACGGTGTGCACCGGGGAAACCGATCAAGGTCGTGAAAGAGAAAAGAAAATAAACATTAAATTAGTATCGTACAAATTCACCAAATACACATAAAGCTCAAAATTAGTTGACCTCAAGATTCAGTTCTTGTAGTAATCGTAGAATGAAAACGCGCGAAATCAAAAAATATGACTAGCTTGAGCGCTTCAAACATCTCAGTCTATTTTCTCATAAAAGTGAGATAACAATTAGGAATTTCAAAGGGTAGAGGAAGAGGATAAAAATGACAACGAAATTATCAGTAGCAAAGTTTATTAATAGACAAAACAGGAAAGTGACAAATTCAGGTTCAGCCATTAATAGGCAGTTTTTATTAAATCGGATCAGAAACTGTGAAACGAGGAATTCCTGGGGCAATTAAACTGGCAAATTATGCCAGGCACTTTCGGTCATTCATTGTGAACGGATATGCAGTTGCAGGCTATAGGCATTATTCAAGCAAAACCGCAGAATGCAATTATTCAGAAAAATGAATTGTGAAGTTTTTGCTTTTAAATCTAATGCTGGAAATAGAGTCAGAAGACGATGGTTTTGTGCCGATTGGGTAAGTCGTTGATCGTGCTATGATTTAAAGAACGCTGAAGAATTAACACGGGTATTCACTGACCATTAGTCGTGCATTGCGTGGATGAAATTGCATTAATGCATTACTCATTTGCTAAGGTTTGGTAAAAGTGAGCATATTCCCAAGTAACTGCAACGATTTAAAGCACTCTGAATCTTTTGCTTAAATGATGATATTCCAACTTTTCGCCTGATTGACAGCAAATGATCAACGGGAATTTCCCGAATTTGTGGCTGGAATCTACACGGTGAAGCTCTCTCATCAATAATGCACTGCGAATTCCGTTGACATGCAACATTGTGATGTGTAACCATATGCAATGATTGATTTAACTGTTTACCTGGCTTCAGTAAGGCCCGTGAATCTCGCGGCGAACGGGGTAAAATATGATATCCTATTTTTTATCACAATCCACGGTAATATACAAAATGCTAGTGCGTCACTTGCGCTTTATCCTTGCCGGCAAATGGCAACACTTTGCGAAGTACGCTACCGGTATTGTAGTTGGTTTACCACACTGCGGAGAAGTGCAATTTTTCCAGTCACTTTCATCTCCTGAAGTTCTGCCACCGGTCAAATACACATAGACTAGTCCTCGTTCAGCGCGAATGTCTAGATGTTTTTTTCTCCTAGAATGCCCTGAGCATATGATTATCAATAGATTTTTTTTTCAAATAAATATCTAGATAACGTTGTCATAAAATGACCACCGCGTATCAGGTACTTTGGGGTCACTATATTCTTTAGTCTTTGTTGGTATGAGACTATTTTCACTAATGTGGGTGACTATCTTCTCAGGTTAATGCCCAGGGGCGGTGTCTGTACCATGTTCACTATTTGGTTCTTGCTTGCACATTAGTTCGCACTTTGCACTCCTGTTTCGTTATCTTCCTACGGCTGTTCAGTAAAAGCTTCAGCACGATACCCTAAGTCATTTAGGAGTTTGCCGCATGTAAGTGCGGTGTTATTTACCAATTTACCGAACTTCGCTGTTCCTCCAACACAATGTATGAGCCACATTCTCGAGCAGATTTGCGAGTGATTCACGCTACCCACCTGATAGCGGCGACAGCATCTGTGTTTCTTCATGACTCAAACACAACAGATACAACTAAGTTGGTCGTTTCACAAAATTTCCACCTCTTTGCAATGCAACTAACATCAGTGAAGACGTCAAAATTTGTTTAGCCCCCTGCTGCATTTTTCCGTTCAGACGTCCCTAAATTTTTTCGCACTCCTTTATAAACCTTCGCGAAAACGTTTTCATGTTTTTACGCATTTATCGTTAAATACTCGCTAAAGTGGGTATACAAAACGAAGATCGGAATGCAACCAATTACAGATAGACTTAGATGGAAAGTTGGAAACCTTGAATTACACTATTATACAAAAAGTAGAAGAAGAACTATTGGCTATCAGCTCATCTGAGCTCGAACTTTCTGTTGTCCCATGGGCAACAGCTAGTTAAAAACCTGAGTACATCTTAATGTACTTTCTCGTGGAATGGACCGAGATGCTGCCCTCTAGAAGTTAAATGGCACCAGGTTGTCATTTCATACTACATTCTTTAGGGTCTTTCATTCTACATCCAGCATTCCGACCTATGCCGAAGCGGAAGGCAGGCATGAAAATACAGAATAAGAAGACAGAGAGTAGAGGTTCTGAGAGGAGGTACGTATTTCGGATTTCACATATTTTCAAACCTTAAGAATTTGCCTTTCTTCTCTCTCTTCTACTGCGGACATTTTTCGAAATAGTCTTTGTCATTACTAATCGACGCCTTTTTAATTGTGAACCGTAAAGTGTTAATAACATTGCGTTATTGGTGGATGTTTTAAGCTGCTAGCGTTTCGACTACCGTGAGCAAATTTTACAATCAAGCAACTGAAGGAAAGTTTACATGCGCACCGATGTTTCGTTGTACTTGTGTGAATGTGTATCTGTGCCCATGTGTGTGTCGGTTTCCAATCAGGCTATACGACGCGATGTTGTTGTGAGCTCTCACGGTCATTCGATTTTGAAGCATGGCTCAAGAAAGCCCATCCACGGCAATCAAAAGGTTGGCGAATTACCACATCTGTCAACAACGCTGTTAGTTACACTATACCATTCATAATAAAATCATCAGGGCTCGCTGATTTTTCGATTCACTCCTTCCGTCGATCGGTCCAGATATTTACGGATAAATTCTCCTTTTATGAAAACTAAACCATTCTTAATCGTCGGCCTTCTTCAACATTAAAAGGGATCAGTAAAAATGGTTTCCATGTTCGAACTGACTATCGAAGTAATGAGGATCTGATATGCAACCGTGAATAGGTTATTTGTTTAATAAATATCATAATTACTTACAAGGTATCCAAGGGTTTCATTGCTGACTGCACTTTTCTTCCAGTAGTCTGGCAATAAGGCAAAACAGACGTGATGCACGTCACTCGCAATTGCGACAGTGGGTAGCAGACGATATTAACTAGCGAGATTTCTCGTTAACTTATATATCGAATAGCCCGAGAAATGGGGAGTGAACAGCTGGGATTTCAAATTTAATAGCATTGAGTTTGCGGTTAACTGTGCTTATTTCGGTCGCTCTATGTTTCCTTCATTGAATAGTACTTTAAGAAACATCAGTCGTTTGTTGAACAAGCAAGCTTCTCGGATAATACAGTAAGATCACACTGCGAAAATGATTCGTGTGCACAGCCTCTTCTTGTCTGAATAAGGTACATATATGATAAACTTTGTCCTTCTGTGTATTCAGTAACAGTAATTTCCACGCAATCTAAAATCTGACAAAAATCCACATTCTTCGCATGATACTAAGCAAGTGAAGTAGGCGATGATCACATCAGCAACCGAAGACCTGCAATAAGAGATCCGAACAGGTCCACCTATTGAGTTTTCCCTTTGTTTCTTCCATGGGCTTGTTTTGAGATGAATTCATCTCTAAGAACGCCGACTTGCCCTATTTCTGCAGTCGCAATGTGCGATGAAGAAACAGCAAGGACGTTTTGTTTTAGACGGGTCTTCATTGTAAGAACTGCATCTTTTACCTGTCTTGTTGTTTTGAATCGAATGTCGCGGTCAAAGCTAGTTTTATTGGTTGAAGGAGATAAAAGAAAGCAAGCTGAATCGTATTTCACCAAACAGGAAAACATATCTGTTGTATTCAAGCCCTAAGTTAAATCAAGCATTGTAACAGTCCTTACCATATTTTAAAAAATTGGGTTTTTATGCAGTAAAATCAAAACGGTAAAAACCACTTTATCCCTTCTAACCAGAAAGACATACCGAGGTCAGCGAAGGCGTGGATGAATAGTTAAATGAGATATCACCTGAAAATGGACACGGTTTTCTGTCGATATCCAAGTGTTTTAAAATCTCGCTTGAAGTATGGCCAAAAGGTCTGTTGGGTTTCTGAAGTAAAACGGTCGTTCCATTCCCATAACATTTCTATTTTGTATAGAATTACAGATTGTACATTTTGTATCTAATATTATTCTCCGTTTCGGGTCATAATTTCGTGCGGCAAAATGTGTGCAGCGAAAATTTTGTTGTCTTAACTTTCTATAAAACTACCGTATTAATGTTCAATGGTGATTTCATTTCACTACAAAATGAGCACAATCTGGAAGCCTACCCACGGTAGAACAAATTACCGTGAGATGTGTTGGACAGTGAAGTATGAAATTTCCGAGTTCATGTTTGAAAGCTTCATGGATTTGCATCGGGTTTAGCTTTCATTTTTGGCGATCTGTTGCTTTGGTGGCAAGTAACATTCTTCGTTTTAAACCGCTCTATCATTAAAATACAAGCTTAATTCTTTTGTTTAAGCAACGAAAAAGTCCTAAATTAGGTACTTAATAATTGCAATTTCTTACGTAAAACCACGACATCACAGGTAATTCAAAACGATTTATTCGTTCCACAGGGTGGAAATGCTGTAGTTGCTGAAACGGCTAAGCACAATGTCCCGAGCAAGTTCACACCCAGCCGCGTATTCGGTCAGGCTTTACGATACCTTGCTCTGTCCTTCCACTCTAACTGTTCCGGTAACTGTATGGGCAAAATAACTCTCAAGTCTGAAATGGCGATCTAATCCACCTAACGGTGGCTTTTGGTGACAACAGATTTGAAAATTTGTGTTGGTCGTAGCTCAGTTTTATGCTTTTCATGGCGGTAATGTCACCTCGACTTGTGATGAAAGGTTTGCGATCTAAAGGTCAGGCTGAGAGGACAGAGACTGTGAAAGTTTTTGGTTATACTACAAACGCCAATCTAGACTGGGCCGCAGTAGTCCAGGTAATTGATCAGAGATGTTTTTTATTACATAAAGCAAAGAACGCTACGAGCAGAATGATGCTGGAAAACATATTTGACCTAGCTTTTTCGCAAAACAGGAAAATCATTTTTAATCGGATTGTGGCACGCAATCAATATGGTCAGAGCAGAGCTCAGAAATGCTGATAATTTGTATTTCGTGGTTTAAATCAGTTGCGACCATTCATTGCAATCTTAACACAGTCTGTCGGCAGCGGTGGACAGGTCCAGACAAACTATCTCAGATTCGAACCCTTATCCTACGGTAATTTTGGTGGTTGGCTGCAGTTTACTATTAACGATCCGTTTTCACAACTTACCTTTTGAGACCTCAGTTTCTCCCATGCCACCCTAAATTGTGGATCTTGTGGTTCTCATTCCCCCTCTCCCACGTAACAGGCGCCTAGGGATTATGATGAATTCTCTTTCTACCACGAATATGCGTCACGCATGCAACTAAAACCGTTACGAGTCAGACTTGCTCGTCAAATAACCTAGCACTTTGACTTACAGTCGATCGTCCCGGTCTCTCGTCGCAGCTCTGGCGTGACATAAACACTGCGGATGTCCGCTAACAGCTGCTTGGTGCTTTTATGATCTTCAAAGGAGCTGGATTTACATGAAGCTTAATGAGGCGTGCAGACGACAAGGAGAATCCTTTATTGCCCCACAGTTAAATGCTTATCACGATTGCCGTTGTCAGCGAAAGCATTACTGAATCATTAAAGTTTCGAACTGAAAACGAAAAAGCTCGCTGAATCAGTATAAACGATCTTAGGAGTGCTGTAGACAAAGATGGAGAAAAATGCGATTTTGAAATTGAGTTGGGAATCTGACACTCAAGCGAAGTTGTATAAGCGCATGAATCGATCATGAAATCCATTAGATTACACGCTAAACAGCTGCAGCATTTATAATTAGGATGTGCTCTTGAGAAATATTGTGAGAAGACAAGGATATGTTCGTACCCAACTTTGAATATTTTTGACGTAAATCTGAATAATTTTGACATAAGTTCAAAATAGCGCGGGAAGCGTTGCAGTCTAATTAGTTACTTACTGAGTACAATCCTGACTGAGGAATTTTCTCTTATTGTTATTTAAGGGTTAACTAGTGTTCAGGTCGATACTAGTGCTTTCTTTTCCCACGACGGTTTTCCTGAGGTGCAGAAAGAAGAATTTACCTATTCCTCTACAGGGACTAAATATCTAGCTTCATGTTAACAAACATTTAAGGAAAATGTGCATATTGAATTTCGTTGCTAATCAAACACGGAGATTCAACTTATCCTGAATAGCCTGTTCCCATTTAGTACTTACATATGACACTGGTGGCTTTGTCTTTTTCCTGATTTTACCCGGTGGCAACTGAGACGTAGGTTTAGACATCCTGGTAAGCAAACAGTTGGTTCAACTGCTTGTGGGATCAAGGCTTTGTGCTGTTGATAATGTTTAATACGGAGTAAACAACTTTACCGCACGAACACCGTCGTCGGGCACTGATTAAACAGTGAAAATCGCATGAAAATATTGTCCTAAGCTAAAAGTTGGTGGAATTCACCGTGGCTAAGTCATAATATTCTCGTCAGATCTGACCCATGCATGCAACTCCTGAGTGTTTAGATATTTTAGAAGAAACGGAGTGAAAATGACTGGCGTATCACAGAAAAAACGGTAATAGTTAAAACATGCCACACGCGCACATACAACCTCACGATCATTTTGAGGGTCATACACTATGGCACGCAGGCAGCTTCAGTATACCCAGACGCCGACAGATGCACTTAGTGTGTAACTTACACGTGCCACAACGATGTATGAGTGTGGGCTGACTGGAAAGAAGACACATGATGTCGTCCCGAAGATCAGTTGGCTAAGATAAACAAACGGACTGGTAGTTCGCGTACATGATCAGTGTCCATTTTCATCAAGACTGAAAGAAAGTTGTGAAATTCTGAAGTGGGCAAAATAATCATGGCATATGTGTACAAGACCTGTGTTTCCGCATGACGTATAACCGATGATTTGCATCTGCGCTCTGTGACGAGGTTACGTGATTACAGCGCTAAATTTCAAATATCTAGGATTTGTGGGCCTCACCATTCGCCCTACAATGCTCCTCTCCCAAATCATCGACCACATGCGTGTAGATGTTTGGGTCAAGTTAACTAAGCGCGAAACGAACGAGTTTGAAAATATTTCTGACGAAATGGGTGGTGGTTGTGTGTAGAAGGTCACATGCCTGTGCGGTGTTTCAGTTGCGTTCTCAAGGGACCTGATAGTATCAGCTACAGAAATGGGTGATTTTATGAAAGAATCCCTATACCAGTAGTCTGGATAGAGAAATGCTACTTTAAACCGTTCAGTATTTACGGTATCTGTGTGGCTAGCTGGGCCAGTGAAAAAATATTTCCCGCGACTTAAAATAACTTCGAATAGGCCAACATATATGGGTGATACGGAGTTTTACAGTCGCAAAGACCAAAAACATGTGCATGTAATTAGATATTACGGAATGTAAGTGGGATGGGTTGGGAAGGCCCTAAGTGTTTTCATGTACGAATAAAATAACTGGCAAACATGTAAAAAGCAATGGCATTGGTGCTGTCATAAGAACTGACCAGATAAATCCAGGCCTGTGCCAAATGCCATATCCGCCGGACAAAAACCAAATTCTCCCTTTAAAATGGTACTGATTCATAACATGATCAACCTAAGGGTGTCCGCACTTTTAGTTGTCTGCGAAATCTCCTTACTGATACAATAGATGAAAGGTGGTGTGCGGTCGTGCGAATATGTTCAAATCCAAGCACAGGGGAGAAATCAGTGAACGACTTAGATTGAAAATATTCTCCTCTGTCGGTACTGATCGCAGAAGGAACACCAAATGTAGGAATCGAATAATGTAGAAAAACTTTGCAATCTGTTTCACTGGATTTATCAGCAGTGGTGACAGCCATTGGCCAAAGGGTGAAGCAATCAGCACATGTTTGGGGAAAACTGCAGCCGTCGGCTGGTGGCAATGGACCCAAGATGTCTAGGGGTGCATGAGAAAAACGTCCATTGTCACTGAGTATTCGGGAAGCAGAGGATTGCACGTCTCGGTGGATCTTACTTTGCTGACATTAAATATAGACTTTTGCCCAAACACAAATATCTCTGTTCATGTTAGGCCAAACACAGGGGTCGGGGACAATTTAAATAGAGCTTCGCACCCCTGAATGAAATATGAAGTCTTAATGTACAAAATTCGGTCGACATTTCGAACTAGGAACAAACAGTCGGGATTTCCCGGTGAACATACCGAAAACAATGAGACTATCTGCATCAGGAAGTGGTGGTTTTTTCAGCACCAGGGAGGATGACCGGTAGTAAATCAGTTCCGTATCATCTTTCTGTATTGTCACTACACATGCCATTGAATACCAGCAGGTAGCCTTGTCCCAAACTCTTGTGCTTCCCCGTTCACCAAAAGTTTGAGTAAGTTTCTAAAGAACGACTTATTCTTTCGACAACACCCTTCCCTTGAGCGTAATACGTCTAGGTTCGAGGCTCGTAAGGGCTTAACACTGAAAAAACTTAAGCAAAAGAGAACTTTCAAAACTTGCCCATCTGTCCTAGTGAATCTGGTACAGTGCCCCAAAACGGGGGATCCACATGTCACAGTTGGCTTTTAGGCGTTTGGTGAAGTGGCCTACCCTAACCACGATATAGGGGTTTCTTTTGACGTTTCTGGGAGTGGTTCGATGACATCCATCTGTGCAATCTCGTTAGGAAATCCTGTTACCAAGCTGTTCGATTGTGTTCCGGAGCCTCGGCATTCACCCAAACCGTATGCCCAGCAGGTGTTATGGATGTCACGTCTTCGATGTGGGCACCAGTACCGCTGTCTGGCTGCAAACTCCGTTTTACTCTGTCTGACGCAAAAAATTTGAGGAGACTTTTGTTTTACTTTGGCCGCAAATACTCAATCGATTCTATTTCGCGGCCGCTATCTCCACTTCCCATCAACTTTAGTGATGGAGACCAAGTAAAGCAGACAAAATGTTCGATTATTGAACAAAACCAAATAGCTTACTTTAGACTTCGATGAGCAACACTCACTAAGTAATTATTCTGCAGGCTTATTCAGTCCTTCGGCACTCATGTACTTTCTCACACGGCGTTTTTGCTCCGCATGCTGATTGGCGTAAACAACGAGAAGTCGGCTCAACTGTGTTGATCTTTGATCCGGGTCGATATTATGATAAGTCAATACTCACTACCCTTACATATGTGTCTTAGTTCAGCACGAAGCTGCTGCAACATCTTGCCACCTTTGAATCCGGTACTACGATGCTCCGCATATACTCCGGTGAAAGCTAAAGGTAAACTATCGCTATCAAACCGCAGCTTGTTCCATAATGACCAAATCCATCTGACTTTCTAGCCACATTCTTTCATCACGTTTCTCTGCAGCTCCTTTGAGCCGTTTCTTAAATGCGTGTAGATAACCTGGAGATCAGGATCATCCTTTTTTCCTGGTCCGTTTATCACTATCCAGGTTTGCACGAGGAGGGATACTGTCTTTGCTGATGTCCTGGTCGAGCAAACTCCATGATCATTAGCTAAGCGTCGTGATAGGACGTCTGCGCTTCAGTGCTTCATACTCGTCCTTTGCTGATACTGGAGACAGTATTTCTGTAAGCTCTGTTGCCATCTGGTTACTTGGTCTTACAGGTTTTCAGAAATTTCGTATCTAATGCTAACAGAGGTGATCAGTTCACATCATAAACTGCCTGAATGTTTCGCAAGTTGTACATGCCCCAACATCTCATTGCATGTAGTGAGGTAATTATGCACACTCAGGTTAAACATCCGAAAGACATACGCGATGACACGTCCCTGCTGACCGTGTCAGGTTTGGGTTAGAAAAGCTCCAAAAGCCGAACTGTTGGACTCCTTATCCAGGATAAACTGCGCCGATGAATCAGAGGAAATCCGGCAATACTAATGTAGGTCGACCGTAGAGGTTCATTTTTATTGTTTAGAATTTTTCTTGCATTCGAATGTCCGTTGTAATACTTCCTTTTTTCCTGAGCACGGTAAGAGGTGATACGATCGTTGAGAAGTTCAGTACGAACCTGCGGCAATAGGAAGCAAGCTCTAAAAAGTTCCGAAGCTCTTCTACTTTCTGGGGCTTGGGCAATTTCTCAACGGCCTAGATTTCGTCGAAGTCGCTGCGACCAACTTTGGATGAAGCTACATGCACCAGAAATTTACCATCTTTCCACAAGAACAAGAACTTCCGAGGACTGAGTGGCAACCCGCGCCTTTGAGTCTTTGGAATGCGTTACTAAAGTTATTCAGATGTTCTGCGATCAATCGTCAGGAATAATAATGTCTTCCAGCTATCACAGGGATGCAATAGAGGAAAGACCTGATAGAATTTCTATCATGCATGGATCTAACAGAGCCTTTTCATTGGTTATCCTTCTCGGGGGCTCTATTAAAATTACTGGGCCTCATGGAAACAACTCCCAGTTGGGGCAAGGTTTCATGGGCATAGTCAGCATTGGCTATTAAAGTAGTCCCTGTACCCGTCTGTGTGGATATTTCGCGTCCCACAAGAAGAACTTTTCATGTTGAGAAGAATGGCTAGGTGTACGAGGTTATATTCGTCTTAATATCAGGCTGACTATGGTGATTTCTGGTGTTTTCGACCCAGCAGTATGCAGAATTATGAAGTAAACAATTTCTTTCCCAATGACCACAGAATTTAGAACTCCAGCCCAGAGGTCTGAGAAACTGATCCAAATGAACGACAAGATTTTCGCGTTGCACAGAGAACCGTTGGGCAGGACTGATTTTGTCCAACACTCCGTAGACGCGGCTCAGTTCTAGGTGATCGCTAGTGATGGGGACACCACAGCACTGAAGACAGTGATTTAAGAGCCGGGGGTGGCGTAATAAATATACAAGAGGCCGCCATTTTGAACAATTTTGAATTCAAATTCTCTCGTTCTGCTGTTTGGTTCCAGGTTCGGCTTGGGGTCAGAAAAATACTGGGTTGACACACTTCGGATTGGTGGTACAGAAGAGAGGGTAGTTGAAGGAGGAGCCTGAAGAGTGGTTAGTTAGCGGGCCCAACGTTACTGAGTGACCTCGAAGCTACACGAATATTTCTGCTAGTGCTATCCCCCTTTTCGTCCCAGTGTTTCAGCAAGCTGGAAGCCTATTGACCCCCTTCATGTGATCGCTAAAATAATCACGAGGACTTAGAATTCGAGGGTTTCTATAGAAGAACCACTTTTATCTACTGGTCCTTAGCTTAAACTGGTTCAGTTTAGTAATCGTTGTATGAGTTATTTTTCCAGCCCCATTGGATTACAAAACAAACTTTTTCTATGCCTCAAACGAAATCTGTATGTTTTCAACTTATGTGATGTTTTTGAAAAAAAATGATAAAAAGGTTGCCTGTAATGTCCTAGGAGTATACGCTTGACAGTCAGTTCCGAATTTCCATTTCCCGTTCACTGTTTATAGATTACAGTTTCGAGGCCAGTTGAGTTGCCTGTGAATATCGCGTCTTGGTTTGGAACACGGACCATATCGTTCCAACCAGTAATCAGAACTTCCACAACGCCATCCGATCATCCCGGCTGTTGTTTGAGGAACCGGTCGTGGAGACGGAAGAATTTTACTTATGAATATATTTTGGGGCTCCTCTTCTGATTGTTTGACCAGGGTCCGCCAATCGGGACGATTTTTATCAATAATATTGTCCAAATCGTCTTTTGCAAAATGTGAAATCGGTCCACGAAGAAACCCGTACCGAGAGTCATATGATTTGGCCACACGAATCTCTTGTTCACAATGAGATCGCCTGTTGCACAGTAACATGAAATTCATTCCCTTACCAAATGAAATCTTGGGCCACCTGATTGTCTAGAGGCTGTTCTATTCCATTGCCGTCAGCGGCCATCTGAAAGTATGAAAGCAGGCTACGATGATAAAACAGTTTGGATAAAATAAAAAAGATAAACAGAATAGGTATTTGCCATCGGTTTAATGTGGTCGCAGTGAACAGAAAACGCACAAGTGAATGAGTCGTTCGTCATGGTCGTAACCAATGAACAATTCAAGTCTGAACGGGACCCTCAAACTAGAGGTAGATAACTAACTCCCTGTAAATAGAATACTCTTTTGGCTTTTTAAGCTCATGAACAAGCAAACCTGATTGCAAGTAAGAACACTACAGCAGTTACTAGATCATTTGTCAGTTATTGGCGCGGTATACTTCGCATACCAGCGTATATGCACAGTACGGCCAAACTTCGCAAATGTTGTCACTCTTCCGGGTAAAGTTGACATTATATGAGGCAGCGGCTTTGGAAAGTTTAATGTCAAGTCTCGGATTCGCATGTTAGTGTGTTTTGACCGACTTCCTTTTGTTCTATTCCACGACAAGACATTAGACAAGGCGAAAGGGGGCTTCGAAGAGTTGTGAAAAGTGTATCGAAAAGTCGCAAAAGCTTGTTTGACTGTTCTTCGGACTCAACATTTCACGCGGAAACCTCAGGTTATCTGGTCATTCTTACACTCGTAAGGCACCAGAATCGAGCTTCGCTTTTAGCAGAGCCAATTAGTAGTGCATATTCCGGATTGCACCCAGGGTATGAGCCCGGACTTTCCAACTGGAAAGCGTGTTTTGCTACTAAGAGACCAGTTCTGGTTTAGGCTAATCAGAATTACCGAGTTAAATTCGTTCAGATGTCAGCCTCAGTGACAGTCAACTGTATCTTCTAGTCGGAAAGCCCAGGTTCAAACCCTGGATGCAGTCGGAGGATGAGCTCCAACAAGAGCAAAACTCGATTCTGAGGCTTTCTGAGTGCAAGGTTGGCCTCATGATCTGAGGTTTGGGGATAAAAAGTGGGGTCCAAAGGGCAGTGGGTCAAATATAGAAGACAACAATCCCGCACACCAATCACAGGTAATTGTGTTTTACGTAAAAAGCAATCCTGTAGTTGTGCCTTTGCAATGTAATTTAGGGAAAAGCAATCAGAGTAGCATGGTAATAACATGGTTCACCTTGCAGTTCGGATGATCATTATAACATCTAGAACAAGATTTGTCAATGATGAATGCTTATCGATTCACAGGTGTTCCTGCCATGTCAGACAAATCGGAATTGATCTAAATATGAAAAGTCTTTGAGCTCGGCGGGATTCACACCCACTCATGGACGTAAGTCACGCATTTGCACCGCGTGTGCCGAACCAGCTGATCTACAAGGCCACGGCAAACGGCGTTTGGACATTACATAGAATGTTCGCTGTGGCGAATGATGAAGTAGTGGAATGCTTGATCATCCTTCCGCGCGACCTTGTAGCTCAGCCGACAGAATGCACCAGGCACTTGAATGTAGTTGGCGTTCGAGTTTAGGCTAAAGTCTTGATGGTATAAACAACTGTTCAAATTTGGACCAAGGCAGCCCACCCTGACGCTTCCTATTTATTCACTACTCGACAAAAGCAAATATGACCCAATGGTTCAGGAAACCCTGTTAAATTATTGGAATTGCTCCTAATCGGGCGATAAATCACGTCCGCCTTTTTATGAAGTAGTTGTCTTCGTACACCAAAAATGTCATTTTCAGAAAAATTTTATCCTTGATTCCCCTTAAAATTGGTTTGTTCTGCTTGTTTGGATGCAACGCTGACATATGTTTCCGCTCCTGTGAGTAACAGGTGACTGTCGGCAAGAATGTTGGAGACCAAAGGGACTAGAGCTACCCCAGTCAACATGAATGTCAACTGTAACAACTTTAATAATGATAATATGAATCGAAGAAGAGCAAACGAATACATGGAATTTATATAGAGAGCTAATAACATTAGGTAGGGTAACTCGTACAGTAGCAACTTGATAAGGTGGGACAAGCAATGACGAAATTTGTCCTAATAAATTGTTTGAAAGCACCGTCTTTTGCAGTTGGTATTTGCTTAACATTGTTTTTGGTTTCACGTTGTGCAGGTATGCTTTACTAAAAGATTTAGAGACCACACAGTGTTCAATTAAACGATGTATTCCACAGCGTAGAATCAAACGTCCATAAAACGGAGTTCGTCATTTGGTGTGGAAAGAACAACAATAAGAATCATATATATAAGGTCGTGACGTTCGGGTGTGAGGTTGGGGGCTTTGAATCATCCCACCGCCGATCAACTTCCCATCTGATAGCTCTCTGTTGCCCGTGGCCCCCTTGGTGAAAAATGATATGCACTCTTCCTATTAATAAAGGTAATAAAAAGATGAAAGATATATATGTTATAAACACATATATATATATATCTTGCACCGGCTTGAAAACAAGTATAGAGCCAACACAACAACATGTAAAGATGATATCACGGAAAGTGGACAAAATAAGGGAAAATAATGAACAACGAGAAATCATTTTTGTCTTCCCACCGCTCACATTATGACTTTTTGGTCATGTTGGGTGTTTTTGTGGGGGGAAGTTCTACATTCCGGCCAAATAGCATTTATGCTACTGACTTAGCGTGTCCAGCCATCAACAATCATCATCTTTTGAGGCCAACCAGGAAGATGGAAAGTACCAAAAGAGGCCAAAGCGGAAACCAACTTCTTCATACCTCTACGCCAAATCATATCCTGACTGCCACGTTGCTTCTTCTAACCTTGCGCAGCAGGTGTGAAAAGAGTATGAAAAGGTAGACGATGGATGTTCACATGCAATAGGTTATCAAGCCACCGAAGGTGAGGTAGAGCGACTGTTTCGGTCAGAGAACGACTGTCCGCACCTAACATACAATGATGTGCAACTTCATTGTTCACCCAATGTTCCTACGTGACGCTAGCAGTGCTTCAGAGACAAAATACCTCTTTATTCCGCCATTTGATAAGGAATGCAAGATGAATGAGCAAACAATCGACCTACATCACCAAACGTCCAATGAAAAAACGGACATAATCTGCTTAGTCAATAACTTGATGACATCACCGCAGATTCTCTACCCAAAATCAATCGTGACCTGGATACAAATTTGGTATATTATAGATATTACGAGGGGGATCTAACCGTTAAGTTCCGGTTAGATAAAATACTTGATTTCTTGCCAGATTGGGAAATCTTACATTCAGTTTAAACAACAAAGTTTTCGAGAGTTGTTTTCAAACTCCTAGTGGCTGGATATTATTTGTAGCAAAAACCAAAAACTGATATTAGGCTTGCTTACTGGGTAAGCACAGTTAAGAAGTAATATCATCCGGACATTGATAGATCCAGGCAATGTTTCCCTGGATATGTAACAACTCTGGGTTACCTTTAGTTCATCAGATAAAAATTCAAATATCTTCTCATCGCTGCAATTTACGAGTAGCTATATCACTGAGTTTAATCGAGTAATTACCAATTCAATAAACCTATTAGTAAACTTCAGGTTAACAAATCTATTTCACCGATTACTTAAAACTTGAGGACTTAGGTTACCTCCTCATTACGCTCCTCAATATATAGCACCAGTAGACGTTTGCACAACAAGGCATTATGCAAGTAACCCCATTTTGATAACAGCATGTTTTCCGGCCAGGATTTCCAAGGGAAATAGGTGAACCTGGTTGGTTAATTGGCGCCTAATAGTTGAATATCAGAATAAGATTAGACTAATATTGTAATGTGCAATAGCTTATGAAATTCACAGTCGATCTACAGATCTTTCTGAATCGAAAAAGAGGGCTAATATCTTCCTGTGTTCACGGATGGTCTGCAGTAGCAAGAATTTGGACAAAATATGAAACAGGTTAAATCTTCATTAGTCGTCCAAATCGTTTTTACCACACAAATGAACAATAGATTTCAAAAGCCTGCTATTTTCCTGTTACGACTAAACACGACTTACAGCAAAAAATATTCCAGGATTTAGAATGATTTTCGAATATGGGGAACATTTAAGTTTACGTAGACGAAAAATTACGCATTCCTGAGAAGATCATCAACAGCTCGGTTGAACTAAATGTTCAACCTGGAACATGCATTGTATGAAAAGCAGTTACATTCAACCATGTTTGTAGGATTTTGGTTATTCGAAACGATTCTTTTGTCGAAATCAGGCCAGCTCGTTTGTCGTTTCTTACTATTCCGTTTATGTGCACTCTAATCACAAGAAGTGTGGTGGTAAAACACACTGAGCTCCCTCATCCACTATTCGGTTTAGGTATCTACACAACTGCGGTAACATAACCGACTACGTAAGTCAATAGGTTGAGAAACATAGTTACAGGAGAACATAAACTAGTACTGATAGAGTGAATTATTCGTTGGAATATTTGGCGAAAAATTGTTGAACATAAGGAACTAATATAAACGATTTCCTTTTGGTTGGTAAATGAGATTGTTTTATATGTATTCGGTTGTTCTTTCTGTTTAGTGAGGGTGGATAGGAGGGAGTTGCAGAAAAAACTGATTTATCATTTGCTAATCAATATAAAAGCAGAAGTCACTTTCCTCTCGTTTGACTTAGAACTGCGAGGTTAATTTAATAAGTATAATATTGATAAGAAAAACAGATAGGCAGCACTTTGGATATGGTTACTCTCCAAATCATTGCGCCTATGAAACTGGATATGTACGACCTATTTAGAAGCATGATCAATATTGAACTTCTATAACTCAAGTTCTCGTTGACATGGACGTCTTTTTTTATATTTCTCCGCGAATTTGACATGAATAAAAACAGAAGGGGTTTAGTAGGTGGTATTTTTGATCGATCTGGGTAAAATTTAAGCAAAACTGAGAGCTTCAACTGAGCCATTTGCAGTCCACAATTGCATATATATCACAAGATTTCAGGTTTATATGATTCATATATGCGGCCACCACATGCAACAAGTAACCATGAAGCAATTTCGTAATCTGTGCGTCCTGTGCTCCCAAGACTCGTGAATCGATGGTCACTGAGTAATTTACTTATATAATTGAATTCGTCTGCCCTAGATAAAGAAGGGGAACGCTGCCAAAAAGAAATTTTAAGGTGATATCATTCGTTAAATGGGTTCCAAATAGCGTGGCAAACCAGAAGTGTTTTTTCTACTATTCTCATAATGCCGTTGACTGCATGACAGATGTCCGCTTACCCTTTATTTCCACCACTGATATATGCGTGGCTACTCACAGTATGCTCTCAGACACTGATTCAATTTATGGTGGTTTTTTGCTGACAGCCTGTATATAGCTGTCAAAGACTTTAACCATGAAGCTCTGTAGCCCTTTTCTGCCTCAATCTCATAGAAATTGCTCAAACTTCTTCTGGAATACATAACCACCGATTATAGGTTTCTTCCAAACATCCTTCCCTTTTAGGTACCAACGGCCACTACACGATACCCACTAGACCTAAGACCTATTAGCGTTCTGGGCATTTCTTTTATTTGGTCCACACACAGCACTCTTCGCCGGCGCGATCCTTCCCGCGAAAATGACTTTCTTTTAGTGAAATCAACCGCAACAGTCACCGACTGATTTTCTGTTCCTTTTCTGGTAAGTTTACTGAAGCGAAGTTTCCAGCTGACGCTTTAAAACACATTCTGACTTGTGTTGTCCATAAATCACCATTTCTTCAACATGGAAAGATATCGACAATTTTTCTCAAGCGCCTTCGTCATAAGTGTGAACGCGCAGGCAAACACTATGGTGTGCCTAAAATGAAGCAGCTTTCATTATCCATGGAAGATGGAAATGATATTCGTGTTTTACTTATGCTAACCCGTCTTATAGAAAGCCTGACCAAAAATACATGATTAAACTACCACTAATGCAGAGGAAACTGATCCTATTCTATCTCTAGATAGCGAATAGGTGGATTATTTGTTCAGTCATTCCTCGACTGATGCACTCACCGATGATCCTTCCCAGTATTTACCAAGTATTCCATCATCTGTTTAGATGTACAGACAGGGTCTCAGCTGCTGGTGGTGCAGATAATCATAATTCTGCATTTCTCAAGCACAGTGCGATATCATTGTCATTAATTTTCGCGCACCTAACCAACTTTTTATTAGAATTAAGGACTGTACTCTGACTGCTGACGGACAATTTATGTCATGCCCAGTCCCAAAGGCACAAACCAGGTGCCACCACCAAAACATTTCAAGCCAACCTTTCTCAATTCTGCTGACTTGAAATCGGTGCACTGTTCAGCTCTACAAAATCTCCAGACATCTCTTACTATGCCTGATCACTTTCATTAATTAGTCTACTGGAGAAATCGCTGCACACTACGAGCAGTTTTATTCACATTATTTTGTTCGCAAGTCTTCCAAAGGCAGAACAAAATACGTGCACTGCTATTTTCTAACTTATTCACCAACTATTGAATCTGCAGTCCCTTCTTTTTGACTTGGCCAATTGCAATCACTTAAATGCTTCCATTTTCTTGAATGGTTGAATGATTATCTCTTGCTGTGACATTAGTATGTCAGATTGAGGAAAAGACAGTCGACAGTGTCACTTATTGTTTATCGTGTGTTGCACTGTTTCGTTCCATCAACTTTTCTTTTTACAATTTGCGCTAGGGATGTATCTGTTACCTCTATTGTTAGTCTGATGACATTACAAACTCTACCTTCGTTTCTAATCCGCCAGAACTCACAGCATGCAACACTGACATCCCTGACATCACGTAATCCTCAACATACGGTTTTAATCTAAACACCGACAAACTTACTGAACTTGCATTTACCTCAAACTATTCCCCGCCTCCGGCCCTCGACGTAAACACCAAAAGGAAACAGATGTAATGAGTTTGTCACGGGAAGGATTTCGGTGTTATTCTCGAAGACATTCTTCAGTGCCCTTAGCTTACCCAAGCTGTTGCCCGGAAGCTGCAATTTATTTCTTTTCAGATGAGAAAGTTACGTCAATTTTAGTCTGATAATAGAGTGATATCACTTATTGTTCAATAATGTTCTTTCTCTACCTCTATATTGCTCTCCCATGACATTCCCGGATTTCCTAAAGGTTGGACTTGGGGTGCTGAAGCGGAGCCTCAGGAGCCCAGTTTTACAAGTTTCTTCTTCTGTTCTTGTTAGCAGACCTACCAACGTTCACTTGAATTTCGCAGGGGAAGTTCCGTCATATAACAACCACTGATATATATCGACTCATTTGCATGCAAATTTCACTTTCACCTGCGTCCTCTCAAATTGATGTTACTAAACTAAAGAATTGTTAATAGGAAACAGGCAGTCTGGTAGTAGCTTGTCACCGTCGTTAATTGTCATAGTCTGCAGTATTCCTGCCACCAAGCATGAGCAGTTTACGGCTCATGTTCTCGTTCAGTGAGTTCCGCTAGAAGAAAAGCCAACGATCTATGGTTAGCAAGACAGTCTAACGCGGACGATGCTTATTTTACACTTAAGGCAACAGTATTTCATTCGAAGTAAACCACAAAAGGAGGGCATATTCAAGTCAATATGGATATAATGGGGAAGTTATAGAGCTATTGGTTGAGAGTGAAATTTTCCGAAGTTACGGTTACATCTGGAAAATTTTGGTGTAGATTTTATAATCAGCACATACGACGAATCAATTTTCCAATGCATTTCGGACTCGGTTCGACCCCAACACACCAAATTCGGACTCATTTTGGTGAAACAAACAGTTTTTGTGTAATTCATATCCAAAAATAAAGTAAACACAAACACGAATGCAAAAGCAAAAAATGAGCTTAGCTAGAGTCCATCCAAAGCTTATCTTTTGGTTATTAGATTTCCGATGATGGCATGGAAATCATAAATCAGTTTACATACTAAACTACGAAAAAAGTGATTTCACTGCTTTCGGAGTAACAAAGTGCATGATTCATTTTGCAGCGTCCGATGATGTGTTCAACCGTTGCTCTTCGTTTCTTAATCCGCATGTCGGACCTATAACTGTCAATATAGTTATGAAATTCTTTTTTGATAACAACTAGATGGGTGTTTGAGAATGCAGTTTTTACCAAATTTAAGTCCTGTTGCATTCGTCGTTCATCGCATTGTGCCAGAACTGCCTATTGGTCTGTAGATTCTCCAAAAGTTGTAGAAGATAAACATGACTGACAGTATAGCCGCCCAAGTCATCGTGCCCGGTGGTCATGAGATCTTAAAATTTGGCCGTTTTGTCCATTGCGTTTCCTGGCATGATCTCTATAAATTGGCATTTGTTTGCCATCTCCGTCAGGCCCCTAACGCAGTCTCATAAACTTTGATTCAGCAGAGGAGTCTTGTCAAACGGCGCCAATTAGTCAGTGCCACAAACAAAGTCCCATTCGGTGGATCTACCTGGTATAGAATGAGACGCGTTTGTGGAAATTCAAAGGGTATGCTACCAAGCGTCACTATGGATAGTCTCTGCACAGGAGTTCCGTCATCAACGTATGTTTACTAAAACACAACAGAATTGTTGAAAAAACTAGCTATTGGGCTATCTAACCTATTTTGCTTCTTTTATGCCTAACCAGAAATACGATCAATTGTGAGTCACTATACTATGACGAAGTCAGTTACACGACACAGATGAATTTGAAACACAAATCCAGCAGGTCGTAAATAGTATACATTTTTAATGCTTTGTCCAGGTAGTAATCTTCCAGAATTTCTCTGGTTACTCCCTCTGGTATCCAAATTATTCTAACTGAAGATCGAGGTGACGTCAAATTAAATAATCGCCTTGTCATCTTTCAAAGCTGCTACTTCAGTTTTTACAAAAACCTACCGGGGGTTGGTTGCAGAGTGGTTTAAGGAACGTATCTTTGGTTTCAGAAGTTCCCATGACTCTTCTGAAAGGGAGACGATGGACCTGAGTGGAATGCCTCTGTGTACCTTCGGTAGTCCGCAGAATAGTGCAGCGTTTAAAACCTTAGTTCTCATCCCCTGGTATTCTTCTTTGGTTGTCCTTTGCATGTCCAGCAACTTTTTTAGGGGTTCGTTAATCTTCTCCAGTTTTGTAGTTGGGTCAGTATCAGGTAAACGGTAGATGGTTGTGTTTGTTCTGAATTCTCAGTCCAGTGAGTTGCACTCAGGACAGCCATCATTCTTCCTTTGTCCGCCAGAAGGTTGTTCTTTCATCTACCTTCTGAGTACTCAATGCTTTGTTCTGCGTCTGTCTTGTGGGAACCATGTTGCAGATAGTGATTTGTTTTACCTCGTGCGTGGTTTCCCCCGAGAAACCCGACAAATTGAGTGCTTATTATAGCTCAACAAGGTATTCCTTTATCGTGGCATTTGCCAAACTGAAGTTGGGTCTTTTTAACGGTGCTGAATATGCACAATATTTGGATTCTATCTGCTCTCAATTATAAATGATGAGCGTGTCAATGACAAATAATCAGTTAAGCAACTAGCTGTCATTAACAGTTGGCCGCCTTTTGTTTTAGAGTACGTGGTTGCAGTATTTGGTAAGGTAAACGATTCAGATCACTTTTGTCTCAATGCATCTTACTGGATTCAATCCCCTTCTGTCATCTTCCCACGATTGCTTCTCAGCGCTCTATTAAACGTTTCGCAAGAGAAAGTGATGTAAAGCGAAACCAAATGTTTTAGTATATAGCAGGTAGAAATATCCCTACACACCAGTCAAACCCTAGTTTTACCATTTTCGTATGTTTGCAACTATATTGTAGTTGCATCCAAAAGGTTGAGTCTCCTTTATCCAATTTTTCGAAGCAGAAAGGAGCCATATATCACAAAACGCAAGCATTTATTTTCCTATTTTTGATCGTGAACGTAAAACATTACGATCTGTATACAATAGATTTTAAAGAATACACTGGATTGAAATAAATAGGATGTCTTACATATACAACTACCGATAAAGTGAAGTGACAGGCGGAATATCGTTATGCACGTTAATGCCAAGGCAGACTAGTACACAGAATCAGCCGTTTCTGTGCAAAAAGCGCTGACTAATACATGCTGATAGGCACGGCCTCACTGAATGCCATTAGTCTGGATTTATTTGCATTTCCAAAAGTATATAATTACTCCACCGTATGTGACCACTAATTCCAAAACTATCTTTCCAGAATTGGGATTTTCGCTGAAGTGTCGGCGAGTACATAATTTGCACTTAAATAATACTCTTATCTGGTAGTGTTTAAGCAGTTGCAGAATATTCACCCTCAGGTGTTTAGTTGTTAAACTGGACTTGACTCTATTTGAACTAACTGATTTGATCTTAGTCTGTTTGGCTGGAATTCTCGATCCCTTTGTTCCTCTTTCTTAGCAGCTTTATGTCTGTATCCAGTTTCACAATAGAATAAAGCAACTATTTTTTCTGCAGAAAGGCCTTAAGAATGCCGCACATTGATGCTGTTTTTATTGAGAACTGACGTAATCCACATTATTAACTTTATATTGATAAGACTAATGTGAGTTGGTCTATTTTTATCAACTTTTCCAGCTTTCTGGATGTGTTAATAGAGTGAATAGCCCACCAGTTCGAGAAATAAGTGGAAATTTGGTACTTGGCACTAAAAAGGTAATCTACTATATCATTGATAAATTTTACCTTTGAGAAAAAGCTGAAAATTTTGCACAAAGTTGTATGAAGGGTGATTTTAATCTGGTAGTAAGACAACCAATGATTGGTGTAAAAGTAAAAATTACGATTGGGTTATGCATCCCACATGGACGTCAAAGGTGGAAACCTCCTCTAGATTTGCGACCATATCCACTTTTGATAAGGGATGCGCACAGCAGACCATTGCGATATCGAACATTGTATAAATTATCTAGGCATCAGCAAAAACGTCGAGTCCAAAAGAGTTCCACTGTAGAAAAAATCAGGGGTCAAGTTAAACTTTTGGGGTGTTTCGCACTTTTCAAATGTAAAGTGCTATTGCAGAAGTGGATTAGCTCGAACTCAAACCGCGTTCTAGCAGAGAAAGATCTAGGTTGTATCTCATCGGAGGGGGTCGTGCATCGAGTGAACTGTCTTCGCTTGTGTAGAAGGCTCGATTGGCTTTCATCAGCTTGAAACATGTGTGGAGTCCGCATGATATTCATTCATCAACCAAATGTCGATTAAATGCAGCAGGCTTAAGGTTAATCGTGTTGTACGATTCAGAATCATCGCCATTGTGGGTAGAAGGTCTGCGAAGGTTTACGGTGTTTGACCACTGTCGTCTTCTTAATATTGGTATAATATGGCGAGTGAATTTTGTCGTTAGTTCAGAGATTTGGCATAAGGTAGTGGATCCTAGGGCTCAATCTTTAGAACAGAGAGTGAATGTGAGTAGATTGAATTGCTCATGAACGCAGAATGACTGCCTCGCTGTACGTTGTTATCCGAGGTAGGTAGTAGTTGGAAAATGTATCCATGTGGCCAGTCGATGACACGACATTGGATATTAAGAAGGAGTCACTGATCACCCGGATGGCCTTGTTTTGAACCCGATTAAGTAAAAAGAAAATTAAATGAAGCCAAATACAAAACCTGATCGCAATACTTAAAAGCAGTAGAAGATGCTTTGGAGAGGAAAAACGTCGGAGGAAAAATAGAAAACCAACTCTGAGAGCAGTAAAAGAAGCTAGCTGAGATATAAAATGAGACCAGCATGACGAAGTTATAGACAGACCGCGTGCAGAAATAGATTCTGTGGAGCCTAGGTCAGTTGAATCAAAAAAGGTGCTTGTAAAAAGCGTTGTTGGGAGGTGGGAGTAGCTAGCGATACCAGCCGCGAAATGCTGAACGCTTCAAGCTAAGAACTAGGTTACATGCGTGGTTGCACCTCTCGGGGATTTCGGTTTCTGGGTTGGAAAAGGGTGAAGTAAAAGATTTATTCCTTGGAGAATAATGTTAGTGAAACTGGAGGCAGGCTTGGAGATATCGGAAGTAAAAGAAGAAGGATAAGAGAAAAGGAAGTCACGAAGATCATCCCGTTTGACTAAATTGTGGCGCCAAAATATACGTCTTGAGGGCACGAGTTGTGACTGTTAAGGATGATGGAGGACGTGGTAGCACAATGGTCCGGCCAGGCGACAGAGGAAAGAGTGGAAACAGTTGGGCGGAAGGAAGAAACAAAAACGAGGGTAAGATCGAGAGTATGAGCACAGTCGCCATATCGATCGGGTATACTTGTGAGGAAGCCAATTATTCCAGACAGGTTACTCACCAATAGTGACTGTTCGGCTTCGCTCCTCATGTCCGAGGTCTAGGAAGAGTGTACTAGCCGTTCCTGGTTGTGAACATCAAAATCTCCGGAGATAATAATATGGCAGTTGGGGTGTCTTTTTTGAGTGCTGTGAGGCAGCAACCAAAATCAGGGCCCAGGTGAACTGAACTGTTCTAAACGTGCACGCTGTGCATCGAATAAACAATCACGTTTGCCGGAAGTGACTATTCGTTACCAGTTTGTTGCGAATTTACGAAGGTAAATTTGCATCGCATTACTTCGGTTGTGTTTCTCCATGTACAACTCAACAAAATATACGAAATAAGCGCGGCCAAATAAAAAAAACAACTAAATATTGTGTGAGGTAAAATCCAGATAAACAATGTTCAAGTACAAGAGAATCTATCGCAGATCGACCTACTCGGCATAGCTGATTAGTGAAGGCTTCCAAATCTTTACTTAACTAAGCCGCCCTCGTCGATTTACGTACGCAATAAATTCAAAAATATGACACCTGTCACACTGCAAAAATGTACTCAAGATTCAAACTGGGCTCAAACGGGTACCATGAAATGTCATCATAACTTGAGTCCCAGAACAGACCAAATAGACTTGCTTGAGATGACGTAACTAAGAATAAAAAACCAGTCACACGACTGCGTGACTGCATGTAAAAAGTAACCATATGTAAGAGAGGAAACATTACGTTTGCAGACAGCTCTGGCTCTTGGTGTATGATCCTGTAAAAGTATGCATTCAATTTTTGAAAGTGAAAACCAAGACCTTGTTAGCTAAAAAGTATATGTTAATGGTAGACGAGAATCACATTGTAGCAGTCTGGCCAATGCAAACAAGAGCTTTCTAGTTAATGATCTATTATTGCTAGCACAGGTAGAGGGGACTGCGTCACGCCATAGAAACATGTGTGTATCAAACACCTGAAGTTCTCGTTATTGCCTTGTCTACCGCTTAAACGAAGCTATTTTCAATTGATCACTTGTCGTGTCACCGGTGTGGTGTGACACGACTATGGGGGTCATATCCAGTTGCTGGGCCCAATTGAAGGCTTGTATACCTTGTGTTGTCAATCCTGTTGTTCACGCCGTCGCCGCGTGGTTCCCGACCTTCCACTGAACTGGTCGAGGATGCTGTGAACAATCTGGTTGATCCTGCCAGTAGTCATTTGCTTGTCTCAGAGATTAAGCCATGCATTAAACCATGCGCGACAAGGGACAGGCAGAAAATTCAGCTGAATTAACATTCACGCGAGACCACTTTTTCTTATTTTTCGCCAGAGGCTTATCAGATTCGTATTCACGCTTTATTTCACCCCGGCTGAATCCCGAAAGAACCTATCCTGTTTTGCTTCATAAAGAAAATATCAGTGTTCCGTGCATCGACCTATAGGCTGTAGTGTATCGAATATCTTATTCACTTCTCAGTAGTGTTTGCTTTCGAGAGGAAAACTTTATGGATTCATTTGTTAGAAAAGATGGAATGCAGTTTTGAAAGTACGCCCCCGAAGGGGCATTGTAGTTCTTTTTACGCAAAGATATTTTCAAGCATGCTAAAATATACTATAACGAGCAGGTTGTAAGCTACTATAGAGGATTTGGTTGTGTTAGTGTTGATGCTAGCTGCTACGCTTACTGGGCTTCGGGTCACTTTGGTTTTCTTGTTTCTGTGCTTTTCAGGTCGATTACGCAACCGCTTCGAAAACCGCAGTCCCAGTATGCGCTACAGCACCAGGGATGAGCTTGAATATTGCATGCTACACTGAGCTCCAGTTAAAAAACCCAAAGACCCTCATTGTCCGAATCTGTCAAACAAATACGAGTAAATAAGACCAAATTGGCCCTCAGTTGCCAGTCGGGTTATGATATTTTGCTGATTTTAAATGGTGACCAATTATCGACGGCTAAAGCCTGAACTCTGTAAAATCATAATATTATCCAGTTTTTTTCTTTAACTCGTATAAGCGAAATAGTAGGTAACATTGGATAGCATCCGAACTTGGGTGCATGGTTAAACCTAAACAACAAAAAAAAATAAAATCAGACTGAACAAAAGAAAGTGTCAATTGGAGAGGCTTTAAAATATTTCAGTCGGGTTTACAACTACCTCTGTCGGGGGAAAATCGATGAATATAAGACCTATCAAAAAACAAGCAAATCTAGGGGTTTGTGTTAGACTGAACAGCGATCCTTGTGGATACACTTTAATGGAACAAATAAACTTTCCGAGAACATTTCTGGTTACCTGTTATGGATTTCTGTGAAATAATAAAAGAAATTAGGAAATACCAAGGCATATTAGTTGCCATTTAAAATGAGACTAATGGAAGGGGTAGCTGGGAGCTTCTGGCATATTATTTTGTCTTACTCACCCTAACGTTTGACCAGTTATAATCGCTGTTTGCTGTTTTTTATTCTTCCACTTGCTCCTTCTAACGTGAGAAATGTAACCAAAAAAGTCACAAGCTAGTGTTAAAATAAATCACTGAGGAAAGGATATCGCGAGAATCTATTACCACAAGCACATCGATGGTCTATTACTCAATTATCACTTAACCACAATCTACGTTTTGCTTTTTTTCTGGTACCAACGTAAAACCTTTCAGAATGTTCTGGTCAAAGTAGGTTACTTTTATGGAAAACAATCATACAAAAATTGTTCTTTTGTACCTGTTGTGCATGCAGAAAGTAGAAGCACACATCAACACTAAACAATTCCCTTAGCCAGTATTCGGAACCCCTTAGCCTCGATCCATAGTCCCTTAGAAGTGCACAAAGTTTCGTCGTGCTGCTCGTTGTGAGCAGGAGAGATCGTAATGTATCGAAATATTTTGAGGCAGATGGATGATGACGAAGTCGAAGTTTTTATCAAGAACGATGCTACCGAGCATGCCGAACATGAGAGATGTGGCCAACATATACTTTGCAGTTGCCTACAGTAACCGTATCCATTGTTGCATCACAAATTTATTGGAGAATGTTCAAATGATGTACATATATCGTCCAACCGCTTGGCGCATCCTACACAATTGTGGTATTTCTAGTGAACAAGATTTATAATGCACTAAAAACACAACAAATCAAAGCAGCGAAAAGCTTACCCGTCTGAGTTGAAGGAATGATCCTTTCTGCTGGTTAGAAATGAAACTAGATGGTGGGAGGAAGCATAATTTGTGACTGATGTGCGATTGCACACTCTGAGCACTCCGATGAACTGGTGCTTTGCCAAACATATCACTGGAACACCTGACTGCTCCGTAGCAATAGAAGTCAAACGTCTGGATGGAAGCTTGCTGTAGTATTCATAATTTAAGAATAATATCCCACTATAGTAAAGTTAATTCCTTTAGTAGTCGCAAAGCTTCAGATCACTTTGCAAACCGCTTTTCAGCGTCCGTAGCTCCACTAGAGCTATACACTGTGGGAAACTTCGTCAATATATTACCCCAAAGTTTTGTTACCAGGGTTCTTAAAGCCAATAGGCACAATATTCTGGCTTGGCTTTAGTTGAGTCCGGGTATGGTCCACGGGCTGAATGGTCAGTTTTTGATCGAATAACGACCATCATTCAGTAATCTATCAGTGGATGACTTAAAGAGCAACGCCCCGAGGACATAATCCCCATCCTCTTCTTCAGCTGTCCAATGTGCCTATTGGGTTCTTGTAGATCACATCACATAAAAACTTTGTAAATTCATCTTTGAAGTTGTTCCGGGATCGATAACAGCAACATCTTGGCATGCTTTGATCTTAATGCCGGATGTCCAGTGACATTTTTCAGATCATCACTCCTTAGATGAGTTTTGGCTCTGATGAATCGGTAGGGGCATGTATTTGTATACACACTGACGCTGCCTATATTTTAGGTGCACAGTGGCCAATTAGGCAGGAGGAAATTTACTACAGACTGATGCGACGTTTATATGACCCCGTTATTGACAAATGAAATATCCCATGTTGACAAGTCCAGGGAACGGAGTCCAAAATGGGCCGTGACGTAAGACTGAAGGCGAAATCGAAAGAAGAAAAGTAGGTTTTGTGTCTTGGCAGAAGTAAAAGAGGGCTCCGGCTTATAAGGATAAACTGAGGGGCTTTCACACAGTTGACTCAAGTACATATCCATCAGTTTATTCATGCTACGACATTAGAAGCGATTACAACGGTCAACTGGAGGCTCACAACTGTTAAACCTAATATGTTCATTCGGTCTTTCAACACTAATCCTAATAAAAACAAGTTTTATAAATGTCAAGGCTTCTAAATATTCCGATACCTCACTCGTGCTTAACAACCATGGTTCGCAGCCTTTATCTTCTTAGACAGATTTGAAAATATTCGTTGGCCTGAATCACAAGAAGTGGGTGACATGGCTAACTAATGTACACCGGGATTGCAGGACTATGGGTTGAGGAGATAGGGCTGTGGGCCGCGTTTAAAAATTGCAAATTTTCACTCGATATTGAGGGGAAGGATTTAAATATATCACAGCGGCAGAATGACTGTATTTTTTATGGAGCACGATTTCCATAGGTAGAAGTTAAACTCTTCCTACCTCTGAACTTGACTCTGAGTCATATCTTTCACCTCATGCAGCCAGCGACAATCCTTATCCGTTGGGCAACAACCAGGCGAGAAGCACCAAACAAAGCCAAAGCCGAAGCCAATTCATACCCCTAAGACCGTACATAGCCTGACAGTCCTGCAGCTTCTCCTAGCCTTATTTATCAAGTGCCCCAATGCATGGAGTTCGGTGAAAAAATTGCAGTACTACTAACGTCTGCTAAAATGATGAGTCTGACAGGTACCCAGAGATCATTGGTTGCTGTAACCGAAAGTTATTACGTCTGCTAACCTAAGAACAACTCAAAAGGGAACGCCACTATGACCCGAAGACCGAGGTAGTCAAAAATGTTTCAGTTGCCTTCTAACCTGATTTCTTGAGAAATTGGCAACTGGTACTGGCAGGGGCAACGGCTGGTTGAAATAACGATTGGCGCCCACAGAAGCACCCACTGATGCCAAAACGCCGGAGTTTGCCCCGTTCGTCTTAATATTTACTTAACTTTCAGGTAGAAATAAAACTTCGAAAGTGTAGGTTGCACCTTTGTGGGGCACTTCAGATATGCCACTATTTGCTTCAATGAATTAATTCAATCTGCGTCCAATATTTCAAACCTGTGGCGTTTTTAAATTTCCATGGGGACCGATCGATCGCCCATCAAGTCGAGGGCACCATAGCCCTTTTCTGCTGCTTATAACAATTTACATGCTAACCGCTGTTGACCACTTTAACCTGACGTCATAAAACCTTGGTAACTTTCTGAGTAAATGGATCAAAGTATAAAACGTCACAGCTGCCGCCAACATGATAAATTATTCTGGCAAACAAAACAGAATGAGCTGTCACATGGGCAAGTTGAGACTAGAAGTCCTCTCACTAAGCCATGTTTCTGCAGAGTTAGTTGTGGTCAGAACATTGGTTAAGACGAACACTTTCGGTTTGACATAGTGGTTTAGCAGAACTTGATCAAAACCACTTGTGCGTGCGGCGCATTCCTAAGATTACGACTGGGCTCTTCCATTGCATTTATTATGAACTAGGGTCCCGCTTGGGAAAATGCTACTCAGTCTAAAGTGTTTTCTAAACCACAGATTTGCTTCCAAATGTCTCTTCATATTCAGGCTCTGAGTTGGATACTGGCTTAGACCGTCTCTCGAAATGTTCCCAAATGACCGGCGCCTCAAATAGCCTTAGCCGAGGAAGTCCCATGCACTGCCTTCTCGTGGTGGACTTCTTCTTGCTAAAGTGTCAGGACGAAGGCAAGCTGATCATTGAAAATCACTCTAGGGGTGTTAGCTAAACCGTGATTCCAAACCAACCATAGGCGGCGTACGATGCACATGCGCACCTGCGTCTTTGGTGATAGAGCGCACTGGACACCCAGGATGTCTAGCCCCATCCGAAGGACGCATGAACTAAACAATCCGTCACGGACCCCCAGTGGGTTGCTTGACCCTCAGATAGTCCTACTGCCTTGTGGGTTAAACCATTTGATTAAAGGCTCGGGTAGGGTCTCCTAGCTCAACTCACCACTTCAGTTTGGGTAACCAGGTAGTACCAAGCCCACAGAAGACTCGTGGATCCCGATGGGTGGCCGGTGATCTGGAGTTAGGGAGTAAGAGAACTAACGTTTTGTTATTACTTTTTCTCCCGTTTCGTTCATCGTTTTCACCCTTCGCCATGATTCCGGTATCACACTATTCACATTTGTGCAATATATATATATATATATATATATATATATATATATATATATATATATATAGCCACCGGTTCCGAAAAGGATTTTCTTAAACATTTGCATAACTTCGATAGGGACGGTTTCATTATGGCTCTCCTTCGTATTCAAATCACGGAGTCATTTCATGGTTTCTCCTTTAACAGATTAATAGTCTAGCTTGATTCTTCATTCGAATCAGAAACGGTCCTAGTTGACCAACGTCCTTTAGTTTCTCAGGCTTTACCTAAAAATGATGTATTTCAAAAAATTGGATCTCCAAGACACTACTTTGCTGACCTGTCGCAAAAAGGGGCAAGAGGGTCTAATTAGTTTGACCTGAGGGGTAGCAAAAATTCAACGCAAAAAAGTTGCATTGACCCCGTCATGTTGACTGGTCGTGAGAAAGGAGTGCAAAGTACTCCTGGTTCGGGTCCTTCTTATTATTTGAGAGAAAGTGAAGCATTACGAAACTGGCCGCTCTATTCCTCACCAATCGGGGGCAATGTGGGTACGATTGGCTGCAATGTTTCCAAGGGTTTTCCAAATCCTTTAGTTTGATGAGGTGAACAAATACCTACAGTCAATGTAGTGGTTGATTTTTCTCGGTAGTAGTGTATGTTGTATTTACATAAGCGAAGCTTGAAGATACATGTAATAATAACTTCCCGGAGCCCACCAATATGAGTTCGGTTGTTCTCACTGTTCATGTAGTCGTTCGTACGTCCTGTGGAGGCTACGGGAAAACCTGTTGAATGCTCGTTCGTCACGGTTACTGACGAGCGATTTCGGACGCAACCTTGTTGCAGTAATTCCTCTGGAACTGGTAAAAGAAAAGGAATAATGTCAAATCATTGCCTCAGTTTATTTTGTGGCATGTCCGCGAGTTTCCGATACATCGACAGCTGATCAAAGGGGATTCGCCATATTGGGTTTAGTCCCAGTTTTACGTTAACACCGCTACCTCTGGTCCAATACCCATTTAGATGACCTCCTTGTAATATCTCTTAAGCATGTCAGAAACGTTAGGAAAACGAACGTCAGTGACCAGTGGAGATTATTCTCGTCTCATCCGCTTTTTTATGTCGCCAGATAAACCACATGGCTCGGTGGCAGATTATCCACTCGCACGTTGGTCTGCCATCTGGAGTAAACATTTCTGACCGGGTCACGTCGTTCGATCCACCACCAGCTGCTTATTCTGCTGACCATGCAATTAAAGGATACAAATTATACGCCATACTTTAGTAGTTGTCTATTGCTGTATTTTGTCATTGTCTTGCCTATTTTTTCTATCTAGTTGTAATCGGCTTCTAAACCACCGAAGCCTCTAAAACGATACTGTAAAGCAGGAGCTGACGTATTTTTCTCCTGACACGAGACAGATTCACCGTAATGGTTGCAGCTGGATCTTGTTTGTGTTCGCTTTCCATTAAATCGCATAGTCAGGATAGGGGATGGAGGCAAATGTGACTGATTCCAAGGGCCTGAATCACAGATGGTTTACCAGATGCGCTGGTCCACAAACGAGCAATATGTGCACACGGGAACAACACCATGGTAGGGGAGCAGAAAGCTCATCTCACGGAAAAAGTGTTCGGTGTACCCACGGCAAAGTGTGTCGTATTGTTGAGTTTGTTTTCTTCCGTGAATTTACCGCATATGCCCTTAATGGGTGATGAAGTATTTCTTCCAGACTAAGCCAAGCGTGGTTGTTCGTCTTGAATTCAGCTGTACCAAGTGACTTGTTATAGTTCCTGTGGCTCATATCTCAGTCTCTGAGACTTGTGACCTTACTTCAGACAAAACTGAGGCTCACTGAACCTCAAGTAGTATTTAAAATCTAAATCGACCAGCGACCTGGCAGATGCTGTATGAGCTATTGGACATTCAGGCAAACTTTACACGTGTGTCATGACTCCACTTCTAACGGTTTTCCCTAACTGAAAGTGCAAAGGCGCCATGGTACCTATGCTATGGTTAACTGTATCGGATTTTGTCTGCGCTTCATGTGCCAAGCTTGTGATTACTAAGCCATAACTACTGGGTTTTCCATAGTAATTTCAACCGTATTAGGGTAGGAAATATCTTGCTAAACCTATTTAGATACACTTTTAATGGTCAAAAAGAAAATTTTCTAATGACTTTTCATGAAATAATTCAACATGTGATATCACCACTCAACAGGGCATTTAGAAACCATGGAAGCACTGCGCAACTGTTTCATCCTTCTTAGGAATTATCAGCAGTGCATATCCACTGCGCTTGAATGATATCAAATACAATACCGGTCATTGGACCATTGTTCAGAAATAACATTTGGAATTTGTCGCACGGAAACATTTTTTCTTCCACTGGAAACTGTGGGGTTGAGTGCAGACTCAGCCGAACATGGAAATGATCATTGTTGACTTTGCGAAACTTCATACTAAGACATATAGATAAAGTATAAAGCAATTGACAATTAACATTCAGGTTTTTTGCAATTCGACATCAAAGGGCTGCAAACGTTTTTTTCACTTGGTCAAATTTTGACTGAATATTTTCAACTGAAATACACAATTGTCCCTTTTGTGCTTCCGGCCAGTTGAAAAGTCAACTTATCTAATATACTCCCAGGTTTACAACGCAACGAATAAAACTAACCTTTTAAGGGGAAAGCGTCATTTCCCTATGCATCGCATTATGAATATTTTGGAGAAAAGTTTGAACCCACTGGTTTATTTTATGTTCATCTAGTTCTATCTTGGGAATCATTGTACCTAACCCAGGTTATATCAGTAGAAAATAAAGGCTAGTTATTATATAGAAGCTAAAATAGCTAGATAAGAATATCTTTGAAATCCGGGTGTCAGATGAGATAAATAAGGTTTATGTATGAATTTGGTCTATTACGTAGCCATATGTGGTAAGATTTGCAAAGTAAGTGTAGTGTAGTCCACCTCCTATTTAAACCAGGTGATTATGATAGGCAATCTGACAGCAAAGTGAAGCATGTTCGCCTCACTGACGAGAACCTCGCGTTGGTTTATTTGTACAATTTTTAATTTTCATTTTTGCTTCATAAATTGGAGCAGTGGTGATGCATTCACTTCTGGTTCGATCAACAATGAGGGTAAGCGCTGAAGTTTCCGAATTAAACTCCTAACAATGAATATCAAGTTGGTTACGCCAAAAAAATTTCAATTTTTTGTAGGTAAGCATTGAGGATGATGACAATGGTAATGAGAAGGATGGCGATACTGTGGTACCCGAAATCGTATACCTTTATTCATAATTGAAAACATAAATTACAACCTGATTGGTTCCATCGCAAAGTATACCATGGGGTCTGTGTAAATTTCATAGGATAATGACGTCTAAGTGAACGTGTTGCAAAATAACTAGAAGATCACATCATTTTATAGTTTGGTAGTGCTATTTCGAACAATTCTGGAGTCAAAATGAGATTATGGTATTAAGGACGAGTTTTGCGGAAACGGAGACAGCATTTTGTTATCACTGGTTTTAACCCGAAGGTCGCGGGTTCGAATCTTTCAGAAGCCGGTCACCTTCTCCACTTGGCATCCTTTAGTTGGCCCGAAGCACCCTTCTGTAAATCATGCACACTGTTGTTCAGTTGGTAAAGGAAGTAACAAAAAGGAAAAAAAACTTCAACCGAACGACAATGTGCCAATTGACAACATTCGGCCTAAGTTTATAGAGTAGTCGCCTATCGCTGAAGCACTCGTAGCGACATCTACCACACCAGTTATTTAGGCTTTGGGCTACCAAGAGCGTTAGATAAGATTCGTAGCTTGCGAAAGTGGAACTCAATTTCACTGTAATGCAGTTTTGGTCCGACAGATCAAGTTCGAATAAAGCGACGGGCTGTGGGATAAGGTAAAAAGTGAGCCGCCCGCCAGTGCAATACCAGTCCTGCTAGCGCAAACCACGTTCCTGTAAAAATAATCATGGCTTTGGCGTACATTGAAAAGATCTGCGCGAAATTGGTTTGGTGCAATTGAGAACTGCATTTCGGGAGGGAAATTTTAATACGGTCCAGGCCCAAGATCTTAGGCCTGATTGTAACAAAGCTTATCCCAGTTTACTAAGATTACCAAACAAATCATGGTGATGAAACGTAGCTGGTTAATGATAGCACACTACAGATTTGTTGGCTAGCAAAATTTTTAGCATTGGTCTGTTATAAGTCCATGTTCTAAAACCAGCAGTAGATGTTGACTCGACCTCACATCTGATCCAAAGGCGGGTGGCTGCCAAACTACGTATTATAAATCTATCAGGGTAATAAATACAAGCTCTGTTTATCGTTCCTCTGGTTTTTTCCCTTTGTTTTACGGAATGAATTAATGGAGGTGGTTTGTCACTAGTGTGTCAGTTATTAAAATGACGTTTGACAAGATGCTGTCCTAACAGTCGCTGGGTGATATATTAAAGTGCCTTAAGAAAGACTACCCACAGTAGTCGAAACGTTGGTGCATTACATCTACCAACAACGCTGTGTTATTAATATTCTGCCATTCATAACAAATGACCATCAAATACTTCTAAGATAAATGTTAAAATCACCGGCTGCTGAAATGGCAGTCATATTGTAGATGAATGGGATCGTAATAAGTGCCTAAGGGGACAGTAATCATTCTCAAACAACACGCTAATTGACACCACAAGGGATGCCAACAATCACCAATGTGTATGGTAACCGTCACCATAAAGGAAAGTGATCGCTGCCGAAGGAGGGTAAGTTCCAGTGGTGTATATTTAACAAGCCAGTATTTGAAAACAGGTATTTGCAAAGAGGGCATCGACCTCTGTTCTGATCCTCTTCTGCGTTCACACGAGGGATATCTTGGAAAGCAATAAGCGTGATTCAGATAAACAACAACAAACACCGATGCCTCTCTGTTCCTATCCTCTTTTCTCATAAACTGGGGTAAGGACCACTTCTTTTACCTTCTACTTCCTTTAGCAATGAAATAACAAGGTACATTATTTTCAGGAACGGGGCCGCAGCCATCAGGGGCTACCCAATGGGGAAGTTGACCCGCGACATTCTCCTTCAAACGCCACTACCTTATTCGTTTAACTACTGCCCGTTGCAAATATATGCAGTGAGACAGCAGTTGTTTGTTCTTTACCAGTTTCAAAATGGGCATCTTAAAACGATAAGGGCTGTCCATTGCAAAAGGAGCAATGACTTATGTTTTGGTACTCTTTAGTGCTGTCATTAAATAGTTCACCATGGGCATCAAGAAATCATGGAAGCGCCGTACAACTGTTTCTCATTAGCAGTGCAACATTATGTGGTGAAGATCAGCAGACCTTTCAGAGCCTGCTCGGTAGCGTAATGGCTAAGGCATTCGACTCAGAATCGTTCGTCCCAGGTTCGCGTTCCATTTCGGGCGCGGTGGATTTGCACTGCTGATAATTCCTAACAACGATGAAACAGTTGTGCTTCCATGGTTTCTTAATGCCCTGTTGAGCGATATTATCAGATGATGAATTACTTTATGAAAACATTCAATCTCCTACTGCTAACACACTCTTGAATCCACACGAAAATATGGATACGGGGAAATAACCGTGACTCAGGTAAGCCACGAATAACCCGTCGTTTGACTCCCCTTTGCTCACAAAAAGGCAAACACCATATGATTACAAGCATCCGATTGGTCAACACGAAGGGTGGGAAAGAGGCTAGTGATACCATCGCTGAATCTGATTGGTCAAAGGGGTAGAAAACGGACGCAACCAATGACGTAGCGTCCTACGTGCTGATTGGTTGCAGCGAGAAGTCAGTGGCCACAGAATGTAGCTTGGTTACCGTTTTTGGCTTGGAAAAATGGACCGAACCACCGTAATGACCCCTCTCGTGCTGGCTGGGAAGTGAAACTTGGGAAGGGTGACCTTTAACCAGATGGACTGGATTGCTACCGGAGTATTGATACTCAAAAAATGGAATTCCATTTCTTGTTCAATTAGGGATAATTGGAGTTATTCAGGTGACTCTCAGAAAACTCTACAGAGAGTGATCTTGCTGAGGGGAAAGGCATCAGCGAAAATTTCAGAGAACTATTTCAGAGGACTATTGGTATGAAAAGCCTGCAGAGAGGTTACGCATTCATTTACGAAACGGCAACATAGTTATTGTGCCGGCAAGGAAAGCGCACTATGTTCACGCCGATTAGTTGATATTTTGCGGGATCTCAGCCAAGTCATGTTTCTTTTGTGACCAATAGTCAGTCAGAATTTGCAAGGGGAAGGAGCTTGTCACTTTCGATGCCTTGGACTAAAGATGCTGTTGTGAAGCGCAATTTCCCTTGCGCAACAGTACATTATGTGAGTGGGAAAATTCAGCGATGGATACGAAGGCCTAGACCTAGACTGGTGGATAATTACAACGCAAACCAGCTTCCGCCGCAGATTTCCAAAAGCGAGCATGACTGACTTTCGGGAATAGCTGTCACAAGAAACGCATGGCAAGAATTGATGATCATTAAGAAACACTACAGTAGATGCCTCCCATTTTATGCCAAAGGCGCAATCAATTTTTTGTGCCATACACAACAGACATCGTCAATAAAAATGAAGAGCCACGGGTATCATTGGTGAACCCGTGAAAATCACGTGTACCTTTGTTTAATAATGAACCTGAAAATATGTATGCATATATAAATTAAAGCAGTGTCTGGATGAGTGGAAAAGGGTCCAACGGAAGCACACGACCAATTTCGCGGTTACTGCTTTTTGTCAACTAAAGTACTCGGTCATCTCCTGTCCAAAATTTCCTGAATGCGATACTTTACCAGAATATATTTTGTGGCATTAAGAGTGCGTTTGATAACTCCTCATTGAAAAGTCTATGGGAGAACTATAACTGTGGTTCATTGATAGTTATTTGCAAGCAGGGCTAGGCCAGCCTTATATATATATATATATCTATATATAGATATATAAGACCCTATACTGAAACCTTGATGTCATTTAAGCGAGCTATGGACCCTTCTGCGAAGAGCTTCCATGCACACTCCTAGCATTACAAATTAGATTCTGGCCAGACATATATATATATATATATATATATATAAATATATATATATA
>LUCM01005648.1:0-58213 GCA_008360955.1 Fasciolopsis buskii | reverse complement strand
TTATATATATATATATATATATATATATATATATATATATAAATTCGTGTTAAGCCTTTTGATTTCATTGGACTTTGGGGCTTATGGTTTTTATGAGTGGTACAACACTGTGGCTTACATGGCGGCCAACAGTGGGCCTTTGTAATGAACGTTTAGAATTGCTAATTTCCTGTAACGCTCAATAAGCCTTCCGCATAGCTACAGCTGGTGGGTGGGCATTTATAATTAACGTACTTCTTGCTTAGACACTGTTATGGTTAGTCTTAGATACGATTCGGGGTTCAGTGCGTATTTGGATATATAATATATATTGACACTGCATATTAAAACCATATTTGTACAAACACTGGAAATAAAGATCTACGATACAGAGACTGTTTAAAATCTCTAAAGTGTTTCTCACTTCAATCTTGGAAATTCATGTACATTTTTCCTCTTATCCAGCTTACTTTTCCTAACTGGAATTCTTAAACGAAAACCTGGGAAACCAAAACATATGAATATGTAGACATTGCTATGTTTTTGTCGTTATCCAGATTGCTGTACACTTATCTGTTTCCAAATGGTATTGTCACATTCGCATACACATGTGTATAAGTACAAATCAAATCACACAACTCTCAGATATCTTCTTATTGCTCCTGAGTAAAAAGAGCATGAGGCTATTTTATCAGGAGAATATTTATAGTTTATTCGATGCTCATAGGTAACCTGTTTCCCCGACTTCTGTTAATGAGATCAAAAATACAGCCTGAGCAATTCTATTCCTCCAACTGTCCGTTTGAGTCCTACCTAAATGACATGTCGTTGAGTATGACTACTGAAAACAAGGCTCATTGGCACAACGGGACAGAGATTTTATGCGATTACCCAATCAACATAACGGGTTCGTGAATGTGATGTGTCGAAAAAAGGAGAACTAAACGGCCATTTTGCCCTTTTCGACCCTTCTTTATGTAACTGGTCGATGACCAGTTGATTATTTACCGACCGTTGCAAGTCATTTTTAGCTGACCAATGACTAGCGTTTGCGCAACAGACGTAGTTAAGCGCTGCACAAGTCCTATACCCCATATGCGCTTGTTTACATACTTTTGGTTGTAGGCAGTCGTACATGTTCTTCACCCCTAAGGGTGAACGCAAGAATGTGGTGCACCGAAGACTGACAGTTTCTAAGGCAGTGCATTTCCAACTTCTGATCCACATTATCAGCAGCCGAAACGAAAACAAAGCAATTTAGAAGAATGCGGCAAAATCATGCCACTGAAATCTTACGCCGTCGACGAACTACTGGCTTAAGGGTTCTGTCCAGCGTTTATGTGGAAAACACTGCTTCCACATAAGGCTAAGCAAAGCTCTTAAAGAATGGTTATTTCTTGCTCATTATTGGTTTGACAAACGAGAAATGGCAAACGTGACGGTTGAAGCTTGGACAAGTTTTACTCTGCACTTCGTGAGAACAGGCGGGTATCTTTTTCTCAGACATCAATTTACTGCAAAAATGAAAAGACAACTTTATAAACAACAAATAATGTAAACCTATCCATTCACACACATTACTTAATTTCTGGACGTTCTGTTGTGCTTTAATTAAACATGCCCAGCGGGGTAACAAAAACGATTTGGACTGCTGCTCTACGTGCAGTTCCAGGCCAATATAGAAGTTAAGAGCTAGTCTGCAATCCATGCAGAGGTTGAGACTGAATTAATTCACTGTTACTAGAATTATTAGTGGTACATATACATACCAATGACCTTCAGCCAATATACATGCACGTTTGAACTGAGGGTAACACATCTCCAAGTTTCCTGTTTGTAGCACTGTTTATCCAAGAAAATGGCACACTGTGACAACCGGCACACATCTTATATGGTAGTTTTTGTTAAGGTTTTCTTAATTCCACATTGTACTCAGGAAAATGGTGGCAGTTGCCCTATTCCGTATGCAAAAGAGGAAGAGAAAGTGTCGGTCCAGTTAATCTTTGGCGTAATTTTTTCTGTAAATTCTTGCTACATCCTGGAAGCTGCAACTGATACGCTTTGGCCGTTAGTCTTTAACTTTCATTTCTACGAGTCCTCAAGTCACAAGAGAACAGGGGGATATCTTAGCTGTAGAAAGATGTACCGCTCTATGGTGGCCATAAGTAACTGTGCGTTGTTATGCCAATTTGTTAGTGTGATGCGACTGTTAATTTAAATAATTTGGACCCGGGCAGCACAGCAGGGGCAGCTTTTGTACGGAGCGGAAAAACAAGAACCCCTTCTCTATATTCTGTTGGTGACTGGTTGGCAGGGTGACCACCGTTCTCACGTCATGGTCAAACCACCAATGGTAGTTTAGTGCCCAAGGTGTACACGTGAACAGGGACGGTTTCCGAAGGTGCTGTTGACTTACAGATTTTTTTGCAAAACTTGTTAATAAGTTCAGAAATTGATGGTTTCCGTTAAGTATTTCTCGGCGAATGCAAAAACACAAAGGTAATTGGCGATTTATTTTTTGATGACCCCAGTTATTCCTTGATGGGTTACTGCTAATTGACTAGTCGCTCACCTGTTAACTTTTGGTTTTACTTCATGAATATATGTGGACGTTGCATGAATTAGCACAACTTTGTCACTTATACTTTCTTTGTCTTGGTGGTATTAATTAGGTCTACTTGTAAAGCTCATCTCGTCACGCTACTGGCTCTTGATCGTCCGTTAACAATGAGTTGCCTTGTGTGAAGCACTTTTTCACATTTTTGGTTAACTAAAGTAGCAACCGTCCTTAGAAATAACATCAATGAGTTTCACTTAATTTACGGGATATTTAGGAAAGTAAAATAGTTTCAACAGGACTTTTTCCTCTGCCTTAAGCGCAATATTTGTACACACTTTGTTTACGAATTGCCATTTTATATCATTTTACGCTTCAGTAATGCTCGACGTCCTGTTACTTATTAGTTACATTCACTTTAAACTTAACTGAACTAGATTACTGTATAATTTCATGTGGGACACCATTATTTTACTGTAACCTGAGAAGTGTCTGTTATCTAAAATCCATGAGCCTAAATCGCAAACGCCAAGCCAGAATTCGAAGTTCCATAACGTTATGAATCTTCAGGATTTACCTAGTGTTCCTCCGTGGTCGCAGTCATTAAAGACATGCCATATGGAGATATATTAGGATAGAATTAGCTACAGCTCGGCAAGAATTGCGAACACTACGAAAAGCTTGTGATAATGCATTTATCCAGGGAATGAGCGGCAGGTTTATGCTGCACGACTAGTACTGGCCACATTTCGGAAAACTCTGACGTTAAGAAAGCCTCGGAACGATACCGTGAACGTGCATTAGATGGCCAGCTTTCTTTAGATAGGGTTAGCTGGATATATCGTCAAGCATTTTGGTGGCACTGTGTAGCATTCCCAGGCTCTTTTCCATAAAACAGATGACATACTGAGTCGTGAAGTAAATCGTTGCAAATGAAGATGTAAAAACAACCTTCATTAGTTGCGTTACATGCACCACTTTCTTCATCGTTTGTTTAAACGCATCTGCAGGACAGCAATTTGGACACAGCTGGCGCATTGTTGTGTAGTACCTTGATCCGTTGGTATTCATTGATGTGTGTTGAGAACAGTAAATGATAACAAATTTAAACATCTCAGTCAACACAGAAGGCACTAAAACGCCTCCAAAACGGTCCCCTAGGGGCCGTTCTTCAAGTGGCATTATGTCATGGGGCTTTTGGTAATTTTATTATAAAAGTGATAAATGGAACATTTCCGATCTTCGTTTCTCCCCAAAACGCTCAAACACAAAGTATATTAATGATTTCTTAGCTTGAGCGCCGCAGTTGGCAATCACACGAAATGCGGATAAATAACTAAGTAAATAGGCCATATTTGATGTTTTCATAAACGACAACTCTAAAAGTTCATAGAATATATGAAGAAACGGTCCTTTAGTCCTCCAGTATGCTAGCCAGTCTTCCAACGCGATTTTAACGAGGTCTAGTTGCGAAGGTCATTCGGTCCCGTGACCTACTGGTGATTGCTTGCTGCATGTGAGTTGCACTATTGTGGTCATTGTTTTCCTCCTTTTCATATTGAATAGATAAGTGTTTCCTTACTGATTGCACAAAAACGTGTTGCTTGTGTTAGAGGGTAACTTGTGGAGTGTTATTATTGAAACCAAAACATTTACTTGAACATAAATGTAAGGTTTGGGGTGCGCTTATGCTCACGAATTATTTTTACCATTGAGCGATTCATTACGCTCTCGCAGTCGTGAAACTTGCTTGTTATCTGACATAGAGTATTGTGGATCATCTGAGTGATAGCCCTTGAGAATGACGTTAGCCGGTTAATGGAACTTACTTAGATGAGGGAACAATATCTATTGGACTCATTAACATAACTTGCTTTTCAGATTCATGTTTAAGGTGGTTTCCTAAACATCATTGCCTAACCTATTCTATTTTATTTTGGACTTCTGTTTTTTCTTTGTGCCCATGTAAAAATGTTCGATATCAATTTCCACGTAAGGTCCCGCTGTCTAAGAATTTGGTTATAAATATTATGACAGAAATAAGTCGGTGAATAGCTTCAGGCCGTGATTTTGTACTTGGTCACTCCAGAAAATCGATGTGAACACGAAGAAAGGAAGCGCTGAGGGTTGCTCGCACCCAGGTAGAAACAATACAGCCCTCAGACTATGGAGAATATATCAGAGATCTCTGCGGTGGATTTTAAAGCCTTTCATGGTTCACAATTGATAGCCAATAGCACAACGTCTCCTGACTCAGAAGTAAGCTACCGGGATTTAATGGGAGCAAGTGTGATATACGCCAATCAGGCGACAGTTATATCGGGAAGTTTCTACGGGTAAAACAGTTTGTGTGTCACAAGTTGATAGATAGAGGAAGAAACTGAGTATGTTGCCGCACCAACTAGCAGTACAGCTGATTCCTGGTTAAGTGATCCAGCTCAGGATACCCGTTAATTAGATTTTTCATATAGTGACATTATGTAATTTTTGCTTTCAACGCAGAAACCCTGATCCGAACACAAAACAATAACATGAACGCTAAAGGTCAACTATACTTCGGGATTAAATTTTTCTTGTAACGGGACTCGGTTCCTGCGATATCCGCAAATTCTGTCATGCGTCAAGCGGTCTTGCAAATGTATTTATCAGTGGAGACAAACAGAACCCGTATTACGACCGTGTAGTAAGTTCCACTTAAAAGTCTATTAAATTTTAAGGCCAAATTTATCATCAAGATTCGGTGATGGAACTTAGGATGTCACACGTCATTTAATGACAGCATCCGTCCGGGGTCAGTTGAATATGAAAGGTGCCCACGGGAAAATGGCTTTGTCTGCCACGGAAGTTTGTGGGTTGGTAATAGGTAAGTTCAAGACTGTATTGCCTCCAACTTGTAGATGTTGTGTGCCATATAGGCTACCCAGGAGCTACCGTACAAACTGTGCGAGAAAAGATGAAGCGGTTCGTCCAGCGCTGCAGGTACTCCGCTGAAGACGACTTGAGAAACTCAAGGAGCATTGGTGTTCAATGTTCCTTGAAGACGGTGAGTCACGTGCTAGCTGTTTTAAAGTAATCTGCATTAAGAATTGAGGTGTGTGTATCCAAAATGAAAACAATGAAGACGTACATATCTGTCGATTTTACATATATATACCGCGCGACTTTAGTTCTGCAGTCACATAAAGTTTGCTATTATCAGTTTATATTGCCGCAATAAATATTTTCCGTCAATTATAAATAAAAATGCCATTTTTCATTTTCTTTGTCAGATCGAACAAGGTTTTAATGAGAATTTTCGCCGAAGTCAAACTGAAGAAAATCGGTTACAATCGAAGAAATCCGCATTCACTGCACATTTTACTTCCGAAGTTTATTAATAAAAGATACATACATATGCCGAGGATTTTTGTTTGCTCTTGGAGGTTCCGCTTACATGCCTGGTGCATCGCGAGAGGGAAAAGTGCACGCCGGAGAGTTACATGTATTAGGTCGCGGAATTTAAGTTCGTCTTAGGCATTCCGCGCACGTAAATATATTAGTTGCGAATTTCGATCAAGAAATTAAAATTTGGCGTTACCTGGGACTACAAGGACCGATTTTGGGCAAATTCCAAAACGACCCAAGATGGTCCCATTTTTGTTTCAAAGGGGCACATTTTGGGTCGTTCTAGGGACGATTTGAATATGTTTGCGGACTGCTTCGGGTCGTTTGTGCTGACTGGGATATGCATTATGCATCAGTCACTAACAGTGACGTGCTATTACTCTTGTCAATGGGGATCGATTACTCGCCATTCCAGTGCTATGCAATACGCGTATTGCGATCCTGCTCATTGGTGTTTCAAGTGGCCACTTACTGGTAACGTGAGGCGGTATAACCTTAGTCTAATATGTAACTGTCATCCCAAAACGTCTCCTCATCAACTTCGTTGTAAAGGATGCCACCATTTGTGTTCGTTTAGTTTGTCGGCATGAAAACATTGAAACTTGTTGAAGCGGTATCACTTGCCTTAGTAAGGCAGTGAAAACTGTCGTGAATAGTGTGATATATATCACACGTATGCCTAAAGGTGAATTAATATGAAAAATCTAGGGAGTATTCAAGAGGAGGTAGGTGCTTATGCAGTACTCTAGATGTAATCACTTAACTGCAGTTGAACACCCTATTACAGCTAACGCATACCTCTTCATATTACAGACCCACCATCGTGCTGGTGCCCGCACGTGCCAGACAAAGGCCCCTTTCGGACATGGGCAACACGTCTATGTGGACCCATGAACTGCGTCTCCTGTTTTAGTAAGTGGCTTCAAATACACGCATTATTCCTTTTATCAGAGAATGCATTAAACACGAATCGTCCATCCTCAACAGCACAGTCATGGGGCCTTCATCGAAGACAACTGAAAATGTCGCTAAGTAAGTCCAAAAGGTACAGTCATTAGCATTTACTGAGTCAAAGAACATGGACTGGTGAAAAGCTTCCGAAAATGATGATTACAACAGCGGAATTTAACTGCAGTATAGCCTAAGTAGTTGCTGCCTTACCTAGGATATTGCGGAGATTGGAAAAAACGCAGTGCATTTTTTTGAAACGCCTGGATGAAACGGAAGCAAGACTGTTAACAGTCACCATTGTTAGCGGGAAGATTATCTCAGTGGCATTCCTCAAATCCAAACAACACAGCAAGTTAGAGGAGCTCAAATAACTGGAATAGGAGTTGAGTTTTGTAGCTACGTACGAAAACCTGTTAATTACACGTTCACACAGTGCATTGCCACCAGGTCTCCCTCTTCGCCCGATTACGCAGTAAGACGATAAGAGAGCCCGCTAGGAACATACCGTCTTCTATCTGTCCGTGTCCAACACGAAGTTCATTGCTCCCCTGAGGAGTAAACACTGCCACTTTTCCTCGGGCTATAACTTAAACGCTATATATACATGCTACCATTTATGGGAGACTTTGGAAAAAGAAACTGACTGGCATATCCAGCGTTGGCTTATCAACGGATGGAGAGGAAGCCGATTATAGGAAGAGGTACGAAATAACCACACTGTTCTTTCCACTTAAGGGTATTTTTATGCATCCATTCAGTAGAACACAAATCCATTTGAATTGTTATTCCATTTTTGTGTGTTTGCTGCCAAGTAATTTACCTCACGGGTTATGTTCTTAGCTAGTGACTTAGTCATCACTTGTTGTACATAACGAGGAGCTGTGTCACCGAAGGTTGTTGTGAAAATGAACTCCTATATTTTTTATAATGGAAAACATTGCTAACCAGCTGCTGACGAGTTTCAATATGTAGAACTGCCAGACCCATTTTCCTCAGAGCTTGCGCAGTTGGCAACGGAACAGTGATCGACAGTCGTCCTTGGTGAACGGAGTACTCTAAACAATCCATTTGCTGCTTCATTAAACTGATGCATGATGTTTGCGTATATAACGTCCACCTCCTCTAATACTAACAATTTATGAACGATGGCGTAATTGACACAAAGTACGTCGGTTTTTCCATAACCCATCTGCATCTGCCGGGATTCTAGACGTGCTGTGGTTCGTTTGCAGCATGAAAACACCTGTTATATAGTGGTTTTCCCATAGTATCCTGGTCAGCACATGCAGAGTGAATTCCCCCTGAAGTACAGCCAAGTCAAACCCACTCAGTTCCAACATTCTTTGATTGGCTTTTTGGCTGTCTGCGTAATCCAGGCGAGTAATTTTCAATAGGTTCATGCTACTATAAACCGCTGATGGCTTCGGATGTTTTCCGAGTGGTTTGAGCTGCCGTTAAATCACAAGTGGTTTTTTGGGTGATTTCCTGGTGTTTTAGGCCCGAGACAATAAACAACACACCAGCCTATCGCAAATTGACTTCATCATTCTAATTCATTCATTTCCCTTAGTTTTTTTTGCGCTAAAATTAGCGTATTACTTAAGCACACCACGATGGTTTTCTAAGTATCACCCAACAGAGAAAAGTATAGGTACGGACAAACGCAGTGAAAATTTCATTATGGCGAGTGAAAAAATGTACGAGATATCATCTTGATTAGTGCAAATTATTCGGTTTGCACCTTGAGGGAAGAATGAAAAGATGGGCGTTGGTACAGTGGTGAATGGACTGCTTCCCAATGATGGCATCAGGGAATAGCTGGCAAGTACACTAGCAGTTTTATGATAGAGCAGGTTGACGCAGTGGACATTTTCGTACATCAACCATAATGAACAATGAAACATGAGACGAGCTTCGAGTTGTTATTAGGAATATGTGTATAATAATAGCAATGACAGAACATATATGTACATTTGTTTACTTTTTATGTATTTACGCTATGGCGTGCTGAGGAATGTGATATGGAAGTGTTGTTCCATTTGTGTGTTGCACGCTCCTGTCAAAATATACCCAACCTACTACCGCTTCCGACTGTTTTGTCCTTGTACCGGTCAAGTACCAGGGCTGTCGGTATTGCAATTGTACGGAGCCGAGTAAGAGTGAAGCACAAGTGGTCACAACGGTTATGGGCAAGCAAACGCAATACGAGATTTGCATTAGGACAATCGGTCTTACAACGTGAAGTCCCCTAGTGGGGTAGGCTCAGTTATCTAGTGCCCTATGATTGGCCCATTTGTTGCGTCCTCATTGCCTATTCTGTCCACGTAACCGTGATTTCATTGAACGCATGACGAACGAAATCTCTGTCCCGGGGTAGAAACCTAGACCCCCTCGTTATCCAATGGTCTTTGCTATTGCACTTTAATTGGAGGGAAAAGTATGTACAAAATCTCAGTTCTCGATGACCACATACACAGAGTTTGGACAAAAATGGTCATTTTCTGTACACAAACACAAATTGTGCTGCTATGCGTTATTATATAGTACTGTAAAACTACTGTATATACAATACACAAATGTAGGTAACGCGACACGTATTTGTACTACATGCTGTAATACAGCAGAACGAATAGTTTATTTTGAATGCATGACCCAAGTCAGCGTAAATGCCCCGAATGGCCACAAAACTGTCTCAAAACATACCCAAAACGACCCCGAATTGTCCACAAATGTATCCCTTTGAAACAAACTTTGGACCGTTTCGGGTCGTTTTTCGAATTCGCCCGACCTCAATAAAACAGCGTAGTAAGGCTTGCTAGAATGATGGATGCCTAAAGAAACATTTTTTCGTATGCTCTACGAAATTCGGAGATTTTCGTAAACGAAACTCATCAAGCGTGGCCTACTCCCATAGTTAGTTATCCGCATTTCTTTAAGTTATCAATTGCGTCGCCCAAAATGTGAAATCATTAGTGCACTTTATAGTTCACCCTTCGGAGAAAATTTAAAAGAACGGAAGTGTTTGGTTTAAGACTTCACCGGCATTTGGCCAAAAATCCTATGATCTAAAGCCACTTTAGAAAACGGTCCCAGCGGATCGTTTTGGGGGGTGTTTTAGGGCCTCCTGTGCTGACTAGAGGTTTCAGCGTTTCATGGTTCAGTACTAGACTGGTCATTTTATGCAAAATTCAGTAAAAGGTTTTCAGTATAACAAAGCTCCATGCAAATGATCCTTGCTTTACCAAGACCTCGGAAGGTGAGGAGTTATCGCGCTGGAAATTCAAGGCACCGCTAAATGCACAGTTCATTTAAGTTCAGTTTAGCTTCCGTGATGTAGTGCTATGCTGCACAATACTAAGGCAGAGCCTAATATACCCAGTGTCTTGTATTGCTTTTGCATTCAAGTCTCACGCGCACGTATCAAGCGGCTTGGTTTCTGCGTCAAGCAAGGGTGGAGTACTCGTCTTACATTCGCGGCGAGAGGACATTACATGAATATTCCGTTATATTCCAAATGGCACTGTAGTGCCAAACTGACGAAGAGCTAAGTAAAAGGATGATTAAAAGTGATGTTTATAAGTACGCGAATGCAATTCCTCCTTATTTTTCTACAGTTCATTTGTTTTATTACATTTTTCCATGATTTATATGGACGGCAAAGGGGGTCTAAGATGAGAAGAGTTTAAAATTTATCCGGCCCTAATCCGAAGGTTTCTTTATTCCGTGCGTCAATAACGTCTTGGGGTATACTGGTCCAAGGGTGTACCACTCGGCTTGTTGAACTTTCGCACGTTCGTTCATGGAAAACGCCTGAAAACGTTTTTGGAGGGCTCCGTAAGAAAACTGATAAAAAGACTTTAAAACTGAGTAGAAATACTATAAAACCCCAGGTAATACAGTAGAGGAATTTGCGGGAGTCTTTCGAAGGCCTTTCCAGTATCACTGAAGATGGATTGTGTGACCAATCCCTCATCCAGTGGTTGCTTCAGGTTGTCCATAAGGCACGGAATATTTGCGTTATACCTCCCAGGCAAGAGGTGGTGATGGTCGGAAGAAGGAAAATTACTGCCATATAGATTTACCAGGATGGTAGGCCTCGAAATGCCCTTAAGGACTCTGCTGTTGCTAACAGCTGGACAAAAAGGTTTGTAATTAGCTAGTTGGCATAGAGCCTCTTTTTCAAAAATTGGCCCAACGACTGCCTTCTCTCACGGTGTGGATAAAATGCACGGTTCTAAACAATTCCGAATGAGGTGGCTGTGAATTCTCGCAAACGCGGCAAACGATACCCTTAGAATATGGGGAAGAATGCCATCCGGACTCAATGAACTGAAGGGGTTGCGCTCCGGAAACAGTCCTTCCACTTCCGGTCTGGAGGTGGTCACGTGGTTTAGTCTGATGGCATTACTCAACATTGGCAGCTGAAGGTGGGTTGAAACAACTGGTAGAACGAATATCGACTCATTGTAAATTTAAGATATCCGCCAAATGAGGAGGGGCAGCCCATGGCCCGTCGCCAAAGTATAGCACCAGAGGAGTTGCATCTGCCTCCTTCTTATAAATTCGTGAAGAACGGATTAGCCTAGGCGCCGTCAAATGAGAATCTGTCTTTGTTAAAGAACAAAGTACTCTGCTATACTCGTTTTAAAGAAGTTGCAAATACATTTGAATTCCCGTTCATCTGCCTGTGGCATAATGAATCTGGATCTAACAGACAATTTGGACCGCTCAACTAGGAGGCGTCTGATGGAAAGGGGAAGCCGTGGTTTGTTTATTTGTAGAACTGTTTTCTGTAAGACAAACGGTTGGCCAGCCTGATTAATGCAGTTCACAGTGTGGCGTTTGGGACTATCCACGTTCAATTTCTGACACATGGTCCACATTTGCAGGACCAGAAGTTTACTTAGCTCCTGAAAGTCAACTCTGTGACAGGCGAGAAGGCTGCTGCGTTGATACATTCTTTTGAGCAAGTGAAGATGAAGTCAGGAAGAAAGATGGCATGATCAACTTGCCTAGAGTATTCCCCACCGTGATCGCATCTATATGATGATATGGATCACAAAGCAATAAGTCATGGAGAAGGGGTCGGTGTCCAGCTTAGTAACTGATGGATCTGTCGACGTTTTTAGACTGGGATATGTCTTCGTCCAAACGAAAAAGGTTCTAGCCATCTAGGATTTCGGAGTCACCATTTTCCAGACGAACGATGGAAATTCAAAGTACTGTTGATCAAAGAGGTAAATAAAACAACGGCGGACGCTTAAATCACCCAGCTGGCCCACAACTACAGAGGAGTTTCAACATAATTTGTGCGAGCCATTAGATAATAATCAACTAGGTAACTCCCGAAAGGAATGCGCTAACCTTGGCCCTCAGAAGGTCGGTAGGAGGGAGTTTTGCTCAGGCAGTTATAAAATGGAACAGGTATACTAAGATTTAATACAACTCTTCCTAAACTGATCTTTCCTAACGACGATATGTCAGTTAATAGCCATCTCTCCCCAAAATGTCCGTGGTAGGCCACCCTTCAATGGCAGCCAGCAGGTCAGGTTTTGTCATATTAAGACCGCCTGATTTCTAGGAAATTGCTTAGATAGTTGGTGTAGATATACACTGAAGAAAATGCAAAATGAATTTCAGGAGAGATGTCGCCAAATGTTACACTCAGTCAATGTTCCGGGAAACCAGAGCATTTTGCGATTTATTGGATCTTTTTTCTTGGGCTTGGACACCAGCTCTCTTTCCTTCTGTCGCTCATCAGGGGGGGTTTTCTGAGTGCCATTCGAGCCAAAAGTGCACATGGGTTGTTGTGGATGGAGAAGCCTAGAGAGAAGTTTGGTGGGGCGGCATTCACATCTAGGGGCAACATTTTGCTTAAGTAGTTTGGGTTGTGCAGAAAGATAGACTTTGCTAGAGCCCTTGGTGCGGGACTCCCCATTAATCCAACTTCCCATGGCTTCAGTCCGTAAACCACGGGTTTTCCTGAAGAGGCAGCTTTTAGTACTTTGTAAATGAGGCCGCCGTTTCGTAAGGATGTTGATAACAGTGACGACTGGATTATTATCAGAATCATCAGGAATATGTGAAGCGAGCTAAAAGTCAACGGTGAGGTGATCGGATGTGGAAACATTCTTCTTAAAGATAACCGTAGGAATGGGTGGGGGCTGGGAGACCCGAATGTTAGTACGTGCGACCAGGCCGACAAAAGACTTGTAATTCACGTCCATTTTATGGAGGATAACTAGGACGTTTCTTCGGTGTTGATCCCTTGGGTCGGGCTCTATTTACAGCATTCTTCCCTATGGGCATAGGAACCGGCAGGGCTTGCCTCTAAATAACTTGACAAGCCCCCTACATAAATTAATGTGGAAAACGATGCCTTTGCACTTCTTCCTATGAAGGGTACTCCGAGATAACGTTAGCTACGTGTGAAGTTTTAGCTGGATCGAGGGCATCCAGCTGTGGACTTGTGATGATGCTGCTAGCCTGTGGTACAAAGCGAGGCTTCTTGGAACGGTTACCCCATAATGTCCCCCTCTTGGCGAAAATATTGGTTTCGTTTGTCTGGGTGGCATTCAGAACATTTAACGGAGTGGGTGGGCAGTGCGGTTACAGGAGCCGACATTTCAGGAGGTAGCGGGCGGGCTGACTCTGCCCTCACTATGGCTAAGCGAGCTTACAATACTTCATATGCATAGGTCCATTGGAACATCGCGGGCTTCGGCCTTTTTTCCAACCTAGGCTCTGTGGCATTCGAGTCTTGACTAACAGGCAGGATGGATTTGCCCAACTGGAACTGAGATCCTCACTCTCCGTTATTCATTAGTAGGGGGAAAACACGTTTCTGGCTAAGGAACTCAGCTATATCAGAAGATTGCAGGTCAACGGGAGCACCAAGCTAACAAACAGGTGGCTTAAATTCTGCTGTCGGGAAGCGTATTAGTGGCTAGTTTCAGAGAATAAATTTGGGGGTAGTTATCGGGCCTAACAGAAATATTACGGCCTCCGTCGGCGAGCGAATCAACTAACTATGCCTGCTTCAAAGAAAATAAATCTTTGTAAACCGAGTAGTCCACAAATTCGCACCCCCTGGTAACTCAATGGCTCAAGATACTGTGTATCTCTATGGAATGCCCGATATCGCAACGGGCTTGATCATAATCCAAAATTATTCATGGAAGTAATTCTGGACCTGTATGGAATGAAAAAGTGAACTGAGAAAACACCAACATTATTGTAAGCCACACGGAATTTGTTCATCCGCCCCGGCGACCATTTCCGGCCTACTCTATGTCTACCTGCTTCCGAGAACTAATCAGATGTGCACTTTCGGCGTTCATCATCAGAAGTCATTTTTGCTCAGTTTTCTCCGCTTTCCAGCCTTTTGTCCACTCTGGCAGTTTACTTGCAACAGTGGGTATAGCCGTGGGTACAATTATCAGTAGCATTTATAAGTGAGGCTACAAGCTATTAGCGAGCCTTTATCGGGATCGTAGCGATTTCTGCTTGCCTGCCCGTGTATGTCTCAAGAATTCCAGCTGGTTTTTCGTCTTACTCGGCGCGGTTGAAATCGGATCCCAAACTCAGTCGACCAATTCTCTTCCACAAACCAGACAGCGTCTTTCACTACTTGTAAGCTTCATCCGTTACCTCCGTCTAACCAGTACCTACCGGCCTTATTCGGTCTCCAAGAGGCACAAACGCGCGAACTTCGGTTTGCGGCTATTGTTCAGTAGTCCGATCCTATTGACACCAAACACTAGGCTCATTCTGTTTCAAATACTAGTTTTCTACTTTTTCAGTCATTGAATACCAGATGTATTCTACGGGCCCAGAGTAACTGCCTCCCGTTACACTTAATCATATGTTTACTTTCGGCTTGCAATAATATTTGCATGCATTTCCAGTTACATCGTGTCGACTGCCACTTGCCTCGCCATTGCCTCAAACGCTACCTTGCTAGTGCTACTGCCGTACATATTGGTTTTGCCAATTTTCAGTTCCTGTGCATAGCCGTCTTTATGGCTTACGACTGCGTGAGATCTTTTACCGCCGATCTGGGGAATCCTAACCCCTGGCGTTTCTTCAGGCAGCTAGGTAGAATGGTCAGATTCATCGCTTTGACCGGGAGACAAGATGGGCAGTTCGGCTGCAGCCATGTTCGGGTGCACCTAGTTTTGAAGAGGGAGCTCCCAGCATTTACCCCTTCAGTGCCTTCTGGTTAATTAGGTATACTCCTGAGTCAATTTTTTTATTTTGGGAGTCCCGCCTAGGTCCGGTGCTTAATTGAACCCTTGTGCTGTTTTTTTTCCAATTACCCCTCCTTTGTTGTCTTAGGAACTGCAACCAGTTGAAAGTCCTCTACTGGAATCATGAAAGCAGATGTTGGTCAGGTGGATAAGGTCGTGGCGTTTGGAGGTAAAGATCGCGTGTTCGTATTCTGACACCATCTGTCAACTTCCCCACTTAGCAGCCATCTATTGGCCGAGGACCTCTTCCTGAAAAAATGATAGAAATTGTTAATTCATTAATAAAGGCAGGAAAAGACAAAAGACAAATACTCACAGAAACGTGTTTAATAGTGATGATGTTGTTAGCAGTAATGGTTTATTCTTCTGCCTCAACTGATACATGTAACCTGCATTATCACGTTTTACAGATATACATGTGACAAAAGGCTCACGCGCAGGGGATGTAAAGCTAAGCCGAGAAGTTACTGGAATAATCTACTAATATAAGGCATTGCAAATATGTTGGATAATCAGAGGTGCGAGCAAAATTCGAGTCAAGGTCGGACGACCGGTTTTTGGCTTATCATGCAGACGGCCATAACTGCTGTAAAAAGAACGTTGTGAGCTGCACAGCGGAGTTGATTTTCGCTGGCGCGTTAGCTTACTAGGCTTTGGTTCCCGTGGGTCCCCTTTGTACTTTCCATTTTAGGTTGTAGCTCGTGTCAGCCCCATCGAAGAGCGCCTTTCCGCGGTCCGCGTATCGCATCAAAGCAGTTCAATGAGATAATTTGTCAGGACTGGGATGCAGGTAAACATTATCATGGTTAGAAAGGAAATCGATATATATCAGCATCGGAAAATTAACATGCTATACAAAAGGGTCAAAGAATGATCGGAGGAAAATAAATGATTAGGAGCGAGTGATGATAGACAGATGAACGAGGACTAAAATGTGGAGGATGGAACTTCTGAGGGAGCGCTTGGTTGCAAACAGATTAGAGCACAACGATGATTAAAGTTGTGTTCGCAACCGCGTCCCTGGTGCGCGCGGATGTTGTAATTGGCCTTTAATCTAGAATCTTCAGCCTGATACTGAAAAAAGGGGAATTCGGAAAAGGGAGATATGACAGCCACCCAAAGTAGAGAATAGGTCCGGAAGGAGAGAGAGGAAGCAGGTTAGAAGTCGAGGTTTGGAGATTTGACTGATGGCAATCTGGTGAGGAAGTCGTGCCAGCTCTATTCTATTTTATGGAACTGAACTGAAGTGATGCTTGAACGGGTTCTAGGAGAATGCAAGATCAAGGATGTGCTTCACACACGCGTAGAAAAGAGTGATAACAGTGCTGTCTTGGTAGATAAGGTTGCATCTGAAGAGTGGGATCAACAATTTGAAGGCCTTAACTGCGCTGTTGGATGAGGTTTACTGACTGCTAGACACCCGACCCGAAAGAAACTTTCAAGAGCCGAGCGCCGGTGTGGCCCGATAAAATTGGTGCACCCGCACGTAGGTGCAGCCGCTCTATCTGCCGTATTTGCCCCGGCCAAGATTCCATATCTGAATGCTCCGGAACCGGGAATACTAAAGTGAAAGTAGGGAGGAATTGTGCTGATTTATTCGAAGAAAATGAAGATTTAGGTGTTAAATATGAATTGGTCGAAAACAGCAATGGTCTTATCCAGATGGGCATTAGAGTACATCATCATCGACGCTGACAAGTTGAGTGACAAAGAAAAATGCGTATTACGGCTTCCGGATGGCATTGTTCTGAACAATATTCCGGTGGTCCCATTCACGTCCGATCCGGCTTGGTATTCCGTCAGCTAACTTACCAAAGCGAATCCATTTCTCCGTTATCTCGAAGGCCTAGACGGGTTGGGGAAGTGGTGATGGCTCTTGGACTGGCTTTCATCCCGTTGCTTAGTCTGCAAGTGCAGAAGGAACGTCCTGGAAGTTGTTTTGGCAGTGGTCCGTGTGAACAAAGAAGGCGCTCCAAGCCATGTATCACTAATGGAACAACTGCCGGCCTGCTTAGTATAGTATCTTTGGCATCACAAAACTAAGCACTCGATCAATGAGTGATGGCTGGCGGAGTGAAGTAGTTTAAAGAGAGACAGTATTATGCAAATGGAGCGACGTGCGTCACCAGGTAATGAAAGATAGGCTGGGATGCTTTGAGTAAAAGAAGGTGGCAGGATAATCCATCACAAGAAATAAAGGGAACAATCACAGCAAGCGAAAAGTTTCCGGCTGACGCGTGCATGATTGAAATGGACATATAATGAATCATTGTTCATACATTTCTTCAATAAAATGAACAACTATTCAATAAATATATGTGTAGTAAGGCGTAATTGCAAGTAGGATGGGCCATACCAGTCAAGACAGAGGAAATACTGGGAGACAAGTAGAAGGTTGTCAAAACTCGGCTAGTAAAAAGGAGGCGGCAGGCTTAAAATTTTCCTGCAGTGGTTGAAAGACAATAAGACTCCGAGGGACAAAATTTTTGTGAAAAACTTAGAGGAGCATCGCGATTAGAAATGATTTATGCTCCGGGGGTATCTGTGTCAGGATCCGTCATAAAAATTGTTGTGCACGATTTTTGGATCGGCCACTTTATTTTTGAAGGGTAGGAATGTTGCTGCAGGCTTTTCCAGAAAGATGTGTGTGCCTTGGTGAAAAAATAGCGATTGCTTCAATCCTCTGATGCCTCTAAAACCGCAGTTGGTAGTGGTTTTCATTTGAGAGGCACAGCGTCAGGTAGGGCCGTCTATTGTGACTATGTAGAGAAGTAAATTCAATCCCCACACAAAGTAGCCGCAAAGAATGTGTTTAAATTTTGGCGGAGCCGCAAGTTGTTCAGGGAAAATGAGCCCCATAAAAGTTTGGCAGGCGCTTGCAGAACATTCTTAATGTCACACACATGACATTGCTGAATGTCAAAACGTAAGAAGGTAAGTTATTCCAAGGCTGGGTTTTAATTTTTATAAGCCTGCTCTCAAGCATCCTTTAGGTTACAGAGCATAACCCAGCTGATTTCTAGCTTTCACAAAATACGTGTGCGCATATTCTGACGAACTGAATGTATAATAATACATTAATTGCAAATCTCAAAATATAGGAACCACAAGGATGGCTTACTGATTGATGTTTAAGGCACCTGATGGGACTTGCCATGCATACTCTCCTATACCAATTTTAACAGCCAAGGGGTTCACAGAGCAGTAAGTGAACCAAGATTTACTGGACTGCTAATGGCGTGCAGTGTTGTTGATGGTTGCAAGAGAGACAAAAAATAGAAGGTTCACTAAGCTTATATGTCGACTGAAAGCGGGAACAGAGTGCCGCAGTAGACGACGTGGATGATGTCACCATGTGCAGGAGGATAATTAAAGGACGAAGGATGCCATCTTGGATGACCCCATGGTTTATCGGACAGGGCGCGGAAAGCGTTCAGTTCATGTTTATCAACTGTTCACGGAAATTATGTATGAAAAATACCAAACGAACGTTGGGCTTACGGTAACAGCTTCCAAATTCTCCCCACAGTTTGCTATTGAAACTCCGGCAAAACCTACACCCCTATCAAAGAACATTTCAGTCTGCCGTCTGCCTTCTTTGTCAGCCTTTGCCACTGGAATGAAGAAGTCAATCATACAAGTTTCATATGATTTTCCTTGAAGAAAACCATCATGGCCAGCGTTGATAAGGCTATGGCTTGGCGAACACAGCTTCAATTCTCTTTTAACCAACATTTCCATAGTGGGTGAAACAAGTTGTTTTTTATTAGACCTGCATTTGAGTGAATCTTTTACTGAACTCTTTCTCTGAACCGAGGCAGCTAAGGAGGCTTTCAACCGAAAACAGAAGTCGCCACCACCAAGAAAGAGGCGGAGTACGTTGTGCAGGAGCACTAAAATATAGACGTCCCTAAATCCGCAGATTATTGGGTAGGTCGTTTGGTCTTGGGCGTAAAAAGAGGCTCACCTCAGATAACAGTATTCTTGTGCTTTTCGGGTGGGGAGAAGTATAAGTCAAGAATTCAGAAAAAGCGGGGCCGACGCACGTCAGGACGGCCATGTAATTTTTGTCATTAAGGGGGAACAGCACGAAGTGAAAGCCTCTGAAGTTAACTTAGGTCTATTCATGTGTGTATCGCTGTGTCAGTTGTTACGGGCGCATTGCTTATGAAAACTTCTTTTATTAATTTGGATAAATCCCTGGCCTTATCGTTGGAGCTCGTTGCTTTTAGTAGGTTGCTTTCGCGGATTCCGAAGGAGATTTTAACATAAAGACAAGCAGTTCACCTGCAAGACCAAAGCATGCTCTTTTAAATATGGACGTTTATTTTGAAGCACTTTATTTTACTTTTATCCAGCCGATTTCTTCTCCAAACGTCTCGGCCTTTTGAGCTTCAATATTTTGCGCTTCTTCCCGCTCCAAAATGACCCATATCGGATTTTCTAGACGGGCCGCTTTGGCACCCCAGTGTTCGACATCATGTGCTCGGTGAAGATGTTTCGTGTCTGATTTTTGAACACTTCTTGCAGTCCCCCCATAGCCTCCCAAATCTGTCCTCTTGTAGTGCACATGTGGCCCGCAAAACAGCCAGCGGTTTGTTATACCCATTTAATCTCGTCGTCGAACTCCTCTGAAAGCATTCTATGGAGTTCTGTTTATCAACATTTCGAGCGTTGCGAGCCCGAATGGTACAGTCTGTAGCTTACATAATCTGAGAGGTATGAAGAGCACTGATTTTCAATTCCTTTTTAATGATTATTTCCGCAACATGTGAAAACATTTGGTCACTTAATAGGCTTTCAATGGAATGAATCTTGCATCAAAGCCTTTTTGTGGATCAAGAGGTGGATGATTGTCTTTCTTTTTGAAGAAGTATCAGAAGTATCGAAGCCCCCATATTTCCCCAGTCAAAGACAGCCGAGGTAGATCGTCCTATCCAAGATTGAAAATGGGCTTCACTTTGGATGGAAATATTCTATTGTTGTTCGGATGGACAACCACATCGGGAAGATTCGGAAGAAACTAAGGCAAAATAGGCAAAGACTTTCTGGGTCAAAGTGCGATGAATGAGCCAGATTTTAATTCCATACCATGCGCGTTTGCAGTGTTGCATGCAATGCAGTTGTCAAACAGGTTATCCTGGGAATAATAAGACGCCATTATATTGGACAACGCCCAAGCCTAGTTGGAGGAGGGCTGTGCTTCATGTTCTTAGGTTATTTTATTAGATCGAAAGTGGGACTTCATCGCGACCAAGAGTTAGATTGCCTGCTTGACTAAGAAATACTCTACTGCTTTTAGAAGCGTAGTTTATTTCAGAGAAATTAATTTTTGTGGCCGTCCAGGAGAGTTCGCTTATCAATCTCAGGCTGTCATTGGTCGGGTGGTTTTGCCCATAAAGTACCTCAGGTTTGCAAAATGTTCTTCAGCGTTTAGTTCTGGGTTCACAGAAAAATATGAATCCTCCCAGTTTTTGCAAAAGCAAAAGAAGAGAGGCGATTCCGAAAGAAATTTTGTTGTGGTTTATCATGTGTTAGCTATATATGGTGGAAGAAAACCAGGAAGTGGTCAAAACCGGCCTATTTATTTCCTAAGGATATGCTCACCTGGATTATGATTGCCGTAAAAAAAGACCTGATGTAACACTTTTTCTGGTTGACAGTTGGATATGCTGGGTCTAGAGACCCAGTTTAGCGCTAGAGGAAAATGATGAAAAGTACAACAGAGAAGCAAGTGACAGAAATAATAACAATATATGCCCCTCGATTTGTGAGAAGCATGTGCAGGGCAGGATCAAAGTTTTACAGGGTTGATGAAGAGTAAACTCGAATAACAAATTAAAAGGGTAATTCGGAAAGTTTACTGAAAAGTCGAATCGTATGCTGCAAAGCAATCGCTAAAACATAAGTACGCCGGTCAGAAATCAAAATTAGAAATCTCGTTTCACAAGACTATGCAGAGTTTCCTGCGAAAGCGTGCGAGCAGCGGACTACGAAACGATTCGTGTTTAAGTGCGCTGAGTGTGCAATCGCTGCCGCAAAACATGACCGGAACTCAATGACGGATGTTGAGATATTGCCCAAGTCCTCCAGGAAAAGAGAGCGTTAGGCAACGGAAAGAAAAGCCGAGCCAGGGAGATGAGGAGCAGTTGGAATACAACAATTAGATGTAAGTAATGAAAACCAAGCGGGACGATATGGAAAGCGGATAAGATATTCGCATTTCATAGTAATTAAGTGTTGATAAAATGCTGCCAAAGGTGGAGGAATACCATCAACATAGTCTCGAGTTATCTGAAGGATATTTTATGAAGCTTTTTTCCTCTGTCAGCCCGTACCCTCTACGTCACAGGTCCCCAACTATCTCTGCATAAACCGCCAATATTCATTAAGTTTGCATTTCTTTCGTATTGTTTATACCAAACTTTGGAAAAAACTTCCCATTAGCATTTGGTGCATACAGAACCAGTCCAGTTTTAAGGCAGCCTTAAATACTTACCTAAGTGTCACCTAGGCCTTTCAATTGACCAACGCCTCTATCTCGGAAGAGCGTGCCCTTAAGTCAGCCATCGATTTCTAAATACATATCCCACCCCCCTGCTTTCCATAACACTCCGTCTGAGGGCGCAAGAGAACCTAGTATGCTAGAATAATACGGCCAAAACCAAATATTAACGCTCGCTGATCGCTGGGTAAATGGAATAGTCGTACACATTTTAAGGGGGACCTACCCTTGGCCCACCACTAGGCCCAACGCTTTCCAACCGGCCAATATGAAAATACCATGGATATGTCTTCCCCGCTTTCCCATTCACTCTAATACTTCTCGGTACTACACTGGTTACCCCACCACACAAGTTCTTTAATATTAGCCAAACCTAAGATGGACCTTTTTATTGTGAAATATTGTTCCTTGTGGAATTCATTGTCCCAAAAGTCCAACATCGCCTTTAAAAACGAAGTTCAGAAACTACTGACTGTTCAGGCCATTATTCGTATATACGACTCTTATCTCTCAGAGAATCGAGAGTGCAAAGTTAGGTTGGGTTTGTAACAGTTACTAAAGTAGTCCCCAAAACTTGGATCCCAGCCAACAACACTAAATAACCTTAAGGTCAGTGATAGCAGAAGGCTGCTGGATTATACGGCAGCTATAATCGCAATTAACCCCCTTTATATCGGTGTTCTCACCCCGGATTTCTTTCCCCATAGATTTCTCTGCCCCTGATTTCCTCTGCCAACATGGAGGATAACAAATTTGTGTTGAGTATAGCCAAAATTAGTTTATCTCTTCATAGAATTTTCATCAGTGAACACATTCGAGGTTCCTTTTATTCTTTCTACCTAATCAACTTGCTTCACAGTAACCTGCTAACGCAAACCAGGTAGACTTCGGTCCCTTAAGTACCCAGCCTAGTTTCATTTATGAAAGAAGAAAAATTTGTCAACGTCACACGGACGATCTGATTAGCTAACGCAGCACACAATTCCGCATTATTATGTTTCAAGCAGCACTCGTTAATGAAAGCAAGACACGGCGTTGAAGATGACAGATCCATACGTACAGGGCTGTGTTTTACGGCATGAACCACCATCCTGCGTGTGCTTGCCTCTCACCACTTTTGTTTTCTTTAGTTCGTACTTGCAAAAACCCAAATGACTGCGACAAGTTTGCTTCAGCGTCTCCGAACGTGGGGAAAACAGACCTCCCCCAACAGTTGCGAAAAATCGTATGCCGCGGAAAATTAAGGTCAGGCGGAGGAACTATGGAAAGTACCGATATCAGCTCAACCATTCCTCTGTTAGAAAAAACGAAAACGTCCCTGCTGCATCAGGTTAATCCCAGCAACCAAAGCATACTCGGGCTGCGAAGGAATGGGCCACCTTCTACAATGGATATGTATGCTATCAGCCCAGACCTGACCCTGCGAAAGGGTAAATCCCGCACCGCCCTTGTTCGATGGTAAATGTTTGGCCACTTTGTTGGACGGTCTGGGGAAGTGGCGCTCGGACTGTCCGCTTATACTTCACCACCCACCCCTCTATTTCTCAACATGCCCCTCCCAGCCGCGCACCTGGTAAGTGTGCTGGAGTCCAGAACAACTGCCGTCGTTCTTTCTTAATTATTCATACACGCTTACTTAAACTACTATGCGGTAAAAGTTGCTATCGTCCTGTTCAAACACAACCGACTGATCCCAATATTCTTATGCTTCTCCCTTCCCTCCTCTTTATGACTTCTCGTGGCAAATCCTGTTCTAGCATCCGGTCCATGCTGCCATCCGCCGCCCATTCAGTTGCGCCCTTTCCTGGCAATCGGAAGTGGTAAACATCTGCGTAGGTCACATGGTAAGCTATAACTGATACCCTGTAGAGTGTACACCAGGCGAGTTCCACAAACAAAATAAATAAGGATGTTATTCCTTAACGATTGCGCTAGCCTTCCTACCAGACCGCCATAATCTGCATCTGCAAAGATGTCAGAAAATGAAACAGGAACACGTCACGAATAAAGAATCTGCAGTCTAGGACTGGCTGAGCCATGTAACTTATAGGGAGTAAGCAACGGCATTTTTTGCACACGTCCCGTCAACGGAAAACCACCTCCTGCGTATTTCAAGACAGTTATCTGGTTCCTGTAATCTTCGTAAGAAACTGACTGTTATCGCTGTTTCCATTCTTTGTTTACTTACTTTAACACCAGCTGGAACAAAAATTTCAGACTTCCCTCTCTCTCCGGCTCCTCTGCAGGCTCGTCAGTGATCACAGATTCAATGCAAACTCTCGCCGAATGCTCCATTCCATCTTTTGAGCCGGCTGCCTATCCCAGTCAGGGGGGTGCTATCCGGATCTGATACTCCAGTACCTGGCCGTGTAACCCTAAGATAAACCAAGTCACACGGATGACCTCCCCGGTTACCTAATCTCAAATGAACCATTACTATTGGCCAAAAAGTTACTAACACTACTGAAATGCCGCGCAACCCCCCAAACTCCAGACCCGAACCGCCACAGAACACCATGATCTCCAATATTAAACAAGGATAACACAGGTCATTCGTGGCAAGCGTATTTAAGGATTGATTGCAAATCTTACACGTACTGGTTTTCTTCCCGCCACATATCACAATCCTCTCCCAGCCGCATAAGTCCAGTGAACATTTTTGTCAGTTCCATTGTCTCTCGGTACACAATTCTTCATATATTTTCGTCCCGTTAGTTGTCTGGCGCTGCCTTGAATTTCTCCCGCTGTTTCATCTTTAGCATAACTTTGACTCTTGAATGTTGTTAATTACCATTCTCCATCCACCTCATATGATAGCCAGTGTGATTTCGACTTTTCTTCTTCCCGTTATTACATTTATATTGATCTTCATCTTTACCATATAACCCTTCTGATTTTTGAGGAACCCGGCCACCTAACAACATCCACCAATTCTTTCCATCCAAATTATGCGCCGGCGATTCGCAACTTTGAAGCGTTTAAAAACATGGATTGACTCGCAGTGCGCGACTCACAGTCAGCCACAGAAAGTTTCGGCGAACGAATATCTAGCTCTGATTTAAAGCTCAAAATCTCGTGATTAGCCCATCTTATTGCAGGTTGTGTTCATGAGAGCACAGACACTGCATCTTCACGTCTAAATTTTTGTTTTACCATTTCCACTGCGCTATTTTTGAGTAAATTTGATCTTACTTTGCGCAGGACCCTCGAATTTCGAGAAATATACCATTTATTTTTATTAATATTATTAATAAACTAGCTCTGGGTAAAGCGAAGCGTTGGCTCTTTGGTTCCTTCACGACTGTGGAGGCTGCCGCCACGCGCTCTCAGGCCATTCATCTGGTCTATCCACCTCTGTTCCTATAATTATTTTCATAGGGGATCACTCCTTGTAGTTATTCTTATCTTCGGACAAATAAATCGCTTATACGCGCAAGCAAATACAGTTAATCTGAAAACGGTGGTTATTCACAGGCTCCGATAGATAACAGCCTCCAGGCATCAACGGAGTTTGTACCTTAAGTGCATCAGAACATATCAGCTTGGACATTGGCCCCAGGTTGTTTTAGTGGGAGTACAGCATAGCATCAAACTTTACCCTAGAGACATACCAGGAACACAGTATGGCACGCGTGCCATCTACCAGGCAAGGTGAACAGCTAAATAAAGCGATTCCCCTAAGGGCTGAATTATCCAAATCTCAAAAGAAAACCCTCAATATCACTTGTGAGAATTTAGACCCAAGTGAGCTAATTTAAGCCACAGAGAGTAAACTTGGCCGTTAGACCTCTGACACTTGCATGCGACGTATCCTCAGGTCACAGTGAAGCATTGGGCAAGTCAGAGATTGCAACGGCTTTTAGGAACAAAAATAACAGAACTAAGAAGAATTAACTGAGGTTAGTTGAGTTCGCTTTCGGCCAGGATGCTCAGGTAAAGTGCAGGATTGAATGGCACTTTCAACAAAACTGCCGGGGGACTCAAGATTCAGAAATACGGTAAGATGCTAACTGGGCCATGCTGCTTGAAAGCAACTCAGAAATCCTCGCCTAAGACAACGGGTTCAAATATTATCGAGGCAACCAGGGGTAATTATCAGTGCCCCCATTGTGAGACTGCTGATTTGGGTAGATGGCGACCACCGGCGGAGGATTTGAGGACCCATGGCTTTCGGGGCATGGCCCTTGTCACTGGGGATAGGATCTGCGGAAAGTACGAAGGATGAATCAAGATAGAACCGGATAACTCGGCATGGTGAGTAGGAGACGGTATCACCCACCAAACCGTCAGGTTGCCCAACTCCTGCATACAGTGTGCAGGGTTGAGCGAGGTTGTAATTAACCTCATTTCGGTCAGTCAAGTGAAGGCAAAATGGGCGGAGACAGTTGGCCTTTATGAAATTCTAGCATCAAATGTCGACAAAGATCAGGGATTACAGGAGCATCAGAATTCATCCGCCAGAAGAAAAAAGGATGCCTGGCACTCGGTATCGTCAGCTTCCGCTGGTAGGCGATTTGGGCACCGACAAAGTCGTTTAGCTATCCGCTGTTCTACTAGGCGGGCAATTTTTGTCGGCATTTCATATCTGCTAAAAACATGAAAACTGGAAAGCCAGACAACAAGATAGGTGGATGTAGTCATTGCCCTGTTTACCCCCAAGGCCAAACGGCGTTAGGATAGGTGCCTCATTAAGGAAAAGGTTCAACGGAGTCATAACGTTCCTCTTCCCCTGCAGGAGAGGTGGACTCCGAAGAAGTAAAGCAGAGCAGTCAGACGGCCGGATTAAAGCATCTACCATCAACGGGAGAGAATATGGGCTAGAATATGGGGAATATTGCCAAAGAGATGTGGCTGAACATAGGAAATAACTTACGTCAAATAACTAAATCGGCGCCACTAGGGCGAAAAATTAGCACAAAATTGGCAACAAAGTCCAGGTAGCAAGCCTGGAAGAGGTTCCCGGAAACCTGGGGGTTTCAAACTTGCTAGAGTAAAAGAGAAGTAATAAAACTGCGACGGACGGATTGTGACTGGGTTGGCCAGTACAATAATAGTAATGTGCACATTTTTTCACTGTCCACGGGCATGCCCAATGGCATGCCTAAACTTTTACACACAGCATAAAGTGAGGATGGGGGAAATAAAACTTGTTTGGTACATATATGAGTTAAAGCCGGATTGAGAGAAATCCTCCGAAAAAGCACCCGTATCACAACCTACGTAATAGAAAACCCTTATAATATAAAGCACTAAAGCCATTTACATGGCAGGGATAAAATGAATTGTGTTGCAGTAGGTGCCTTTTCAGAGGACTTCTTTCAGCCATGTGCTATGTTACCCACCAAAAGCCCTCCGGGCCGACCAATTCAACGGTTAATTATTTGAACATAGATTCTCCCTGAACTACATTGTCTCCGCTGTTAGTGCACTGTCCTCGCGGCAGCTGCTTGCAGATTGGACTATGATAGGCTATTTATCAATCGAGTCTCTCGTTCATCCATTTCGTAATCTCTGGTCCAAGGTTGCTTGGGGCTACCAAGAACAGGCCGTCTGAATTTTAAGCGGAAAAGACGAAACTGCGGAGGCGCGCATCACAAGAGTGGTGTGGTATTTTTCGGGGAGCGTTCGGCTGGATAATTTAGTGAAAGTGTGACCGTAGGTGTAAAATGAAACCATGTCTTGTGGCTGACGAATGATAAACACGGATTAGCCGGTACATCGAGTGATGGGATGCATGTTCGAGGTTGGTGTGGTGCAACCGGAACGTGATTCACTGATGTGTTCTAGAGCGTCACAGTAGCTGCAGAAATATAGCATCACAAGCTCCGGAAGCTAGTGGTTGGTGAGAGAATTGTTTCGATTCGTCGGTTAACGTCATACGAGGGGGCTAGTCGGCGATTTGTTCCAGTGACTGTCTACCGTATTCGGGTTTACTTGGTATGGCGCAGTAGGTGGAAACGGTATGTGTGCACATACAAACAGAGCCGCCACTCTCTCCCTTCTCGGTCTTTCAAACTCTTTTACCGTCCGATTTCGAAATCTGTCGTGTCATCCGCCCTTTTCCTACCTTTTGAGAAGATTGCATAACGCGTTCCGCTCTTACAAACCCACGGGAGCTGGTGAATGCCTGCTCCAGGGCGCCGAGAGTCCGCGGACCACCATGGACGTGTTTGTCGGAGACCATCGCTAAGTCACCTGCCCTAAATGGCCCTTCGTTATTTATCCACTCCCGACGGGCTTGCTAAGGTGGTATGCATTCTCGCAATCACCCTTTCCAAGGAACCCTGGTGAGGTGGTTTGTTTGCCCATACTTGCGAAAGCATTATCCGCGAAGTTTAAAGGTTCAAGGAATCCAATTTTAGATAATCATGATAAAAGCCATTAGTGTTCAAGGTCTATTGGGTGATGTCGCCAGAGGATACCGGTATTAATAAACGGTTGTTTAGTATTCTTTCCGCCTCGGGTAACACTTTACTCAAGTGTAATCATCGAGGTTTTTGGTGTTTAATCAATGATAGTCTTATCCTTCGGACGAATCCAATGAAACGCACCCATACTCCGCCCTGATGATTGCGATAGGGGGGTCAAGGTGCTACTGGGTTGCGGTTTCAGCTTTCCGAAGGCTTTAATTCAACGCAAAGGTCCTCGATTGGCTCAAGCAAATTTTGAGTGATTATCAGAATACATGTTAGACAACACGCCTGGTCTTTCAGTATAATGTTGTGGAGCCTGCAAAAGCGAATCCACATTAATTTAGTGCGTAGCTTTGGGGTATATTGCTCGAGATTTCATGCTGGTCATCAGGTCTCCGTAAATCTTCTCTTACCGCCTCCGGCGTCCTACCCATATGGGACCAAAATAATCAATTCAAGTGCCGAGGAACGGCCGCTAGCCAGGGGTCAATGTGCATGTCAGTAGCAGGAACATTAGTTGTCTTCCCGCCAAGGAAATGCGTCTCCGAAGTTGCACACACGCCTTGATTGCTCGATTTGCGGATGGTACTCGGCTGAAGATCCGGACCCCTTTTCTTGTGGTGCTCAGCAGGTGGTTTTCCTCGACTGTCCATCCGCTTCATGTGTTTATTCAACAAACAGATCAACTTCGAGCGGTCGAGCTGGGGGAATGACCGGATGCGTTGCCTCAAAGCGTAGGTAGTGGGTAGTTAGCTTGCCACACAAACACGAAGCAAACTCTTGAAGAGTTGGCGTTCAACCCCGTTATGCTGCCAATCACCAGTAGGGACTCTTTCATCGCTGTCCCGTAGATGCATACATAAGCTCTCAGATTGTGACATTTAGATGGGATTGCACTCTGCTGATAGCAGCCCCTCTGGAGTCATTGCACCGGCGACTTTTAAATTCCGTCAGCCGAACCAGTGCATTGAGTAAGCGCGTCCACGAAGAGGGCTTGCTGAGCCTAGACAGAACAAACACAGTCATGTCTAGAGCGGTTATCGTTATGCTACCCTTTACTTCCGACACTGACTCGGGTTGGTTGTTGAGGTTGCTCGCGAGCCATTGCTCTTCGGGAAGGCTGAGAAATTCTGGGCCGTTGGTCCGTGTTTTCAGCGGCCGCAGTTTTGTCGTCCCACGGAAGCAAAAGTGAGATGGATGATGGGCCTATTTCACATGTAGTCACTGGAAAACCCTTGCGCCATCGTTTGTAATTTTGAACCTGTTTGCGGTGAAAATACCGAAGTTACTCTTAGCATTGTGAACATAACGAAGCGCAATCGTTGAATCCTGTTAAGACGCTGCGGTCTGGTCGATTGAGTAGAAACAACCGCTTGCGGTACGCACCATCTTAACTACCAAATTTGCAGCACTTAACTCCAGGCATGGAACCGTTGCGCCACGTTTAGTATCCAGTTAGTAAAGTGGAAACCAACCTTCTTTACCAATTCCACCATCCACGCCGCGTGTTCCTCAGACCTATTCTCATCATCGAATGAACCGAGGTAGTCTTCAACATGAAAATTGCCAGTATTTTCTTTTATTTAGCACTCCGTGTGTTACCGTCGTTTGCCGCGATGCATGACTCACATAAAGGGCAACGATGCTGCACCGAATGGGGGGAACGTCATCCCATGCTTCGCCACTGATTTATCCATGACATCTCAGAGCTCCATGAAAAACGCATCACACTCCCGCCGTTGTCCGGCATTTTTATCCATAAGAACAGTTATCTTATGTCAAAAGGTATTGGTAATTCACCTCTTGGAAGCAACAAAGAACTTCATTCATTTGTTTTGTCCAATCCGGCCCTGCAAATGGCCGACCGTTGTGCAAAGTTCCTTGAAACTCCGTTACGCGATGGAACTCTGTGCCACGTCTTTCAGTTTTATTAGGGTTCAACACAATATGTTGAGACAACCACTGCAATTTCCCTAATGGTGGATATAAACAGCTTTAGTACGCACCGGAGCGGTCCATAGTACACCAGCACATAAGAACATCATCCCACATCCTTCTGTCGCGACAGAATCTTTTCCCCAGTGCAACAGTCTTCGAAGCACGTGAGGCCCGCGAACGCCACGGTACGTCACATCACACAGACCCCGAGGGATTCCTGTCTTCCTTCGCACCGTTCCCAGTACTGCACTATTCCCGCTGGTTGCGTTAGAACGATGTTCTCTTAGATCACTAAATTCCTGATTGTACGGCTGATTCAGTCATTTTGCTATGCTATCCGGTCCAGCAGAAATGAAATCCGCTAGGTCACTTTCATCTGAAGGATCATATGGTACCCACCTAAGTTCTATGCGCACTGCTATGGCCACTGGGGGTCACCAACTATCTGATTCTTAATTCAGCGTGCATCCGGCAATTTGCAATCAGGCAACAGGTTAACCCGTTCACCCTCTCACTCAACCACACTTACTTCTATCAATGCCGGCACCGGCACAAAATTGCACCGAAAGATTTTGAGGCTCGCATCGTTGGGTGGGCCAGTGTATATCCATCCTTTGGCTCAATCTGCTCTTTCTTGTCCAGCAAAACGAGCTGCAGCTAAATCGGCCGCCGGCCCGGACCTGCGTCCCGGCCACCGTGCTCACCTCTAAGATCGTCGGAGTCTTTGAGAGTTTTTCGCAAGCAGTTAACATATCAAAGTTGTATCCCAACCACTGTCAACAAGAGCAATCGCCTTTATTAACTGTAGCCCAACTGGGCCTTGGGGGCTGATAAATCAAGAAAACCACACTGATCTTTGGAGTATCTGGTGAACGCGCAGCCTTTGCTTAGCGAAGTGGTTTCTGATGCATGCCTGGGAAGCGCGATTTTACCCGGAAAGTTGGTCCATGGCAGGACTGGTTCAGGCAAATAAAGCAGACCTCAGTGCATTTTGCCCGACTCCATCACACTGTGACAGAGGCCTTTGGAAACTCGGACTTTGGGATAATCTGCAGTCTGCACCGCGTCGTTTGCCCTCAGATGGAGCAGATCCATCATGTAAAATGGCATGTGCACTTGTCCAAGGCTGCACTTGACCGTGATATTTCGCAGCACATGGCAGTTGGCTGGTGGACGGTTTCCTTGGTTTGCTACTGTTCCAAGCTAGATGACCGGCTCTACTATTCAATATTCTTTCCTGCGTGTCCTGGTAATCCGCCAGTCCTCCCGTTACCCCGGCTTATGACTTCCGCTTCTTCCGCTCGGTGACCCCGTAACTGCCGTGACAATTAATGGACGATCTTTATCAGCGTGTGCATTTCGCCCAGGTCAGACCAGTAAATCAGATTATTCAAAGCTGTCGGCCAGTTGTGCGTGTTTGTCGTTAGATCCGACATGGGGCTAACATCATCCTTGGTGCATCATGCCCCCAACATTAAGCCGTCAATCAAATGTCGAAAAAGTTAGAAAGGCTGTTCGAAGAGTCCCTCAGCAACATCTTTGCCCTAGTGCACTTCTATATAGCCTTCAACGCGAATCACCCATCAGCAACCCCCTTGCTTGCCCTTGACAACATTGCATACGATAAAATAGTCTCCCCCGAGTCCAATACCTTGAATTCAGTGAAACTCCCGAAATGCTCCACGAACTTTCAGTATTGCGCTTGGCGCCTGTCAAACGTCAAAAGTCTACCCTGGGTAAGCCGAACGACGGTTGAGATGGGAGAAGAAAGTTCTTGAACAGTGCGTGATCTTTATTATCTTTTTGACCTTTGAATCCACAATACTTCTCGACGGAAAATCGTTCCGCCTCTTAAATTCTGACCGTCCCTGCTGCCTTGGCCTATTTTTAATCGGCAGCTGACTGCTCTTCTAATTCCGTAATCTAATGCTTATAATAATTAGCGGTTTTTTCAGTCACTATCAAGAAAACATGAACTGGCCTTTGGGAAAATTAGGTCTGACGGGCTCAACGGAATCAGAAGCGCCCAAAAATTTCCCAGGGGATTCCCGGGTTGCGTTCCGGCCATGTTGCACTTGTAAAGATTTCCCGGGCACTCTGAATTTTCTCTCGTTCAAAATTGACCAACTTAAATATCGTAAACTAGATTTGAGCAATGCACAGTCAAAGTCCAATCGCAAAACTAAAACAATTTACTCGCGAGTTCTGCGATAGCAGAATATGAACGCAATCAATATAAGGATAGTAAGAACTGTCAAATAACGATTACAAGAACTGAAACGAGAGTCGTTGTCACCTCACAGAAATAAGTAGGTGGTTCAAGCGGGTTTCAAACAGTGGGTGACAAAGTTCGGCGGTGAGTGTGAAAAAAATAAACTAAAAAGAAAACGAAAACCTGCATAAGATAAAGCACCAGGGCCATTTATACGGCAGCGTTCATATGAATTATGATACAGAAGGTGCTTTTTCGGATGGTTTTCCTCAGCCTCGGACAACTCAATCAGTTTATCAATAAATCGATGTCTTCGTGGTTGTTGTAATTCTCCTAGATTGCCGACCAAATTTTATTGGCTATCGGAAATTCTACAACCGCATTTACAGCGTATCCGCAAATTCTGCTGAATATAAGGAACTTATTTCAAGTCATCCGCATTTCGTGAAGGGGATACCTAATTCCTCGATAGTTAGGAAAGTTTACAAGCTGTATGTTGATGGCACGGAGCCTAAAGAAGAACAAAAATGTCTGAGCGACGTTCTGCAAGGGAGTCACCATCTGCCAGGATTCATAAGAAGGCAGCTGGAAAATTGGACATTGCTGGCCAAGGCAAGAAAGTCAGGAAGAAAACAGCCTCAGCTGGAATTCCGTACATGTCAGGTACTTCGAAAGCAATGGGAAAGGTCCTTAGTGACTTTAACACTCGCACTCTCGTACGGATGGATAATGCTTTAAAAAGCCATCTATCAAAGGCCCGTTTGCAAGAAAAAAAACAACCCCATCTGCAAAAATGGTTGAAAGAAATCCTCAGAATAATAATTTGGACAAACCGGAAAACTAAAGACACGAGTAACAATAAATAGTAAGAAAGAATATTACAGATATTCGGATCAGGCAGATTTATAGAAACTTGGGAGCGATTCAGTCATTACTCTACATGCCGCAGCAGGTGGGCGCGACAAAGATTATGAAAAGGATAACCTACTCCAACTTGGATGCAGAACCTGAGCCGATCATCGGTTTTCGAGGGGCACCCAGTCCGCATGCAGAAACTGGAAGGATGGGGTGCAGATTTCTGAGATATGATCAGCCATAACATCCATGAAAAGCAAGCATTCCAAAGCTCACCCTGCCAGTTCACCTAACCGCTTCGGTGGCGAATGTAGTGAAGAAAAACCAACCTTTGACCCACGATAGTTTAAGCAACACAAAGAGAGACGCACAATCTAAAGTCCGAGACATGTGAACGTCCCCTCAGTTATTTCGTAGTAAATCGTGTCTTGAGAAAGAGCACCCACGGCAGTCGAAACGTTGGCTAATTGCATATACCAACCAGGCCATGTTATTAACAGTATACCACCCACAATAGACTTTCCTAAACTACGAGTGTTGGCTATCCCACAACGAATATTCAGTTACTGTTATCGTCAATGACGGCACCTCGGCTGTTGGCGTTGTTGGGCGGTAAATTTACCATGGTGATCAACCTGCCTGTCCCAGAGCCAAAAAATCGCACCCTCCCGGGCGGTCTAGTCATCTCAGTCCAAACCTTTATTGGATTATAGGTGGCCCCTTGATTTGCATTTGCTTTCCAGTCACAAGCGCTACATAAATATCAGGGCAAAGGAGTCTGCATCCAGTTAGTTTGTCTGTAATTTATTAGGCCCCATGCTTTGTCAATCACCATCACCACCGTTCAGCGTTAAACAACAAGGCAAGCCTCACTGACCGCTGCCTTTCCCCAGAGTTACACGTTTATATAAAAAGAGTGAATATCCAACGGGAACAGGGAGTGGACCTACACAGGCGGCAAAAGATAAGATGCTGCTTCAGCCAACTCACGGAACACAGTCTAACTGTACAAACGCACGTGTTTTCAATCATTCTGATTCGATAGAAAATGACAGCACGACCATCACTATTCACGGTTCACTGCCATATCCTTCAGTGTCTCCAGCAAGCAAGTCGACGACTCTTTCGGACCCCAACCACGAAGGCGTGAGACATCTACTTTACCTAACTTCGCTATACATTTTCTCATTCCACGTTGCCACGTCATCTGCTGGCCTCCACACGGCTTCTTCCATTCCTTAGGAGGAACACGAAATAGGGCACGATATGGTAGACGAGTGTTCGTCATACGCAACACGTGACCCAACAAGCGTACTCTACTAAGTTTCATACGCTGAAACAAGCTATTTTCCTAACTTCAATACTACTCACCCGGTCACTCCATCCAATCCTAGCCATACTACGTCAAAGTCGGTTGTCGAAAACCTCCAACCGACGAACATAGCCCACACGCATAATCCACGTCTCGCAACCGTACAACAAAACTGAGCGCACTGCAGCACATTATACACGACCTTTCAACTTCAGTGAAATATCAGGCTGACGCCACAAGTGCTTCAGTCCAGCGTATGCTGCCTGCACCTTGGGTATACGTGTATTTACCTCCACTCCTAAGCTACCATTGTTAGACACGCAGCTACCAAGATAGGTGAGACGGTCCACAGTCGTTAGTTCTTCTCCATCTAGCATCAAGTTCGGCGCTGCTGTCGTCCAGTCCTGTAATAGTACTTTGCACTTTGAAGGTGCAAAGCACATGCCGAACCGAGCAACCGATCTCGACAGTCTATCTAGTGCGCGTTGTGCATGGTCCACAGACTGGAACAGGCACACGACGTCGTCTGCGTAATTTAGGTCTCACAGCTTCTCTCCACTTCCCAGTTCGACTCCTATATCCCGCAGATCACCTAATGAATCTTCCATCACCTCGTCCATGACGAAGTTGAACGGGGATGGAGAGATGAGACACCCTTGTCGAACGCCACTGGTTGTTTTGAATTAACGTGACAGTTCACCGTATACCCTAACGCGACCATAGTAATGAGACTACAGTGTTCGCAACATGCTCACGAACGTCGTTGACATACACTTCCGCTGGAAAGCACTGCTTCTTCAAGCTGACAACCCTTTCAAAATGTCGGATTTCGCACTTGCTCTGTGTGCAGTCGCTGGTCCCAGACACAGTCTACAGCTCATGACGTACATAGCATATCAAATAACCGCTTTCTTTGCGCTTCAAACCGCTGTGATTCGAAATGTTCATCCATGTTTTCCAAAGGCTGGCAGCGATCACTCAGCCGGTTGCGTACTTGAATGGATAAAGTCTGAAGGCCCTCGGGAACAATCATTGGGCCAGGGCTGCGTTGGTAAACAACAATTTGCCCCCAGTGCGCACTTGTACATTTGGGTGAATCCATTGGGGGCACTCCCTGTCGGACGTTTTTCACCGGCCCCTCGGTCATTAGTTTTTAGGAGCTGTTACATTACCCTGTTTTTAAGTGCCAGCCTCCTGGTGCATCGTTCCTAGCAAATAGTGATGACACCGTAGCAGGACAATAATACCTGGGCCCCATTTTCACCTCAAATGTCATTGCTCTCTTAAAGTTCGTTGCATTTGCATGCGAAACTTACTAGCTTACCCTCATTGATGTCTGCGATTACTTGGGCCATGGAGGTGCAGGTGTAAAATGCAAAATTGGCCATTCCAAACCTACCTATCAGTCGAAGGTTTGCTGAATCAGTAGTTACATGGGCGACAAACTTTGCATTTGCTTTGCATCTCCAGTTAAAGCAGTACAGCTTACAGGAATTGTAAATGCACTTCAACTAAAGTCTCGATCACGAGAAAACGGAGGTTTCAGTGTCACATGTGTTAGGACCTCTCAGGTTCACAGACAGTGCGATTTTTAACTGAATCGCTACTCCGGGCCCCGGGGTTTAAACAGAAAAGTTACCTGGCCGTTAACCTATTCCTGTAGCTCAATTCCTACCAGTGTACCAGACATGACTCCCCAGCCGAACGGGCGAAGTCGAAGGCGACTGAGTGGCTGATTGAAAACCGTGAAGTTTCTGAACTAGCTGCTAATCCATTAAGCTAGTCGTGGGAAACTCGGAAGCAAGGAGGACGAGTGTCTATGAAACATTACCAGGTGACATTACATCTACCTAAGCGACCATGCTTCAAACAATGAACTAATCGTTAATTGGCATCTAGGCTAGTTTCTTGATTTGTAAGGTACCGCCGGTCACAATTCCAAGTGAAATTCTTTGCAAGACACATGTTGACTGAGGAGATCTACCCTAGTGATTTAGGCACCAGGTAAGGGGCTGCCTATGAACAATTTACGCACTGAAGCTCTGAAACACTTGATAAGACGAAAGTTGACAGGATTGGTCTATAGTTGAAGGAATACCCCTTATTTCTGCTGAGTATTTTGGTTTATTCGATTAAGACGGTTCATATGGATACCGGAATAACCGTGGCTCTACGGTTTGAAATAACGTATAATTTTATGGTCGTAGCTTTTGTAGAAGCTGAGGAGTTTTGTCACAAGCCGATTGACCCACTGTACCTATGCCACCACCGCAGCTCAAAAACAATTCCCAACTTCCAGTGCTATACCAAGGCCCCTCCATATTTAGAACCTGCGGCTTATCCCAGACACTTTGGCCCACCTGATTTAGATTCGGTCCCGCCATTCAAATGCCCTTTTCCTGCCCCTGTAACCCCAAATCGTCACCCCAAATGATGTTACCTAACTACCTTCATCCAATTAACTTTGCGCCATTTGGCTTTGTCTCACCCCACGCTGCCTGGCAAACTCCAGGTAACTGCATTTCGCCTTTTGATCCACAACCCACCATGAGACTTCTTTCTCAACCCAGTCGTCCCACTTGGTGAAAACCACTCTCCTCACTCCTGCAAGTTTCAAAAGTAACGTCCACCCCGAAAAATGCATGCACGCACTTGATAACCGGCTTTTTCCCAGGCATCTTCCAAAACCCCATTCCCACCAGCACCTGGGTTGCCAGTTCTGCCTTGGGAATGTCGTTAATCAACCGCCAAACACTGTCCCACCCCTAGTGGCACCATATTCATGGTACCAACATCCTCTTAAAAGCCACTCATTAACTCCAAAGCTTCTTCACTCAACTTGCGTTTCGGTCCACAAATCCCCTAACAAAGACAGCCCTCGCAGTCCAATATGTTTACCTCTACTAGATTTACCCTATCATCAAAGTTATGCAATATACGAATCCCTAATGCATTCGTGGGTTATTTTACCTCTACAGAAACCACCTCTTGAATAGCACATGGAGTCAAATTTTCCCGTAAACGTTTCGTCCTCCTCCTGAATTCCCGCTCACCAACTCATAAGATAAAGTAGCTAAGGCCGTTTGCGGCCAAAACCTTTTACTATGTTATTCTAACAACAGAGGCTTGGTTAACAGACCGCAGCTGAACTTCGTCTTTTCCGGTGGCGGGTTACAGTCCCTATCAAACCAGTAGGGCAAATCGTAGATGAGGAGATTGCCCAGCCTACTTGAAGCTGCCACACGGAGCTTCCATTCTCTATCGTTCACTACACGACTCTATCCTTGACACGCTTTGGCTTCACATGCAACCACCTGAGCTCCCAATCCACGCAGGCCATCTATACCAAACAACTTGAATGGTTCTGATATCTGTCGTCTCACCCAAGCGTTCCTTTCTCTTTCTGGTCTCCACTCCAGATGTAAGAAAATTGCAGGCGACTTCAATATTCCTAAAATTTGTTGGTCCTCTTTATCCGCCCCACCAACCCTACTCGACCACGTTCTTGAAGCTCACGCTGAAGGGTGGCCTTAGCAAATGACCACTTCCACAATGTTTCATAACAGTTTAGACCTGGGTTTTACCCATGGAACTCTTAATGTTAAGGTTTTAGTAGAGAATCCCTACCTGGTAGTGAGCATAACATGGTCGCACGTCGTTTTCTTCTCAGTGACAAACCTTACCCACTCGTGTGCCGACCAAACTGTCTTCTCCTATATGTCGACGCGTTTGGACGAAATCCCTGAAGCTCTGCTAACCTTTGATTGTTCCAGCTTCTTTTTATCGCCTGGCGCACAGAATGCAGTAGACGACCTTTAAGCAAAATTTCTTTTTATCAATAATCGTCCTTCCAATCCGACCACTGAAAAAAAGACCAAAGAGCCTAGTAGGATTTGTCAGCTCCAGATGAAGCATTTGAGGGCCCAGAAAATCTTTAACAAATCAAGGGACTTCCCGCTTTTAATGCAGGCCAATCCCTTTTAATAAGAATCATTTATGGAGTCTTAACCAAGGTTCAGAATACAGTAAATATTACCTCTTGGGTCGCTTAGCTCAGTTCGGAAGACTTCCCATATTTTCGAAGCCCGTTCGCGGCCCAAATCCTCAGCTATTCCAAATTTCATCATACTTCGTAGCTTACGCATGGAGTCCCCTGTATACAACACGGAAGCATTCAACACATATTTATCTTCTACTTTCATTGATGACAACTTGCCACATTCTGAAATCCACACCATGATGGCTTCGGTTAGATTATACTCCATTTCATTCGACATTTCGGGCACCACGACAGTGATAAAATGTGCCAAGGCCTTCCACAGGCCGGGGCCTGATGGCATCACACCAGTCTAATTTCCCACCGCTGGTTCTGATATTCTTTTGCTTCTGAATCTGTTCTCACACACCATGTCTTGCGCTGCTTTTGCTTTGCAGTGGAAGACGTCAATCATCGTTCCACACTATAAAAAGGGTTTTATGCATAACTCAAAAAATTTTCCCTCTATCAACCACACGCCAGTTCCAATCAGGATTATGGAAGAACAGTTGTTTAACAGTTGGTTAATTTCCTTACTACTCAAAATCTTTTCAACTCTCCCCAATGCGGCTTCCTCACCTACCAGTTTGACTTCCTGAACGTTGTTACCCAGAGTGCTGAATCCCGCCGGCCGATGCCCACAGGCATTTCAGACTTGTAAAAGCACTTGACCGCGTTTCTCACTCCCGAATCAGCCAAAACTGGGACATCGTGTAAAAGAAATTCACTCTTACCTTGGTTATTTTCCTAACTTTCTGATCTCTTTCAGGCTGTCAATATTAGCGATTGTTTTTCCCAACACTGTACTATTACCAGTGGAGTTATTCACGGTATCATGCATATTCCCCCTTATTTTCCTTATGTATCAATCATATCATCAATGTTCTTCGTCATGGAACAAAACTACTGATTGCCGACGACAATGAAATAGACTGCTCCTTTGAAGTTGTTCTATTTAGCTCCACAATCGCACTCATCAATGAAAACCTGAAGTCCCTTGATAACTGGTGCTCCAAGAGGCTTATGGATTTGTCTACTGTTATACATTAATGATATCTTTAAAGTTGTTGGCCATGGCACACCATTCCTGCTTGCCGATGACATTAAAATAGTCTACTCTTTTGAGGCTGCTTCATTTGGCTCCACTCTTGCATTTATCAAAGAAGACCTAGAGTCTCTTAATAACTGGTGTTCCAAGTGGCTTATGAAGTTCTCTGCTGACAAAAGCTCTCTGATAACATAAATTCCATGTTCCTCCGGGTGTCCTATCCATAAAAGACATGCTAATCCTTGTATCACACACAGTTAAGGACTTGGGGTTACAATACTCCTGCTCTTTCAACTTCCACGAGCAGGCCCACTATCAAACCGCTATAGCTAAGAGAACCGCCACAATGATCTTAAGGGAATTTCGCAATCAAGAGTGCAGAATTATCACCTTCAAGTCCCATGCTAGGCCCCACCTCGAGTACTGCCCGATTATCTTTATGCATATGCGTAAAGTCGATCGAATTGCAATCGAGAATGTGCAACATGCATTCACTAGAAATATCCTAGGTCCCTCATTTAGCTTAAACCACAGGGCCAGATGCGAGCTGCTTGGACTTGAACCATTGTAGCTTCGTCCAGTTAAATTAAAACTTACATTTCTCTTTAATCTTTGCCAGAATAATGTCCACTCTACTACAAACGTCACAAGTGACGCCAGTAGTCCCCCATATCCGCTTCGTAGTAGATACTACTCGTTAAGAATACCCCTGACCCGACTATCGATCAGAGCTAAATTCTTCACAGTTGCCTACTCTAAATTGTGGAACAAACTCCCTAGTTCCCTGCGGTCGTGCTCGAATTTAGACCAGTTCAAATCCCAGCTTGCAAAGTTACTTGATGTCTGGTTCTTAATTAACCTGACACGAGCTAACATTGGACTAAACGAGGCCTGCGAACATGGGATAGAATTTTAGTTCGTGACTGATTCTTTGCTGAGATCACCATCAGGGATTCGGCTTCACCTGTAACTTCTTCACTTTATCACACGTCCACACTAATATACTTTTTGACCTCCCTTGTAGTGATGTAACCTCTTCACCAATGGCCTGAGCAACTAAATCTCGAAATTCTCCCAATGTGGGCGGACGAAAATGTCAGCGTACTTATTGTTGGATCCATGCTCTCATCATATCCTGTGATTTTAAACACCAGTCTGTGTACTTCTCGCTCTTCATGCCATCTTATCCTCTTTAATCGCTCGGCAGGGCTCCATAAGTCGTTCTTGGTAGATCCTAACCTTCAACTACACCTAAAACTGCTATCATAGCTCAATCATAGTAACCACATTTTACGGAATAGATGCACTATGTTGCAGGTATTTTGGCGCGATCCAATAATCACCATAACCCAAAGCTGGCACCCAAGCCAGACTACTTTGCTCTTGCGTTTCAGATCTCGCGTCCGCAGCAGACGCGCTGCCAACGCTTCCGTCCTCGTACTGGCGGTTCCAAATCTGCTACCCTATCATTCCTGTTGGCTAGAACTGGCGCGCGAGTTTTGGCCCGGTCAACGGTAACTACGCAGATTATCGCACTGGATATCGCATTTCTGCGATCGATTAAAACCGTGATTGCTGCTGTCTCCGGAACGGCCTGTGCACCTCATATTCCCAACCCGTACTGCTGAATAACATCAAATGCTGCGACAACAAAAATGACAGCATAAAAGCCGTTCTTGGTTAGTGTATTTAAGGATTGTTAATACACAATTTCTTTTATCTGACGCGCATCTTGGTACAGCTTACCACCATCCGTATGTAGACATTATCAATATCCTTGGAGTTCCGTATCCAAAGCTTCACAGATTTCCTCCAGATACTTTGAGACAGTCTTTTTCCGCTCTCAGCATTTTTTTGGCCATTTGTTGTCAGCTACGTGTCTCATCCAATTTGCCTGACGTTCCGCCTGTTTTTCACCACTTCCATCCAATCACCGCATTATCACTGCTTGTCGTCCCTTCAGCTTAACGTTTCCGTCCATTACGTAGCGCTTCCGACGTTTGGTGTCTCTAGCCATATGTCAATATCCACCGTCGGGCTCCGTCCATGTTGTGCGCCAGCAATAAGCACATTTAGTGCACTTCAACACGAGATGACTCGCAGTCCGCTAATTGCAAACAGCCTCAGGAAACTATTTCTCGGTCTTAAAAATTGAGTTTTCTACTTTTTGCTTTTCACTGGCATACTTGTAATTCCCCTATTGATTTGCAGCATCTCATTTCACCTTCCAGTGAGCTTCTGCAATAACTCATTATTGCTCCCACCATCTTATCCCATTCCACTTCTATCATGCACATTTCCTGTGCATCATTCTTGTAAAAATTTTATCTTGCCATGCGCATGCCTCTCGCAAATCGAGAAATATACAGTATTATTATTATTATCCCATGTTAGGCCAAACCGCGAATATTAACCCAAAATCATTATGCGTTTGCGTTCGGTTGACTGAATTACAATCGAGAATTTACCGCGGGCGTTCACTAGAAATTCCCTAGGTCCTCGATCTAGCCTAAATCACAGGCCTAGGTGCAGGCTGCTTGGTCTTGAAACATTATGGCTACGTCGAGTCCAATTAAACCTTGCATTTCTTTTTATTTTTCGCCATAATAATGTTTAGTCTGCTGCAGATTTCATACATGACGCCCGTAGTCCCCGTTATGGACTTTGTAGTAGATACAACTCGTTGAAACTACCGCTGACTGGACTATCGATGGAGGCAAAATTCTTCACAGTTGCTTGTTCTAAACTGTGTAACGAACTCTCTAGTTCCCCGCAGTTGTGCCTAAATTTGGCCCGGTTCATAGCCCAGCAGCCAAAGCTGCGAGATGTCCCACACTTAACCTGATACAAGCTAATACTGGACTAGATGAAGCCTACGGACATGGGTTAGACTTTCAGTCCATGACCGAGTCTTCACTCAACTCACCATCTGGGATCCTCAGAATTTGGCCTCGCATCGCGCTGGCCCACTGTCTCGCAAGTTCACAATACTGCATTCATTGACTTCCAATCCTTTCTTTGTGGGATGTACCCTGTTTATCAATATAAGGTGTGCATATTTCGCGACATTCGAGAGGCATGCGCAAAGTAAGATCAAATTTACACGACCTGGACATAAGGAAAACAAAAGTTCAGCCGTGAAGATGCAGTGTCTGTGCTCTCATGAACACAACCTGCAATAAGATGGGCTAATCACGAGATTTTGAGCTTTAAATCAGAGCTAGATATTCGTTCGCCGAAACTTTCTGTGGCTGACTGTGAGTCGCGCACTGCGAGTCAATCCATGTTTTTAAACGCTTCAAAGTTGCGAATCGCCGGCGCATAATTTGGATGGAAAGAATTGGTGGATGTTGTTAGGTGGCCGGGTTCCTCAAAAATCAGAAGGGTTATATGGTAAAGATGAAGATCAATATAAATGTAATAACGGGAAGAAGAAAAGTCGAAATCACACTGGCTATCATATGAGGTGGATGGAGAATGGTAATTAACAACATTCAAGAGTCAAAGTTATGCTAAAGATGAAACAGCGGGAGAAATTCAAGGCAGCGCCAGACAACTAACGGGACGAAAATATATGAAGAATTGTGTACCGAGAGACAATGGAACTGACAAAAATGTTCACTGGACTTATGCGGCTGGGAGAGGATTGTGATATGTGGCGGGAAGAAAACCAGTACGTGTAAGATTTGCAATCAATCCTTAAATACGCTTGCCACGAATGACCTGTGTTATCCTTGTTTAATATTGGAGATCATGGTGTTCTGTGGCGGTTCGGGTCTGGAGTTTGGGGGGTTGCGCGGCATTTCAGTAGTGTTAGTAACTTTTTGGCCAATAGTAATGGTTCATTTGAGATTAGGTAACCGGGGAGGTCATCCGTGTGACTTGGTTTATCTTAGGGTTACACGGCCAGGTACTGGAGTATCAGATCCGGATAGCACCCCCCTGACTGGGATAGGCAGCCGGCTCAAAAGATGGAATGGAGCATTCGGCGAGAGTTTGCATTGAATCTGTGATCACTGACGAGCCTGCAGAGGAGCCGGAGAGAGAGGGAAGTCTGAAATTTTTGTTCCAGCTGGTGTTAAAGTAAGTAAACAAAGAATGGAAACAGCGATAACAGTCAGTTTCTTACGAAGATTACAGGAACCAGATAACTGTCTTGAAATACGCAGGAGGTGGTTTTCCGTTGACGGGACGTGTGCAACAAATGCCGTTGCTTACTCCCTATAAGTTACATGGCTCAGCCAGTCCTAGACTGCAGATTCTTTATTCGTGACGTGTTCCTGTTTCATTTTCTGACATCTTTGCAGATGCAGATTATGGCGGTCTGGTAGGAAGGCTAGCGCAATCGTTAAGGAATAACATCCTTATTTATTTTGTTTGTGGAACTCGCCTGGTGTACACTCTACAGGGTATCAGTTATAGCTTACCATGTGACCTACGCAGATGTTTACCACCTCCGATTGCCAGGAAAGGGCGCAACTGAATGGGCGGCGGATGGCAGCATGGACCGGATGCTAGAACAGGATTTGCCACGAGAAGTCATAAAGAGGAGGGAAGGGAGAAGCATAAGAATATTGGGATCAGTCGGTTGTGTTTGAACAGGACGATAGCAACTTTTACCGCATAGTAGTTTAAGTAAGCGTGTATGAATAATTAAGAAAGAACGACGGCAGTTGTTCTGGACTCCAGCACACTTACCAGGTGCGCGGCTGGGAGGGGCATGTTGAGAAATAGAGGGGTGGGTGGTGAAGTATAAGCGGACAGTCCGAGCGCCACTTCCCCAGACCGTCCAACAAAGTGGCCAAACATTTACCATCGAACAAGGGCGGTGCGGGATTTACCCTTTCGCAGGGTCAGGTCTGGGCTGATAGCATACATATCCATTGTAGAAGGTGGCCCATTCCTTCGCAGCCCGAGTATGCTTTGGTTGCTGGGATTAACCTGATGCAGCAGGGACGTTTTCGTTTTTTCTAACAGAGGAATGGTTGAGCTGATATCGGTACTTTCCATAGTTCCTCCGCCTGACCTTAATTTTCCGCGGCATACGATTTTTCGCAACTGTTGGGGGAGGTCTGTTTTCCCCACGTTCGGAGACGCTGAAGCAAACTTGTCGCAGTCATTTGGGTTTTTGCAAGTACGAACTAAAGAAAACAAAAGTGGTGAGAGGCAAGCACACGCAGGATGGCGGTTCATGCCGTAAAACACAGCCCTGTACGTATGGATCTGTCATCTTCAACGCCGTGTCTTGCTTTCATTAACGAGTGCTGCTTGAAACATAATAATGCGGAATTGTGTGCTGCGTTAGCTAATCAGATCGTCCGTGTGACGTTGACAAATTTTTCTTCTTTCATAAATGAAACTAGGCTGGGTACTTAAGGGACCGAAGTCTACCTGGTTTGCGTTAGCAGGTTACTGTGAAGCAAGTTGATTAGGTAGAAAGAATAAAAGGAACCTCGAATGTGTTCACTGATGAAAATTCTATGAAGAGATAAACTAATTTTGGTTATACTCAACACAAATTTGTTATCCTCCATGTTGGCAGAGGAAATCAGGGGCAGAGAAATCTATGGGGAAAGAAATCCGGGGTGAGAACACCGATATAAAGGGGGTTAATTGCGATTATAGCTGCCGTATAATCCAGCAGCCTTCTGCTATCACTGACCTTAAGGTTATTTAGTGTTGTTGGCTGGGATCCAAGTTTTGGGGACTACTTTAGTAACTGTTACAAACCCAACCTAACTTTGCACTCTCGATTTTCTGAGAGATAAGAGTCGTATATACGAATAATGGCCTGAACAGTCAGTAGTTTCTGAACTTCGTTTTTAAAGGCGATGTTGGACTTTTGGGACAATGAATTCCACAAGGAACAATATTTCACAATAAAAAGGTCCATCTTAGGTTTGGCTAATATTAAAGAACTTGTGTGGTGGGGTAACCAGTGTAGTACCGAGAAGTATTAGAGTGAATGGGAAAGCGGGGAAGACATATCCATGGTATTTTCATATTGGCCGGTTGGAAAGCGTTGGGCCTAGTGGTGGGCCAAGGGTAGGTCCCCCTTAAAATGTGTACGACTATTCCATTTACCCAGCGATCAGCGAGCGTTAATATTTGGTTTTGGCCGTATTATTCTAGCATACTAGGTTCTCTTGCGCCCTCAGACGGAGTGTTATGGAAAGCAGGGGGGTGGGATATGTATTTAGAAATCGATGGCTGACTTAAGGGCACGCTCTTCCGAGATAGAGGCGTTGGTCAATTGAAAGGCCTAGGTGACACTTAGGTAAGTATTTAAGGCTGCCTTAAAACTGGACTGGTTCTGTATGCACCAAATGCTAATGGGAAGTTTGTTCCAAAGTTTGGTATAAACAATACGAAAGAAATGCAAACTTAATGAATATTGGCGGTTTATGCAGAGATAGTTGGGGACCTGTGACGTAGAGGGTACGGGCTGGCAGAGGAAAAAAGCTTCATAAAATATCCTTCAGATAACTCGAGACTATGTTGATGGTATTCCTCCACCTTTGGCAGCATTTTATCAACACTTAATTACTATGAAATGCGAATATCTTATCCGCTTTCCATATCGTCCCGCTTGGTTTTCATTACTTACATCTAATTGTTGTATTCCAACTGCTCCTCATCTCCCTGGCTCGGCTTTTCTTTCCGTTGCCTAACGCTCTCTTTTCCTGGAGGACTTGGGCAATATCTCAACATCCGTCATTGAGTTCCGGTCATGTTTTGCGGCAGCGATTGCACACTCAGCGCACTTAAACACGAATCGTTTCGTAGTCCGCTGCTCGCACGCTTTCGCAGGAAACTCTGCATAGTCTTGTGAAACGAGATTTCTAATTTTGATTTCTGACCGGCGTACTTATGTTTTAGCGATTGCTTTGCAGCATACGATTCGACTTTTCAGTAAACTTTTCGAATTACCCTTTTAATTTGTTATTCGAGTTTACTCTTCATCAACCCTGTAAAACTTTGATCCTGCCCTGCGCATGCTTCTCGCAAATCAAGAGGTATACATTGTAATCATTACTTTTGTTATTACTAATATTGTCGTGCGTAATTGGTCAATCAATGGAAATTCCTCGAGGCCTTTATGATTTCGCGACCGTTTTCAATTGGTGTAAACGGCGGATTGCACTACGGCATAATTCGATTTTGACGGCTTCTAGGGGTGATAAGTTTGGTCATTATGCCAAATACTTATGGAGACGTAGCAGCATGCAAAACCCGAAGGTATTAAAGTGGTTGTTTGAAAGACCAACGCATTTTCCGCGCTACAGCTGCCAATGGATCAGAATAAATGAGGTGATTGTCAGTCTGCAAGGCGTAACCTCTTTCAAAATTCTTCTGGACCAGAATTGGTTATAAGTATCCTCAGACGAAGAGAATCAGCATCTTGAATTCCAGGTATGAAAGTGCATGAATAAAACCCTTTGCATTAAATTTGGTTAAACCCTTCCCGGAATCGAAGTACACATGAAACACTGAGCAACAATTTCCTTTATATTGAAAAGTGCGGGATTTATAGTGGTAACTTGCAGATAGAATATTCACTAGATAGTACTCATTTAACAGTCGTCCGTCTTAAACAGGCCCTAAAGCGACCTAAGCAAAGCAAATACTGTAAATGAGACTGGGCCCAGCGAAATTCATCGGGGCTAACAGATACGTATTCACTCGAGCAAAGCCAGTCGCGAGGCAAAAAATAGGCCGCCCGTCCAGCGAGGAGAATCAGCGTGACAAGAGTAATACAATTATAAATCTGAACAGGGTAGAGGGTCTCACGAGCGTTTCATTTGAATCTTTAAGAGCATGAGTGGTTGGTAAGTCCATTTAAGAATCATATTATGAATCATGGGAGGATTTTTGCCGTCCAGGCAAGACTAAGCCTCAGAATGGGGGCACAAAGCCCCTTCTTCTCAGTAGTGTGTATTGCACATGGATGGCTCTGCCAAATTTTTTCGGATGCACACAACCGTTTTTGCGGTTATTGCTCGGGAAATTTTGTTCCTCCTCCATGTGCGAAGGATACTGCGGACAGAAAAAAGGTAAAGTTTAGTCTTTATCACTGACTATGCATGTTTTTGAGTGAATTCGGCCTAGGTTGATCTACTGCGAAACCACTACAGCCGTAACAGTCTGGAAAGGTTCAGGGTAACTTAATATATCCACCGTTTTCTGTATAATTCGCTGTGCGCAATAACGTTTTTAAGCGTACAAAGAAACGCCAAACTAGTTGCCGGTCATGGCTGAGGAAGTCAGATGACTGACATAAACTTTCACATTCAGCGTAAACCGGGGGTTGGAAGACTGCAGGAGAGATGTCAACGTTTGTAAGCCAGGTCGAAAGCGTATCAGCGGAAGTAACCCAGACACACTTTTGGCCATTCGGTTTACTTGTGTATTGGGTGGAATGAGTAGGACTCATAGGTCCAGCTTTGCCGCACTGGGATTGACCACTCTGAATTTTGTTATCCGAAGACCAGCGGAAGCATTTGGACATGCTGGATACCTACGCTGGAATGGAGCCTTCCAAGATTGGGAAACATGAATGGGAGCCATGAAAAGTTTATCTGCTGTTCCACTTTTTGTGCATTTAATGTGCAGGAACGCGTGCAAATGTGAATTTGTTATCCACCTGGGTGTAGCGGATCAACACATCTCTGAATTTATGCCGACTCAACGTAGAACAAAGACATATATTAAAGAGTCAATTAGCGCTATCCATTTTGGCCCTGCCTAATACCAGGATGTGCAGGCCACTCCCTATTCCAGTTTTCCTCGCTTCAACTCGGAGATCAACAGCCCAAACTCAGGGAAGAGCCCATAGACCAACAAAAGATTATTGGCGGCTAGCATGTAAGACCCCAAGGTTTGGAGGGTCAAGAATTTCAGAATCAGAGCCTTCCTGAAAGAAATAAATTCATATTTTGCTCACCGGTGGAACTTAAACTAACTCGAAGGAAATGCAACTACGTGGGCGCTGACTTTGAAAGTTGCGATTGCCTTTCTCAACGGTTCTCTGCCCTGTATATTAGTGCTAGAACACCACACCGTGGCGTGACCTACTAGCCCATACCGGGAAGATCTAGTTTAGAGAATCCGGGAATGCACGTAAGCAATCGGAAATAAGGTGCATCAACGTAAGTGGCGCAATATTTTTCGCTCCTGAACGACCACTCCTCCCGGCTGGAGTTAGGAGTGGGTTTCTTTGCATTCACTTTTATTTTAATCGGGGTTGCCATAATCTATGGGTAGGCCGACTGGTAGGGGAGCACAGGCTGGAGGCTCAGTGCAAAACCCTGGAAATGACGCGAAGTTTGGGAGACTTGCTTGCCCCAAAGGCAGGGTGTTAGCAGGGAAAGTGTGACGCCTGTAGTAAATGGTTCCTTTGTGCATGTGGATAGGCGAGAAGGGAAATTTATGAACTCTACCGACAACGCGACAAGCTTATCTGGGTTTGCCAAGCTTTCAAGAGGCTCATACGAAATGCCACCCCGGGGAGCACCCAGATATGCCAACGGCAAACCCTGCAGAAGGTGGTTGACAAGGGGACCACCGAGCTGGATGACACTGATCGCAATGGGTTACTGAAGGCCACGGAAGGTGAAGATAACCATTCGCATGACAGGAGAGACGTGGATTTAGTAGCGGTAGTAAAGGAAGAGACTACTGGCGTGTGCTCCGCTGACGGGGTAGGGCCGGAAGCCATAGAACCCTAAGATAACGTGCTCGTCAATGGCAGTAAAACGGAGGTACTATCTCAGCGGGGAACAGATGCAGGGGGGAGAAGCGAACCAGCAGTATAACAAGAAGCGAAAGAGTTTTATGATGAGGAGGCACAGGCGCGAAAATGTAGGAGCCCCAGAAGTAGCAAAGGTCACCGACCCGGCCGCAAGATACTCGGAATTAAAAGCAAAGCTGTCGGATGTTGAGCAAGCCCTGCATCAAATGAGCCGAGAGCTAAACATCGTGCAATATTCCAGCGGCATCGCGCTAGAGAAAAATTGCAATTTCAGCACTTATGGGATTCCGGAGCCTTTTATGAAGGATGGGAAGCAAAAGGAAGGGACGGTGAGTCACCATGTAATAAATGTGCTCCGGAAGGTGGAAATACCGGAACGTGTTGCTGTCAAAAGGGTACTTCGCCTAAGAAGATGGCACACAGTCCGTGAATATGGATGCCGGGACCCAAGGCCAACGCTGGCGGATATCATTAATCCACGGCATGGGGACAGATTCTTGGCATTAGCGGATAGAAACAAGAGGATCGCCAGCGGGGTGATTACCATAAAGTCAGACGAAAATGCCATAAGAAAGATCAAAGCTAAGGATGCAAGGGGGTTCGCCAGGATTCACTAATGAGCGGCTGGAAGTCACCAAACTAGGAATCCGAAGGTTGCTTGAAGGAGAACAACCGCATACCGCCCAGTGCAGCAGGGCTGGAGGTGGACGCAGCGGGCGAGCGCACGTCGGGCCACTAAGTTTGGACCCGAAACCCGTCAGCGCCTTACGTCTGAAAGTCAAAATAAGTAGGCTGTGAGTGCGGGGCGAAGGTGAGGCTCTCGACTATCATGCAGAAAAACGGGCAAGGGCCTCAAGAGTAAGTCCCAAGCACGCGAACACCCTGTCGTTTCAGTAGCCAAAAGGATGGCGAGGGGAAGGTATAACGGTGACCTACACAAATTCTGCAAGTGTGAGTAACAGGTGACTCGGGTTGCCGTTCAAGACTCTGGATGTAGATATAGTGGCTGTCACTGAGGTCTGGTTGCGTCCAGAGGAGGTGGACCATGATTCGATGGCTAGTGGTCATCCATTCTTTGGAATGGATAGAGCAGACGGTAGAATGGGAAGCGGGACCCTGATGCTAGTAGCTGAGAAGTACGAGGCGTATGAGGGCCACAAGCTGCATACCCCAACATACAGGTCCTGAAAGTCATCGTCGCAACTGGTGGCCTCGGGATCTCAGTTGCAGTTATGTACCGTAGCCCGGGGTCGACGCCAGTGGAGGACCGGGAACTGTTTCTCTTTCTCAGTGTGGTTGCATGATATGCCGGCAAACTTATCGTCCTGGGAAATTTTTAGCCCCTGAGATTGACTTGGTTTGCGAGGTAGCTCCGGAAGGCACCTTTGCGCATCAACTCTTGCAGTTCGAGCACGAGGATGGGTGTAGCTCAACACGTTACTCAAGCGAATTGATTGAGATTCGGGCAAGCATCTTCAATCCTTCACTTGGTGATAACGCGAACACCGAACGATATGAGGAGCCTTGAGTTGGAACAGCCAATAGGTAGGAGCGACCGTGCCGTAATCCGCACACGACTGAGAATGCAGCGACCGGTAGCCCCCGACAAATGCGGCCGGGACTTCTGAGGAATGGATAAAAGTAGGCTGCTGGAACTGGGTCCCCAAAGTCGGTGGGAACTCGACAGTGGTGGCAACTACATGGACCGTCAGTGGGAGGAAACTAAGAGGAAACTGTAAGCAAAAACAGACTAAGTTGCACCCCTCCACAGAATCAAGAGAAAGGGGCTACCACCATGGCTGAGGAGTAGGATCACGAGAGCCAGAAAGCGGAACCACAGGGAGTTCGTGAGGCATAAGGACACACACGGCCGCCGAGATTACCTGAGGTACATAGCGGAGAGAGGGAGAATATCACGCATCCAACAACAGTGCGAACTGCCTGCGAGGAGCGGATGGCTGTAGCCGCTAAAAACAACCCCAAAGCCTATTACGATCATGTGCAGCCTAGGGCTGCTTTGCGAAAGGCCGTAGGTGGAGTGAAAAACCACCAGGGGTTTAGGTCAGCCGATAGTCAGGAGAAAGCCAGCTGTCTGTTGGAATGTTTTTAGGCTGTGTACCGGCGGACTCAAGGGACACAGGGGCAAACACCAAGTCCCGCCTCCCTTTTGGTGTAGATGCCGAACGGAGCGACCACGGAGGGAGAAGTGTGGGACAGCCTAACAAAAATGGACGCGTTGAAAGCGGCAGAGCCTGATAGGATCCACCCAGCGATAGTAAAGCTGCTGGCGAGGGTCCTGGTGAAAACTTCCACCCAGTTATTTAATGCACCGCCGGACGAAGGGGGGCTTCCCGCTGAGTGGCTGACGTCGACAGTCATACCGGTGCATAAACGCAGGGACAGAGACAACTGTGGCAGCTATTGACCGGTGAGCCTGACATCTATCATGCTGAAAACTTGAAAGGTTCCTCCACGGCATGATAGTCAATCACCTAGAGGCCAACAAGGTAATGATCGCAAAACAACACGGATTTTGGCACAAACGTTTCTGTCCGACGAACTTGATAAGCTTCCTGGACGAGGTAACAGGTAGGATTGAAGGGGGGTGAAACAGCAGGTCTGCTATCTGGACTTTCAGAAGGCCTTTGAATCCGTGAACCACAAGGATTTTGACAAGAAAGTGAATGCTTTCGCAGTTCATGCTAAGGTGATAGATAGCACAAAGTCTGAAGGGAAGATCTTTCAGGGTGAGAGTCGAGAGGTGCCTACCGGACAGAGGATTGCTATGCAGTAGGGTGCCCCAAGGGTCTGTCTTAGGGTCACTGCGCTTCCTAACGTACGCCAGCGACATGGCCAGTAAGTTAGAAAATCCGTGCCTCATGTTTGCCGGCGACATGAAACTATGAGGAAGAGCAAACAGTGAGGCTATCCAGAGGGATCTGGATAGGGGTTACCAGTGGTCGGTGAGCTGGGATCTTCCGTTGAACCCTAACAAATGTCAGCGGATTATGGACGGAGGATCAAATTCCTCTCGCCACATGGGTCCACCTGGGCATCAGGTCGACTTGGAACGCACTCAGCGAGCAAGAGACCTCGGAATAAGTGTGAGTGTGGACTTCAAATCTAGTCTACGATGTCAGACGGCGATCAAGAATGCATGGTGTGTCTTACGCCAACGTTAGAGGATCGTAGCATCCATGAGGCCTAATGTATTTCTGCCGTCGTTAAAGACATTTCAGACCGCACTTGGAATACTGTGTCCAAGCATGAAAACCATATTCAACAAGAAATAGCAAAATGCCGGAACAGGTTCAGATTGTTTTTACATGGTGGTTTGGTCATTTGAGGCACGTGGAATATGGACAGGGGCTGCAGGCGTTTGGCTTGTAGTCCTCGGAAAGACGTAGGGAAAGAAGTGACTTAATACAACACTTCATGGTCACTAAGGATCTGGCCGAGATACGGAGTCACCGGGGAGCCATATTCCAGTTAAGGGGGAAAGATACACTAAAAAGGAAACGGGGAAACAATTGTGCGGGAGCATGCAACCACCGGGTTGAGGAGCAAATAGTTTGCCGTAAGAGTGGTGAATGGTCGGAATAAGTTACCGGAGTAAGAGGTCCATGTAAGATCAGTGGGCGAATTCAAAAGGGAGAATAAAAAAATTATGGCTAGCTGTGTTTGGAGAGAACAATGTGTGAATTGTGGGGCTGAGGAGATGGTCGAGATGAAAGCATCTCATTAATTGTTTCCTCCCTTGTAGGAACTGAAGAGGGTTTTCCACCCTCTTGTTGCCGAAGCATCGTCAGATCCAAGGAGCTCTTTGCGCAAGAACCTCGATGATCAGGCATCTCGCCGTATAGTCCTGTAACCTAACTGGGAGAGGAACTTGTTTAAATTACTAATAGTCACAAGCGGACACTCGAATAGCGGCTCGGGGCTGCCTTCGTGTTTGCACTGTCCCGTGGTCCGCTGATGGCCACCGGAAAACAGTCTAATGTGAACTTAGTGATTGCTGGAAAGTGGAGATTAGTAAGAAGGATAGGTGGTGGATCGTTTGGTGATATATACTTAGGACACAACATATCTACCGGCGAGGAAGTTGCTGTTAAGCTTGAACCAAGCAGTGCGCGACACCCGCAGCTGCTTTACGAAAGCCGTGTCTACCGAATTTTGCAAGTAGGATGTATTTTCAAAAAATGGATTTTTATTCAGAACTCTATGGGTGTACCGAGGGTGCATTGGTTTGGGAACGATGGACCTCAGTGTCGTTATCGAGCCATGGTAATGGATCTTCTTGGTCCTAGCCTGGAGGACTTGTTCACATTCTGTGGCCGACGATTTACGTTAAAAACTGTACTAATTCTAGCTGAGCAAATGCTTTGGCGCATTGAAAATATTCACAACAGAGGACTGATACACCGGGATATCAAACCAGACAATTTCCTTATGGGAATGGGGCCAACATGTAATCGTGTTTATGTTGTTGATTTTGGACTTGCTAAGAAATACAGGTTAGTCAGCAACTCTTTTATTACCAGTTTACTTAGGGACCATCGATCAAAATGCCACATCCCTTATCGAGATGACAAAAATCTCACAGGAACGGCTCGGTACGCCAGCATAAATGCCCACGCCGGGATCGAGCAGTCTCGGCGGGACGATATCGAATCCCTTGGTTATGTGTTCATGTACTTCTTGCGTGGACACCTGCCGTGGCAGGGTCTGAAGGTACGTTACATGTGTTAAGTGCTGACTTAAGGTCGATGTAGATGTCTTTGGTTGGTGTATAGGTTTTTTTGTTTTCAGAAACCGGATGGTTCATTTAGAGGCTCTGTTAGACGGAAAATCAGAATTTTCGAACGCTCATTGCATGACTGTAATTCGTTCCTGATTGCCTATCTAATGTATACTGTCTTATGGTTGTTAGCAGAAGACTGAAACTGGATGAATTTTGCGGGGCACCCAAACAAATTGAGATTCATATTTCCCACTCACGATATGGCCTATGAGCATGTATGGGGCATGTATGGCGATTTCCACGCCTTCCTGCGTTAATCAGAACAGATTCGGCCTGCAGGACGTTTCAGCTTGAGACATGTGGTCAGTCCTTTGTTTATGGAAAGTTCCATGCGAGTGTAGGTTCATGCCCCAAACCCAATAGCGGGATTAGTAGGGCCGAAGCCTTCACTAGAGTGCACCCCAAGGTAGGGTGGCGCCTCGCGTGCCTCCTTGACCCAATGAATCATACAGGATGACTTATCTCAAGCCGAAGATCAAGTCATGCCTCAAAGGTCAATGGGTGGAGGTCGCTCATGGGTTGACCTGAGTTGGCAGCTCAGTCAGGAAAACAAGTGGAAGAATAATTGATCCAAGTAGATGAGCTTCCACTCAGCTATACCCCTCTGCCTTTCGGTCAGGTTCTTGTCAGAACCAAAGGCTTTGGTTGAGAATCGTAATCGTTCTTCTGCTTAATGGTTGGACTCCCTAGCAGCACTCGACAATCGATCCCCATGAGTTACACGCCTACAAAATTTTATACTGCATCGGTCGTCTCACAGGCTAATCAGGACCGCGCTGCTCATTGCATCGAGCGGGGGGGGGAGATGGTGATAAGTATGCTACTGCTCAGAGTTCCCTCGTATTCAACCTGTCTCTTCTGTCTCCAGCCCAATCTCTGCCTGTTCTGCCTACCCATAGTGTCCCCACTGATAACACGTCTGATACTCGCAAGGGTTCATTTTCAAGTAGTTTAGGTGGTTTTCAGTCTGTTAGCTCACATTTTCTCAAGCCTCGTCAGCCTCTGCATCTGGGTCCCTTCAATGTGCAGGCTGACCAACAGGCGTGTTTGGCTCTGACCGTGGACTCACTTTCGATTGATGTCTGCTGTGTGAGTGAAACACGAATTCAGGATTCGAGCAGAGTAATTCAGCTAACTGCGCCGAACGTCTCGTCAAGATATTTTCTTCGCACTTCAGGAGACGAAGCAGCTCAAGCTGTGGGTCAACGTGGTGTAGGAATAGTCTTGAGTGAGAAGACTGAAGCAGCCCTTGTAGACTGGATCCCAGTCAACAGTCGCTTGTGCGCCATAAGACTGCAGGGATCAGTCGGCGTCCGAAAGGATGGTAGTGTTAAGCGTAGTTTATTTATCTCGGCATACGCTCCAACAGACTGCAGCACTAACATGGAGAAGGACGAGTTTTACGATAACCTCGTCACTCTTGTTCGGAAGAGCAAACGCGCTGACATTGTAGTGGTAGCAGGTGACTTTAATGCACAAGTTGGAAAACTTAGTGCATCGGAGTTCTGTTTAGGCGGGCGATGCGCCTTGGTTGCTCAGCGAACAGATGAAGAAAAAAGACTTCTCCAATTCTGTGCAGACAATAACCTATTCCGACCTAGTACGAATTTCTGACAGTTTGCGTCGCACTGCGACATGCCGCTCTAACTCGATAAGTAGTCTGAGTCCGATAAACCCTATAACAGTGGGCTGCCGTTGGCGCGGTTCTGTCCAGAACTGTAGATCATACTGGACCAAGTACGTGGAATCGGATTATGCGTTAGTTTTAATGCGATTTTTGCTGCAGCTGAATAGCCATGGACGCAGGCCACAAATGCGATTGGCTGTCGAACGTTTGTCTGATTGGGCTGTTCGCAACAGCTACGAACAGAAACTATCCGAGGGACTAAGAACTGCGACCAGTAGCAGTGTAGACGATCAGTGGAATCAGATTAAGCAGGCCGTGCATTTGGCAGCGAATTTCGCCTGCGGCCCCAGATCTAGTGTTCATCAAAAACACTGGATCTCGCAAGCGTTGCTAATTCTAATGAAGCAAAAACGCCAGCTGCGTAACTGCAAGGAAATGAATAAGATGCGTCACTGCCAATTGACCGTAAGCCTTAGGAATGACCTCGAAAACTGGTGGGTTAAGTTAGCCGGAGGAATGGAAGTGGTGTCCGCTTCAGGTAGCAGTCAAAGACTGTTTAAGCTTATATGCGACAGCGGTGGGCGGCGAACTTCGGTTGGTGAATTCGTGTGCGATAGGAATGGAGAGCTCATTCATGGTAGACAGGAAAGACTGGACCGTTGAGCTGAACACTTCAAGGATCAGTTCAGTTGGCCGCACGCTAACGTATTTAGGTCGGCGTCTGTCTGCAAATCCTTGGGAGGTGTCACTTAATCCCCCAACGGAAGTGGAAGTGGAGTCGAATATTCGGCTTCTGAAGAGGGGAAAAGCTGCCGGTCCCGACGACCTCCCCCCAGTTCTTTTCAAATTGGGTGGAGAAGTGCTGATGAAATCAATTACCTTGCTTCGTGATATTTGGAACAAGGAGCGTATCCCGTTATCGTGAAGTGAGTCACTGGTTATACCCATCTTCAAGAAGGGTACACGGAGTGACTGCGGCAATCATCGTGGGATTAGTTTAATTCCGATAGTTACTAAGGTGTTAGCTTCGATAGTGCTGCGCCGTTTGACACCGATTCGCGAGAGTAATATCCGCGAACAACAGGCCGGATTTCGGCCAGGTCGAGGTTGTATCGACCAAATATTCACTGATATTTCACTGAAGTTGAAAGGTCGCGTGTACTGTGCTGCAGTGCGCCCAGTTCTGTTGTACGGTTGCGAGACGTGGATTATGCGTGTGGGCTATGTTCGTCGGTTGGAGGTTTTCGACAACCGACTTTGACGTAGTATGGCTAGGATTGGATGGAGTGACCGGGTGAGTAATATTGAAGTTAGGAATCTGGTATTGGGTGCCACTTCTGAAAATAGCTTGTTTCAGCGTATGAAACTTAGTAGAGTACGCTAGTTGGGTCACGTGTTGCGTATGACGAACACTCGTCTACCATATCGTGCCCTATTTCGTGTTCCTCCTAAGGAATGGAAGAAGCCGTGTGGAGGCCAGCAGATGACGTGGCAACGTGGAATGAGAAAATGTATAGCGAAGTTAGGTAAAGTAGATGTCTCACGCCTTCGTGGTTGGGGTCCGAAAGAGTCGTCGGCTTGCTTGCTGGAGACACTGAAGGATATGGCAGTGAACCGTGAATAGTGATGGTCGTGCTGTCATTTTCTATCGAGTCAGAATGATTGAAAACACGTGCGTTTGTACAGTTAGACTGTGTTCCGTGAGTTGGCTGAAGCAGCATCTTATCTTTTGCCGCCCGTGTAGGTCCACTCCCTGTTCCCGTTGGATATTCACTCTTTTTATATAAACGTGTAACTCTGGGGAAAGGCAGCGGTCAGTGAGGCTTGTCTTGGTGTTTAACGCTGAACGATGATGATCATGAACTACTTTTCTGAACGCCAAGTGATCCCTACAGTCTCACGGCACTAGCGACTGTTCACGTCGCAAACAATGTCATTACTATCAGCATCACCGTTTAAAGTTTGCGCTTAGCCTTTTAGCTCTTGGTGTTTGCCGTAAATGGACTGCATTTCCGTCGCATGTAGTTTCATCAATCAAAGTTCGTCATACACGGATATAGCGTATAGATTGAAGCAGTCTTTGATCTGATCGATTGCGATCTTATGTGGTTTTGTACCACTTCGGTCTTCACGGTCTCTGTTGCCGCTTACTTCACGTTTAATGGGCTCAAATGGGTGCGGAGCTTTCCCCTTCCACTTCACCCAAACATAATGCACCGTGAAACACGATGAAGCTGCTGATTTTACTTTCGCCGGTCACTTTAACCCGTCATTTTTCGCGTCCCTGTGGCCGGGCATTCGCCTTCGTCCTGGCGCTTTAGCGCGATCACTTCCCCCGGAGAGGGCAACGCATAAAACTTTCTGAGAAGAGATTGTTTGGGACGCGCGGTGATTTGGGAGCACGTTGAGAGGCGTTCGAGGTGAGTAGCCGACTTGGTGTCTCAGATACTCATCCGGGACGATGCATCTAAGAGCTGTCTGAATGTTAGTGTAGGTACGTTTGAATTCATTTTGCTCCATCGAAATATAAGGTGCTGTTACGGGGCTAGCTTAGCTCGATGCTTTGGTCTTGTGGAGATTTGGGTGAGATAAATG
>LUCM01005647.1:19357-21857 GCA_008360955.1 Fasciolopsis buskii | reverse complement strand
TGATGTCGATGTTGACGATGACGATGATATTGATGTTGGTAATGATGATGATGATGATGTTGATGTTGATGATGATGCTAATGAAGAAGATGATGATAATGATGATAATGATGATGATGATGATGATGATGATGATGATGATGATGACGAAATTTATGATGATGAGGATGCTGTTAATGATGACGATGATAATGATTAGAAGGACTATGATGATGATGATGATGTTAATGATGATGATAATGATGATGACGCTGATATGGATGACGATTACGATGAAGTTGATGATGAATATGATGATGGTGATGAGGAAGATGATGATGACTATGTTGACGATGATGATGATGATGATGATGATTAGGATGATTCGGATGATGAAAATGATGATAAGGATGATAATGATGATGATAATGATGACGACGCTTAGATGGATGATGATTTTGATGAAGTTGAAGATGATTATGAATATGAAGATGATGATGATGATGATGATAATGTTGATGATGATGTTGATGATGATGAGGATGATGGTGATGATAGTGTTAATTATGACGATGATGATGATGATGATGATGAATCTGGTGATGTTTAAAATAATGATGTTGACGATTACGTTGTTGAAGATGATGATGGTGATGATGCTGATGTTTTGGATGTTGATGATTCTCATGGTGATGATGCGGTTGTGGATGATGATGAGGATGAGAATGTTGATGATGACGATGATGATAATGATGAGGATGACCACGATGACGATGATCATGATGATGATGTTGATCATGATGATGATGTTGATGATGATGATGATGATAATCATGATGATAATGATGATGCTGATGATGATGATGATGATGATGACGATGACGATGATGAGAATGATGATGATGATGAGGATGATGCTGATTAGGAATTAGATGATGATGATGATGATGATGACGATGACGATGATAAACATGATGACAAAGAATATGATTATAATATTGATGGTGATGATGTTGATGATGATGATGATGATGATGATGATGATGACAATGAATATGATTATAATAATGATGGTGATGATGTTGATGTTGGTGCTCCTGATGATAATGATATTGATGTTGGTATAAATGTTGAAGCTTTTGAAGAAAATTTTTAAAGATGATGATGATGCTGACGATGATGATGTCATTAATAATGGTGATGATGAAATAGGGTATTAATGAAGATGATGTTAATGATGATGATGGTGATGATGTTGATGATGTTGATAATATGGATGATGATTATGATGATTATAATGATGATGAATATAGTGAGGATGATAATGATGATATTGATTATTTTGTGGATGAAAATGATGATGATATTGTTCGTGATAATGAAGATTATTGTAATGAGGATGATGAAGATGATGACGATGTTGATGATGATGATGAGGTTGATGATGACAATGATGATGAAGTTGATGATGATGATGATGATGATGATGATGAAAATGTTGACGATGATAATGATGATAAAGGTGATAATGTTGAAGATGATGGTGATGAGATTAATGAAAATTTCGATGATGATGATGATGATGATGATCATGATATTTAGTTGGATGCTGATGATGATTTTATGGATGATGATGATGATGAGGATGATGATTATGATGATGATGATGATGATGATTGAGAGAATGATGATGAATATTTTGAGGATAAAAATGTTGTTATCGATAATGATGAGTACGTTGTTGATGATGATGATGAACATGTTGATATTGATGATGATGATGATGATGATGATGATGATGATGTTGGTCATGATCATGACGATGATGATAATGGTGATATTATTGGTGATGATGATGATGATGATGATGATGATAATAATAATAATATGGAGGTATGTCAATGAAGTTGGTGATCACGATAATGATGAAAATGATGATGACAAAGAAGAAAATGATGTGATGATCATGATGATAATGATAATGATGACGATGAAGATGATGATGATGATATTTATTTTGTTATTGTTGATAATAATGATGATGATGATGAAAAAGATGATGACATTATTGATGACTATGATTATGGTCATGATAATGATGATGATGATGATGATGATGATGATGATGGTTATAATGATGATGAATATAAAGGGGATAAAAATGATGTTAATGATAATGATGTGGACGAAGATGTTGATGATAATGATCATGATGATGTTGAAGATGTTTTTGATGCAGATGGAGATTGTGATGATGATTTTGATGATAATGTTGTTGATGACGTTGATGAAGGTAACGATGAACGCGCTAATGATGATGATGAATATGATGATGATGATGATGATGATGATGATGATGATGATGATGATGATGTTGATAATGATGATGATGATGATGATATTGATGTTGATGAGAATTATGACAATGATGAAGATGATGATGATGATGATGATGATGATGATGATGATGATGATGATGATGATGATGTTGATGGTGATGGTGATGATAATGATGAAGAGG
>LUCM01005646.1:10292-23111 GCA_008360955.1 Fasciolopsis buskii | reverse complement strand
GCTAAGCAGATGAAGGAATAAGGTTCTCAACCAAAGTGACATGACTGGATGTATGGTGCTCGGGAGATGATCATAAATGTCTATTCACTGATACATCTAGCGGACGGTGTGCGCGTTGCTTCTAAAGTCTTTTTTGTATGAGATGAAAGGAAGCACCAGTGGGAGGAGGAGAAATGCCTGCTTTGTATTACATCGTCCATTTTCCGAATAGTGGCAAAAGCAACAAGTGGACCTTGTTTGGAGTTCAAGAGAAACAAAACACTGCTGTTATCAGGCTCCACCTGCTTTCTTGTTCGTTTCCGGACAACGCAATTATTGCAAGTGGAGAGCGTGGACTTATCCAGTGGATTTAGAAAGCCGATACTGCTTACGAAATTGGATATTGAAAGTTCAAAAAGATGCTGAATTTTTCTGATTCCCATTCCCAATCAACTGATCGATACACTTTTCATTGTGAAAACGTTTCTGAGGAAATCTTCACCTGCTTCTATTGCGAAATGAATTTCAAACGCATTGCGCCAAAGACTTCAAATTCATTTTACTGTTTTATACCTTTATGTCGTGCAACAAAAGAATGACCCAAAGTTTTTTTTGTCCCGCTGGCGTTCGGCACACTAACTCCCCCATTTTTCCTCTTCCTCAGATAACTTCGCTATTCTTCATTGACATCCTGATGGATGGTCGCATCACTTCGGTATCGTGGTTCCCACTGGACCATAAACATGCCTGCGTACCAAACGAACCCGATAACAAACCTCCTCGGATGGTGCGAAACCAATAGTCGACGCCAATTACTACAGCACCACGGTCCGTTAGGGTCATAACCCATACAGGTAACCTACACATTGTCAAACAGAACTCAATTCGGCTACCCTCGACTTGGCTTGGGACATACAAGGGCAGTATCTGGATGACATGGTGTCACCCCGTAATGGAACCATTACTGTTGAAAAGATTTCCGGAAGTGACCGTTTGTCGGTAAGAGATAAGAATTATTAGTAAACGTCCGTTATTTGTCCTCGGAGGATGGGATATCATGGAAATACTCATAAGTCACCCCACAGTATATGTACCACTTATTTTCTCAGATTTACCAAATACGTCCGGAAGTCACAATGTAACCTTCCCGAAGAAAAAACCCGAAAATACTAGCGCATGTAAAGTCAACCATCCGTTACGTGTGTTAACCAAGAAATTATGCAAGTTGGTTTCCGGCCAATTTATTGTAAGGGCATTACTGAAGTATTGGCTACACCGGTTGTTTACTAATTTTAAGAGCGAGAAAGTTTGCAAACCACTACCGTGGCAGTTATTTAAGACCAACTACAGCAAGCAGTCAATGCCAGAGAACTATAGAAAGGGTTCGGATAAATCAAGGGAGCACTGAGTGACTGACGAAAGAAATCCCAGTAGGAATGCAGCGGCAGCACTAGGAAAGGTTGCTAGATCACAGCTCCTCCCAGAGTTGTTAGCCCTCACGTCAACCATACGTTTCCGGTGTCCTCAATGGGACAGCTACTAGAGGTGGACTTAGGGATTCCGGTTCCGCGTGTTAATGCAGAAATGGTAAGTCGGTGCTTATTACTAACTTGACGTACGATAACGTACTGCGATAGAAACAATTTTATTCAACTTCAAGAGGCGGTGTAAACGGCTTTGTTCGCACCCCGGATAATCACGAATGCCTCGACCATAAGCGTAAGCCACTCAGGAGCGATACAAGCTAATGCGCAGCAGCCATGAAGAGTCTATTCACAGTTCAAACAGGACAATGACGAAATCAGTAAGGCGGTCTGTGGGTGAATATAAGACACCCCGAAGAACTATAAGAGGAAGTGCATCAGTCCCAGAACATCATAATAGCCACGGTTCCAGTTCGCTGAGGAAACAGTCATAAAATCGGTGACCCAACCGACAACATGGGCGGATGAATTCTGCATGCGTATTATATTACCACTCCACAATATATTGCTTCTTTCAAAATATGGAATCCGTTTCGAACTGCTTGATCTGGTACTGACTAAACTGAGGTACACTGCAGAAAAAACGTAAATCTTGACTATTTATTCCGTCCACTGTGTTTCACCAAATTAGCTGTCAGTTACTTATAATGACAAGAACGCTCTAGGATTGCGCCCTACTGACAAGTAGTACCACAACAATTCGTGATGTCTCGATATACAATACTGGTTTCATTGCAGGCGGATAAAGAGAAACATTTCCGGCGTTATGACCCCGATAGTTTCATGGAAAGGACCCGAAATGACCCCGAATGCTAGGCTTGTTTCCCAAAAATAATGAGCAATGACCCGGACAAGTGGAGCACTTCGATTAGTCGATAGGAAAGTGGGTGGTCTTTGAAAAAATAAGGCGTATTTGATTAGTTTCCGGGGGTAGGAGAAAAATGATTTAGCACAGGGTTGTTACCCACACCCTCGATGCTGACTGGTTGTGAAAAAAGGGCTGAAACAACAGGCAGCAAACGGACAGTAACCGTGGTTACGGTTTTCATTCTGAATTCAAAGAGGCACCAAACCACGGTAATGACCGCTGTTATGCTGACTGAGACGGTCTACCCGGGGAGGAAAGGATGTGGGAGCAAAGTGAAAGAAATAACCAATTTTTGTCGTTGCTTACAAATTTTTTCATGATGAAGAGGAAGAGAATCGATGAAGTTCAAGGTGACAGTGCATTTAATATGGAGCATACAGAACGATTGTGAACAATGGCATAGGTTACTTGTTCACAGACTCAAACTAAAGGAAGTAATTTTCTCAAGGATCCACAACTGGAGTCTTTGGTCATGCGAAACCTGACACGCTAGGCAGCATCAAGAGGTTTGGTAACCCAAACGCCAGAAACACCGTCAGTATGCTCTCCACGAAGCCATCTCACTAATGTTAAGGCGCGAGCCAACAGATCGAAAACTCCAGCACGACGAAGTCACTCCAGAAGATGAACAACATCTAACAGCGTCATTTTCAAATCAATAACTACTACATGTACACTTCCAAAGTAGTTTGAAAAGCTTGAGAGCACAGATGCACTAAGACTCATCAGACCAAATAAGAATTTGCCGACATGAACAAGTCAACTTTATCTCCGATCTAAGATTCTTTACCATTAACTTATCAATTTATTACAGGCGAAAAAAACTGCTTCGAAGCTAGAGCCTAAGTTAGTCATATGTTAACCATGATCAGAATTGAGTCGCAAGTCAGTAACAATCACGGAAAATTTTTACCTCACGTTCTGACTCTCGAGACCTTTGGCGAGGTCGATGTCCTCCGTAGACTTGAGAAAACGGAAACCCACCATTGAAAAACATTGTGAAAACGTCCGCTGAAAGCAAGAGTAACGAAAAAGACGAAAATTACAATCATATTGGAAGAACGCATCGCCATGCATATGAGCCCGTGTTATTCTTGGAGGTTGTTCTTCTTCCGTACCAAACTGATCGTATCTGCGGCGTTTCTCGGCGTCAGTCAATACATTCAAGGCAGTACCAATCTTCTTGAAGGCTTCGGTGGCTCCAGGGGCACGATTCTTATCAGGGTGAAACTTCAAAGCTAGGCTGTGAGAAGAATAGTGAGCGTAAACCGTCTTACACTTTATAAGCTCGTCTAATCTGATCTTCTGAGCTTTCACGAGACACGCCCAATATTTCGTAATAATCTTTGCAAGCCAAGACACGTCTCACAGCATCGGCCTGTGACTTTGTAAAGGTCGGTTGAGAGCTCGGATTACTAGACTTCGGGGTTTCGTTAGGTAGAGGTACATCTTCCTCCTTCTGAGTAAACCTCTCGCGTGATGGAGATCGCGAAGTACGCAGCAGACTCTCCAAACCTGCGAATATTTAAACCCACCATACTCTGTAACTCACCTTGAACAGAAACCGACGGGTAAAGTCGAATAGCTTTCGCGAGGATCCGCCGTGCGGATTCTACCTCACCCGCTGCCATTCGCTTACGGGCCATTGCCACGCACCGCATCGCCTCATCCTTATTCGCATCCATAGTCCAGTCGGCGACCAAAACGAACCGCGGCGCCTTAAATGGCGCGAAGTTGATTAATCTGAACAACGACCATCGGAGGTCCCAGCCCCTGTTCCAATTCCAGTTAGACTACAGGACTACATGGCAAGATGCCTGATCGTCCAGTTTATTGCACCGATGCTTCGACGGCGGGAGGTTACTCTCCGTTTTACGAGGTTCTACGAGATCCCACGATTTTCCTTCGTTCACTTCAGTTCAGCTCATTTTTCACGGAACAAATTTTGGCCTGCACCGTTTCAGTGCCCGGAATTCCTTCTACGCTATGTGTTCCTGGTGGTCATCCGCCTCTTCCTGGTCCAATGCAATGTTTCGCTAAAAGAAATAAACATAATGCCTCTTCTCACGCGGACGACGAGGGCCGCAAGCTTTCGAAGTTAAAATCAACGATGGTAGGACGGACAATCACACTGAACCGGCGGCACGTCTGAAACCGGTTTAATTGCCCTAGTTCTGTCCGCCATTCAGTTAATCTGAAATTTCCTCGCGCTGCTTTTGACCAGAGCCTCCCTACGTTGCTCTAGAAAATTTAGTGGTACTATCATGACTTCCGAGATCCAACTATTCCTAGTGTAGCAGCTTTCTAGCGGAGTACCTTTTGCTTTCAATCTGTCAGTCGGTTCTACATCCTGTTTGAATGTACCATGGGTATTATATCCCAAGACTAAATTATGCAGTTTCCGTTTTAACTGCTCTCAGTTGTCGCAGCATCGCTTACGAAGTGTGCAGTCGATGAACATGTTTTAAGTGTCCTTATATACCAATGACGCAGTACTTTGTCTAGCGAAAATAGAGCCAGATGGAACGGGTCTGTACACGGTACAAAATCGTCGTCGGTCCGGGATGCGAGTAGGCCATCTTTAGGGATACCCTCAGGGTCTTCCAGTAAGATAAAGCCACCAGGGCTCTGACCAAGGCAAGTGGAAGATTCACGGGCTCGCGGGTGTCCAAACCCCGACAGACAGCATCGAGAATTCTAAACCAAGAGATGGGATAGTTTGGATTGGTTGTGCGGGACAAAGGTCTCAAATACCGAATCGAAATTGACGTGGAAATTGGGGGCGCTAAGGCCAAAAAACGAGAAGGAAACCTGGAGACCGACAAACATTGTAGTCGAGAATAGAACCAAATCCAAGAAGGTATGGAATGTCAGCTATTTGAAATGGGAACAGCACACGGGCTAAGTAGCTCCAGACGTCGAGACCTAGTGTTTCTGATTGCCGCTGAACCATTCATAAACGAGACTGGCGCTAGAGACCACCTTTACCACAGGAGAGTGCGGGAACTGATAAGATTGGTTGGTTGGATTAAGGGTAAAAGCTTAAAACAGGTGCATGTAGCAGGCACCTGGAAGGCACAAAAAACGGTGAGAACTGTACACAGGTGGACCGATTTCGGTGGACTTCACAAGCGCAAAGTTCAGGGGTCATTCTTGAGCCAGAGGTGGGCCGGCGTATAACGGCAAACGTGGCCGCTATCTTATGGTCCCGGACGAATCGATCGGATTCTGGAAAAGCCTGAGTTGCCTTGGAAGAGCTTCAAATGACTATGGGCGTGGCCGATACATCAACCCGACGGGAACACCCCCGAGCAAGGGAATGAAAGAGCCGAAAGAGCCAAAGGTAAGGGATGGAACGCTATTAGTATTGGAGGATATACTTGCAGAGGCATAGAATAGATGTGCTCAACGAGAGTTAGAGGAAACCAAGCATAGATAACTAAGCTCACCAAGTATGGCGGAACGCGATGGCCATATCAGTTCACTTATGAGGCCAGCCGGCGGTGAGCCAGAGGAGATCGCATTTCCGCACAGAAGCCAAAATGGCGCCGTCAGCAAGGATACGAAGGGGTGAAATTCTCCATGGAGCCCGCACCTATTCATTTGCAGAAGATATGATAATAAACGGGGTGGAACCTTTGGCAGTGCGTCGGATGTTCTCGATGGAATGAAGTGTCGGGTAAGCCAGGCAAAGGAAGCGACTACGTTAGTTCTTTGAACCGCCGCAGTATAAGGAATAAAATGTTGAAACAATTTGCAGAGCTAAGGAGGGAAATGTCCGCGATACGTAGGTCTCTGAAACAGATCAGTTTCCGCGGGATGTGGCAAGCCAGTAATAAGTTTACAGGCTGGCTATTGGTAGGGGTTTTCTAGGAGGCAAAGCTGTCCTGCCAATGGGAGGGGTCTGTTGCATAGGTGATAGAAAGTAAATCGAGGCACCACAAATATACAAATGTGCTTACCCTGCACTAGGCCCCCAAGTAGGTGAATGGCCGTTGCAGCTGCCTATGGATTACCGAGCACAATAGACTCGAAGAACCGACGATTAACATGGGCGTCGGAACAGTTATTTGCGAAGGTCAGGGCGCTGGTAATAGTCACGGATTTTAGCTATCCCAGGTTTGTAGGGATAGGAGGAGCTGTCCAAGCAGTACGGCAGAAAATAATTTAATTAAGCGGTTGGAGGACGGGCCCTAAAGTCAACTCGAGAGTTAAAATGCGGTGGATCCTGGCGACAAGGAGATCAATAATGAATGCATGAGAAGCCGGAGGAAACCAGCTTCCTCGAAAGCAGAAGAGATCTGTTGACAGAAAGGGAAGTGTAGAGGCCATGCAACAAAACTATAATGGGCGGCGTAGAAAACGTCAGGTGAACGTCGCCTAAAGGGGTGAAAGTAGCCCCAAAATGCACTACGGGCATGTGAAATCAAAAAGGGCGATTAGAAACAATGTAGGGATGGAGTGGAGATAAATGAAGACAGTAGCAAAATCACCTGTTTTAGTCAATACTTAGCAAGCGTGCGTCGGTTGAATGGGGTGGGCGAATAGTGACTGACTACTTCTATGCTACTGCTAGGACCACACAACTGCAAATGGAAGTCACTAACACGCAACAGGTACTGCAAGCGTGAAGCTCCAAGAAAAGCAAAGAACCGACAAGGTTCACCCGGCTACCATAAGACCGTAGGACCCCACACCAAATAAAACTTTCTATCCATTCTCAGGTCTCCATGAGCCAGGGTAGGCTAAAACTGGACTGCGAGTTAGGAGTTGTGGTGGTTACAAAGGTGGTCTGCGTTGGGAGATAGAGAGATATAGGCTGGTGGACCTCAAGGGTACCCTTTGCAAGCGTCTTGAGAGACATGTGAGTCAGTACCTGATGAAATACTCATTTTTGTGCAGGACTCAGCCTGGGTTCACTAATGAGAGATCGCCTCTCTAACCTAGATGAAGTCACGTTGTGGCGATAACCTTCTTAGATTGCATTAGAGCATTTGATTTGGTGAGTCATAAATTGCTGATGCAATACTTCCAGGCTCGGTGGTTTATTGGGTCTCGGATTTCCCGACGAACGAGTCCTTCTTTGCCAGAGTAGGAAGCGAAAGTTCAGAGAAAGTTACTGCATTTATCTGATGGCTTAGGGGTCAGTCCCTGGACAATTAATGTTCCTCCTCTACGTGTACTAAATCGTTGCACAGCCAAAACTACTAAACCTCATCTCCGTGGATGATGTACAGTCTTTAGGAGCAAGTAATCGTGAGAGACACAAGTGTCCGATTAGGCTGGAGAGAGGGATTTGCCACTATAAGAAATTTAAAGTCACCTACCTACCTGTGACTCCGAAGAACTCACTGTATTGGGTGGATGAGGGGAGTTTTCAATTGGCGCGGTCCAACGGACTAAGTAGTTGCGACATATAGGTGGGCTGATTGGTGCGAAAGCTGCTGCCCGAAAGGCTTAGGCGAGCCCTTCATTTTACGGTCCGCGGTATCCTGTGTGAAACCCGGGGTTATTCATCCTCCTGTACAAGGCGATAACCAGACTACAATTAGAGAAATGCGCACAGGCTTGGTCACCATCCCTTGAAATGATTTGGCTTGTCTCGGCAGTGTTCAACTGCTAGCCACTGAGATGGTTGAGTGGCTGACAGGAAGGTTGTACATCAGAAGGCTGAAATACGCGAACGAAAGTCGCTAGTCTTACGGGCAATGCGATCGTAAGTTTCAAGATTCTGGGGGTTCGAAGTGGAAAAACAAAACCCGCGAAGGCTGACGGTGAACCTTTTGCATAGCACCGAAGAAACTACGGCTATTCTACTGACAGCCGAAGTCACTAATATCCAGTGCAAACCAAACTAAGTTGAATTTTGAGGTGAGTTGTTGTGTGATTTGAATTCGCAGAGTGCTCCGCTTGAAACGATCTGCATTCTTCGAAACCCAAATAACTAGTTATTTTACTTATTCACTATTACTAAAATATGCCCGTTAGGTGCACTCATTATTTAGGAGTTCTGATTCTTGATCGAGCCAGTCCCACACTTCCCGTGGGTAGTCTTTGAAGGTTTGAATTATTACGCAGGTTCGAGACCAATGAGCCCTTTTTCGCGGGTTTGAGAAACTCCATTTGTGTCTAGATTGGTGAGCACAGGTATGAATTGACAACATTGAGATATGTCAGGGGGACGTTCACTCTGTGGCAGTTTGGTAGTCTCACAATATTAACGGTGCCAAACTAAAAAAGCATTCAATAACTAATTTGGGGAAGAGTAACTTTCCATCCTGATTTGGCCAAGGTTTACCGGGGGGCTATTTTATTAGTCCTCTAAGGATGTGCAGTTATTTCTTGAAAGTAGATTTACGGGTTAAAATTTCTTCAGGAACTACATTGCGCAGGGGTATCACCACGTGGGTAAGCGAACTGAATGTGGGGAATGTATGACGCCTCGGTTTCAGAACCCTTCCAGAATACGCTTTTGGTAACGACGGCGGGTGGTGGTCCAAATATTTTCTTCCTCGGCCTGATGTGAAGAGGGTACTCATCCGAAAGAGATCACCCCGGGTACGTCTCTAGTCAACAGGGTGGAGTTTGCGAAACAAAAGGCTGTGAGAGTGAGAGAGATGACCACCCAAAGCGATTCCCTGGGGGCACCCTGATCCCCCTCTGTTGCTTTCCAATCTCTAACGAGACCGATTTACACGTTTTGCCCCCGTATTTTTGGAGGGACCGGATGCCGGTTGCGCAGACGGTTGGTAAGTTGACATTTGTTGTGCGCGTAAAAGATCCAAGGATGCGGTTGAGGACGGAGAACGCCGCCTTGCTGAAAAGCTCGCAATGCACTAAGAAAGCGGCGTTATCATCTAACCAGAAGTCCAATACACTGTCACCATTAACCTTGGTGATGCTAGTAGCCCGCTGTTAAGGAGTATGCGTTGGTCCACTTATCCAAGGTCCCTGCTGGCGGCCTTTTCGTCGACAATGAGAATGCTCTAATTTTGGGGTAGTCGCTTGGTGTTTTAGAACGCCAACAGCAGGAGCTCCGGAATTCGGCTTCATAGGGTTGTTTTTCGCATTTATGGCAAGGCCAGCATGGTAGGAGTTGAGGTAGGTCTTTTTTGTATACCAGAAGAAGGGCCTTCAGCACCCGTAGCTGTGGTACACCGCGTTGACTGGCGCAGTTTGCGAGCAGGTGTTCCCCAAAATTTGTCGTGAAGATTCGACTGGTCATGAAGCTGCGCAGGGATGCTGACATGGGACAGCATCATAATTTTTAAGCTTGCGGAAAAGTGGTATTTGTGATGAACCCTGTCGCGAGCCCTGGAGAGGTCGATAAAGACGTCATTTGAAATCCGGCAATCGTCGTGCGCCTTCAGCAGGTGCTGATAATTGCTTGCTTGATAATAATAATAATACAGGTATATCTCCCGAAGTGCGCCCAGGACCGTGCAGGATGCATGATCACACACAACATTGAGGTTGGCGGTGCAAAAGAAGCTCGTTGACTTATTAGGGGCAATAATTTTGAGTAAAAATATAGTGGGGGACAATTTGGGGGGTGGACTAGGCCGTGAAGCATAATAGAGAGGACTGTACAAAAACAACGTTTACGAAACTGCGCCAGCATCCAATGACGTTATAATCTTTGCATTTCTTAGGGGACTCTGCAACTAAATTAGGCGGACTCGCACCACGTTGGCGGAGAGAAAGTGAAAGCAAAACTTCCTACTCGGATGTCACTTCACTTAGGAACCGGGGAGAGTGAATTGATAGATCGAGTTGGAACGTCACTGTCATGATTTGACTGCTGGAGAAACCACTTGAAAGCGGAAACCAGCCCTATGGGACGCCGGGACCCGCGGCCAACACTGAAGGAGTTCGCTGATCCACGGCATAGGGATAGATTCGTGGCGTCAGCCGCTAGAATGGAAACGATCACCAGAGATTAGATTACCACAGAACTGGATGACAATGCCATCAGCAGAATCTAGGTCAAGAACACCAAAGTAGAGCGCCGGGGTTCAACCCTGCGCCGCTCAGAGCCTCTCGAACCAAGACTCCACAAGCTGGATGAGGGAAGGCAACGGATTGCCACCCCGCGCACTAAGGTCGGGGGCAATTGTAGTGGGTAAGCGCATTTAAGGCTACTAAGTCCGGAACGGACACCCGTGACTGCCACAGTCCGGAAGAACCAGGAAAAGGCAGCTGCAAGCGCGAAAGCGGCGGTGGGGCTGCCGACTGTCGTGCAAAAACGGCCTCCTGAGTGAGTCTCCAAATGTGAAGCTTACGTTTGCTTAGCGGCCAAAAGGACGGTGATGAGGAGTTACGAGAGTGACCCACACAAATAATGCAAGTGTAGGAAATAAGTGGCCGGTGTTACAACCCAGAACTCTGGATTTAGATTTATTGTCTGTCATTGGCAGTGACGCAGCCGGGGAATGAGGTTAGTGAATTAATGACCCGAAAGTATTCAATAATTAGAATAGAGGAAAGTGACGAAAGAAAAGGAAGCGGCACGTTGATTCTGAAGGTTGAAATTTATGATGGACAGGAAGGCCACGAAATGGGTACCCTAAGCACACAGCCTCTGAAAGTCGGCATCGCAACACGCGGCCTCAGGATCTTAGCTTTAGTTGAGACCGAAGCGCAGAGTGGACGCCGGTAGAGGACCTGGAACTGCTCCCATTTCTCAGTGTGGTTGTAGAGCAAACGTCTCACAATGGGAGAGTTTAATGTCCTTGAGGTTGGCTAGGATAACGAAATGTCTCAGAAGGGTTTGGTTAGGCATCAACTACTGGAATTCTTGCAGGGATGTTGGAAGGTTCAAAACGCTACCCAAGATGATCAACAGAGATTCGGCCAAGCAGGTTCAGTCCACGAATCGCTGCTAACGAGAATACCAAAGGACATAGGGATTCTCGAGTAGGAAGGAACAACAGGCAGGAGCAAACATGCCGTAATTTGTATGCTATTCAAAATGCAGGGACTCGTGGTCCCCAAAAAACAAGGCAGAACGAGCGAGCGGAGTGAAAGGCCACTCGGAAATTAGATCAACCAACAGCCAGAAGAAAGCCGACCGTCTGTCGGAAATATTCCAGGCATTACGGAGGCTGGATTTGCCGGACGGGGCGATGACAGAGAAGAAAGTACGGGGCAGATCGAAGAAGATCGATGGGTCGACAGCGGCAGGGCCAGACGGGATCGGCTCTGCGATGACAAAGCGGCTGCCGCAGGTCGTGATGGAGCCTTTCATTCAGATCTTCGGTGCATAGTTTGAAGAAGGGTGGCTTTCCTCGGACAACTAGGCGTCGACAGTCATACTAGTGCATAAAGCTGGAGCTGGAAATAACCGTGGCAGATACACACCGTTGAGTCTGAAGTTAGTCGTGCAAAAGAAACTCGAATGTGTTCTGCGCGATAGAGAAGTGATCCACTTGGAGGCCAACAAACCAATTATGGTGGAGCAGCGTGGTTTATGATGGAAACATCCGCGTCTGATTGGCTTCTTGGTTGAAGCAACAGGTAGAACGGACAGACGTCTGCCACCTGAATTTTTGGAAGACCTTTAACTTCGTGAACCGCAGAATTCTTGACCAGAAGGTAAAGGTTCGCAGGGTGAAAGCTAGGTTGAACAGCTGAGTAGCACAGAGTCTGAAGGGTAGGTCTTTTAGATTTAGGGTCTAAGGTTTCCTACCAGGCACATGATTGCTATACATCGGTGTGCCACAAGTGTTTGCCTTAAGGCAACCGCTGTTCGTGACGTACGTCAATGACATAACCAACGGGCTGGAAAATGCATATTATGTTTTGCGGATGATATGAAGTTATTAAGGGCAGCGAATAATGAACCTATCCACGGCGATCTGTGGAACATTTACTAGTGGTCGCGGCATGTCGGTGTTTAGTTGTTCCTTGGAGCGATGCACGGCGATTATCGCATGCGGTCTGACTGAGGCAAAATCTCGCCAGGGTAAGGCCAATTGTCGTAAATAACCGTCTTTCAAGTCGCGCCAACCTGGTGTTTGCCGGTGACGGCTTCGGCAGTCAATTATTCTTCAATTTTGAAGGGAGCGACTCCTTAATGCAAATACATACGTCCGTTAGAACTCATTGTGTAGTAATAGGGTAGCCAAGCTGTTTTTTTTCAAATAGATCTTATCCCTCCAGGAATCCATTGTGATTCAAGTTGTTTGTCCGCGGGCACGTTGTACGCATCTTGACCCACTGGTCATAGTACAAATCCAGATGCTTTAATTTTAGCGCCGAACCGGGCGACGGGCTGTTTTTCGCCCGAACCATTTTGCTCTAAGGCCCAGATGCTTGCAGTGGATTTCCTGCGCCTATATAGAGATTGTGCTCTTAAACCCTCACTGCCCTGCGTATTGTGATGTCTGCAGCGGGTTTGTTGGTATGGATGAGGCCGGTCGAACGGACGTCAGGCAATCCGGTACATGTATGCTGCCGACGCATTATTTGTGGGAGGCTTTCTACGGC
>LUCM01005644.1:391949-426684 GCA_008360955.1 Fasciolopsis buskii | reverse complement strand
CTATTTCATTTCACGATGACGCTCCGTGATCTTATTTCTATGCTGTTGCATTTTTCTTTGAATTAACCATTGCGACTTTCAGCGGCAGCGCTTATGCTCTCAAAGAAGCGGGGCTTATTTTGGAGCATTGCCAATTATTTTGTTTTTCACTACCTCCGTTCTTTTGATTGCGAAGACACTGCATATTCACATTTGGTGCCGTTGACGAACCTTTAACTAATGACGACTTCCACTTGATCTAGTGGTTGTACAATAATCTGCGGGTCTTACAATTCATCTTGACAAGCAAACGCGCCGAGAAGAGCTGTCAGCTTATTGCATTCCACTAGCCTAAAAAGGATCTTTTTTGGTAAAATGGTTTGCCTGATTCGATTTTTTCTTTTTCCAACCGAACAACCCCAGCCTACGATTTACAATTCACGGATCCTATCTTTCGTCTTCAGTTTATACGATCCTCTTATGTTTGCCCCTGTAGCTGCTCCTGGGAATGATGTTGCTACAGAAATCATGTGGGTAGAAAACTGGTCAAAATTACCCTATTGGTCTAGACGGTAACTTGTCGTGGGAAGACTTTCTGCACAGCATTGGGGATATAAAGCATAATTTCCGCGCCGAATGTTCCTGAACGAAGCAAAACCGAGAGGAGACTTGTGCGCTTTCTCAGACTTATCGGAGGTGAGTTACTGTGCTGAATTGGGCGGCCAATGGGCTAAAGGTGATGGCAATTGCGAATTTAAACCTTTGCCTTCCAAGTCATATGTCGCATCCATGAACTCAGTGGCAATCTGCGTTACACCACTTTTCGCAGTGAGTTGTCTTCCCCTGTTTTTTGGTCAGCTGGGGTGTTTTTGTGGTATTCTTAACACTCTAGACCTTTTCCTAGTCAGAAGCATTTCACAAATTTTTCAGGACACCTTACTAATAATAGATACCTGCGCAACAATTCTGCTGATTCCCTACCTGAGATTTAACTTTCACACTCGCAGCTTCGACACGGCGTTCCATTAAATTCCACTATACTTCACACCGTCAGCGCTATCGGTCTGTTTCCCCCATTTCACGATTAACTGCACCCAGTGGAACTTCCAGCCATTTTCTCGTCCACCAGTCCCATCACTTATCGATACTGTCCTGTCGCCCGAAATAAACGTGCCACACGAACTGCTCGATAGTTTTTGCCTTATCGTCGCATTCCCCCAGTTTATCACCATCCGTAAGAATTATCCCGGTTTTATAGTCTCTATTAATTACGCATTGTTTTAAAATGCTTTTTGACGCAGATAAACACCTTCTCCACATAAGCTATCGGAGTATTCTTGTCCTTTGGACTGTATTGCGACTAAACGTTGACTGCCACTACGCTAGTACTTGTGCAATCTCAACTTAGACACCACCCTGTTAGGTCGACCAAAGGTTTCTCTCCCATTTGGCACCCCTAGGTGCATCCCTCATCGCACAACTATATAGCTGTATACATCATCACGCTTTTTCGAAATGGCGGTCCCTAGGCCTAAACGTACCAAGATCATAGCTGCTAGACGCACCGTGTCTATACCCTCACGACCCATCCGCCGACCTCCAACGTGCACTGGCAGTGTCACAGACGTGTTCGTGGAGACCAATAATAAAGTGCAAAAACTGCAGCAAAAAATTCACTAGATAAATAACACAATTTTACCGATAAATTCAGTGATCAAAAAGCTGCTTCCTCTCGCCTACCTAACCACGGCTTATGAAAACCCACTACGCGAACATCTCGCCAGTGTCTGTCGGGCTATGGACTCAATATCCCCAGAAATTCACCAGCGAAATCTGAGACTGTCTAATACTGTGTTTTATGATGTTCCTGGCTGCATTCCATTAGACTTGTTCAAAAATACTGTCCAGTTGCTTTTACAATGGAACGAAACCCCTGCCACTGTGTTAGGTTGCGTAAACGAATTTAAGGCAAATCATGTCCAGCATTACTTCAGTTCCTTAGTCCCGCTGCCACAGAGCAGTTTTCGATGAGTGAAGCTAAGATAGTCTCACCTACCCCGTTCAAACCCATCAAAATCGCCCCGGGCTAAGCCCCCATTCAAAAGGAGGCTCTCAGACAGCAAAAATGTGAGAACTTAAAAAACGGTTCCATCAAACCGAAATTCCCCCAAGCTACGCGGCATGGCGAGGAGCTTGGTATCCTTGTTCCACCACCGCAGCCACAGACAAGCGTCGATTTAGACGGCTCATCACCTTCTCTTTGTTCATGATCCCCCGAACACACTCGCATATACGCCCCTCTCCCACGACTTTTTAGCTAGGCCACAAAGATCGCTCCTCTCCTCGCGAGACTAAAATGTCTAGAATAAATCGAAACTCGCCCTGTCTCATCCAGAATATTAAAACACCAGTTACTGATGGTAAATGTACACTTACACTCTCATCAAGCAACACAAAACTCTCCGGTGGAACAACGCCAGCGCAAGCAAAACAGCAAATGGTTTATTCCGAACCATCCCTATTTCATCTCCTTGTTAGTCTCATCACCGCGGTGCTTCAACTACCTGGCTCCAATCGCACTGACTTTCTACAGCCAAAAGAATTTTCAAGATGGAAAAAACAACAGGCCCGCATCGTAGATTTAAAAGGCCTAGAAATGAACCGACTGCTGCCTGCAGAAAGACTTCGCTATTGCGTCAGATTGCCCAGGGCACCTGGGTATGGCCACCACTAAGCATGTTTCCACCATCATATCGGTACTACCACCAACCTCCGCTTACCAGCGCCCCTGCCAAAGCACAAGGACCGTACCGCACCCCAGTAATTACTCTTTTTAGCTCATGCATACCAAGCCAAAAATTCTCTTTTTCTTCCCCCCCCCCTTGAACCATCACCGCCACCTCATAATTCCTACCCAAACCCACTCCCCCTCTGACTCCCTCCAAACCTGTTCCCCCAATACTTCGGGTCATCCCATGCTAGTATAATGAAGAATTTTGCCTGCTTTCGGTCTTCCTTACCTCCAACTTCTTCTGCAACGTTTCATTTAACATCCAATAAACTAGACTTAATGCTATTTCCTTACCCAGTCATTCCACTATGCTTGGCTCTTCATGCACTGTCTCTCTGTCCTTGCAACCCCATCACTCACCCCGCTTCAGCGACAACTTATGGTTATCGAATAAATTGTTAGCTTGTTAAACTCTAGCGGGTCTTTTCCAAAACGAGAGATTTTTCGTTGTTTCGTTGTCTAGCTAAAACTCTAGAAACAATACTGTACCACAGAAGCAAACAGCAAGAGCTGCAAGCTTTAAACCAGACGAACCCAAACGCAACACTGACAAAAATGCTTAAATGCGGAATCACCCTTTCCGGGTCCTCGGCCACTCAAGTCCCGCATGTCATTCAAAACGACATTCATGTAAATGATCCACAGGAGACTGTAGAATCTTTCAGTGAGTTTTTGCCCCTGGTTTGGTAAGCGACAACAATCCTTTTACCCCATACCGACCTCGCCTGACTACAGAGTCGTACTCAACAGTCGTATTTCTTTCGAAGGTCACAGTCCAGCTTTGGGTAAAAACCAAAACTGGCTGCCAATCTGAACCTGATTCATTGCCCCTGCCTGCCTTCGCATTCGGTGGGAGTGATATCCCAATTTTGTTGGCAAATATCCTCAACTTGTCCATTCAATGCCGCACCTTTCCATCACAGCGGAAACCTTTGTGATTACATTTCTTAGTCACATTGACGCCAACATCAACACTATAGTTTTCGAAAAATAAATTGACTTCAAAACGTAGAATCTAGTAATTCAATCAAAGTGAAACGTTCAACTATCCCGAACAACACCAAATGAAGTCGCTGAACAATACATATCGGTTAATTTTAAAACGACTACGACAAATTAGCCATAGGATACAGTCTAAGCAAAATCAAACAAGTGATAAAAATGGCATCCAACAAGCATCTAAAGGTGCCCAAAGAGTTGAAGTGCATAATGCAGGAAAAGCCACTGTTTTAATGATGTTACTTCCAGAAGATCCCATCACTTAATTAAAACTCAGTGCTACCATTATTAAGAACACTGGCTCACTTATTTAACACAAAAATGAGAACAGTTCGCCGTGAACACAGCGGCTCACGGTTAGCAAACTACCCAGAACAAGACACGTGGCGAAATGGCCTCGACAATTAGACTTCAATAAAACCGCCTGGAAGGTCGCCTCAGAAAATCAGAGAGATAAGCGGCAGATTCCTCAGAACCTAAGCAAAGTTAACATACTTTTGTGAGCAAAAGTGACAGTGTACGAGATAATCATGCAACCAGGTAACAGTAATGGAACAAAATGCAAGTCGCGTTTATTAATATAGGGAATTACCAATTGCCCACTATTTTCGGCCTTGGGTGGGAAACAAACACCGGAAATGGTGGAATTAGGAACTCGTCAATAGCTCAATCAATGAATTAAACAAATTTATGCCAATTTTAAAATCGATCGGTAGAAGATTGCTTTGGGGGCGTTTAAGCGCCCGCTGTGTTGACTGGGCTCTCGGAACTGTACCACGTGGTTTCCGGGCTATGTACCAGCCCCCGAAACGTAAGCGTCCACCCCGTCAAATACCTAATGGTCTTTGAGCCACACATTATCTCGTTGTCGTAACCCTCAGCCTAAAACTGTAGAGCCACTTTCCACTTCTAAACTTCCAATGGACAACCACGGATGTTAATCCCAGCGCTGGAATACAAAATGAGGTGTTAAATTAGTGATTAACTCGTGTAAATCGCACTTATTGTTCTGTACTATGTACGACGTCAGCTGGCCGCCGAGTCAAGTCGCCCAAAATGCGCACTGACAACGTGCAATAGGCCATGAACACTGATAAACTGCCGTTCAAAATCCACGTCGTTCACAGACTCATCGCACAAATTTCTTTACTTTTTATTTTTATGGAATCCAAACGATTTTTCCCATTGTTCATTGTTCATGATCATCATCAGTTAGTCCATATTTCTCCCTCTCTCGAAACTGACTAATCGGCCCCCACCATTTTTCGATAACATGTATTTATTCAGTAACGGTCCTTGCTTTATTTCGTCGGATTACGATTTCGCCCTCGTACATCAAATTGCCACTTTCGATGTTCTCTGTTATTGGAAGTGTCCCGTGGAAAATCTTGCCCATGAAAATGCTGTTAGATCAGACCCGTCATACAGTTTTATTCTGTTCGTTTGGACGTTCTTTATTTTAAATTCCTGCATTAATGAAATAACAATGTACATCAGTTTTCATGCCTGTCATGTGAGGAGGTTGGCCGGCGGTGGGAGGATTCGAACCCGCGACCTTCACGTCCAAATGCCATGACCTTAGACCCTCGGGTATAATGAACGGCACGCCCAATGTAAATTCTATGCCAATAGAAACGCATTGCACTTTGCTGATTTCATTTGAGTTACGAATGGTCAAATCGCTGCTGTTGTCACAGTCTCATTGGTTGAGATTAATTCATTTCAGATTTTCACAGTCATTGGTCTCAGGTTGAAGAAATCCAATTCTAATTGCTACCTTCTGGTCCCGTCTGTCCTACATGACACTATGATTGAAAGCATGACCAGTACACAGAAAAAAGTACTCGATAGGCAAATCCTAGGGTAAGATTTCGAATACGGGAACATCAGCAGATGTGACACTTAACCATGAAACCTAAAAACTACAATCATCACGTGACATGATCTGGTCGATGTGGACCGGGAATGCCTATTCGTGTGCTTGGATCAATCATCTTGTTACGTTTTCTTGCACTTTCCTAACCTAGACCGATCACTTGGTTCCTCTTTTTAAACCAACACCTGTGTCAGAAAGCAGAGTCTAGCCCCGGATATGCATAATACCTGCCCCAATCGCCTCAATCCGTTCAAATCTCGTTTCTTCTTCAGGGTCTGTGTTCTCAGTCTTGTGCAAAATTTCCGTGTTCCCGATATGTTTTCTCACCGCTTTCGGTTAACACTGGAACATCCGGAATTCTTTTTTTATCATCTCTGTTTTCTACTTGTTTTTCCAATGAAACAATAATGTACATCATTTCTCAGGAATGGGGCCGCGGCCAGCAGAGGGCTTCCAAGTGGGAAAACTGGCCGGCGGTGGAAGAACTCGAACCCGGGACCTTCACGTCCAAAATCTGGAAAATAGCCAAGAACTGTAACGTCGATTCCATTTTCACCCCAAACGCACGCAACAGATTCGGCCAATTTCAACACCAAATTTGCAAAACGTCAATGGAACTGCAAGCTGATATATCGCTGGTAACTACCCACTGCCGCGGTATCACTTATTGATTTTCTTTCGACATAGATCCATAAGAAAAACTCCAAACCATTGATTATTCGCTCAAATGACAAGTCAATGGACAAGTGGCAACATAATGTTCATATTGATACTGTGATATTAAAATCAAAAATAACAACAAGTGAAACTGTACAGATTCACAATTGGTTGCATTCGTTCCGGAGATTCATATCAAGAACCAGACTGACATGCGAGAAACACAACCTAACGCGGATCGAAATGGTTGATGCCCTCGATTCCAATGGCGGTAAAAGTGGAATAGTCAAACAAAAAATGCTGCTCACGACCAGTCGAAAAACCTAACTACTGATAGTTTATGTCTTTAAGATGCTTAAGTGTTCGTAAATGTTACCACACTGTGGTTGTGCTGAATTAGCTGTTAACATTCTTTTTTGGTTTGTATTCTTATTATTTTTTGTCATTTAGAATAAACATTCTACTTGCAACTTTTCAGTCTACGATAAAGCCAGCTATCCACGGTCCGGATAATGTTGATGGTTATCAAGATGATTTGGTATTTTTTGACTCCAAACTATCATTTCACAATTTAAAAAACACCTGTTGGTTGTACATAGTCTCACAAGTTTCAATGAACCACATTCATTGATTTATTTCCCTCATTACTTTTCACGATTTATTCCAAATATTAACCAAATTATGAAACTCCTATTTGACCTATTGTTTTCTAGTGTTCTTGATTGGTCTACCAAATGCAGATGTTGCATTTCCTATTGGACTATTTAAAGAACGAAACATTCTTACCCTTAAAGCGGATGCTTCACCTATCGGCATCGGCACGGTTACTACCGAATGGTTGCACGGTTGTTTCGTGCCTGTCAACTTACTGCGGTTGAACGGGGTTGTCCATAACAAACGTAACTTTGATTTTTAGCAATTTATTGATCGGTTCAACGACATCATAAGTGCCTATTCGGTTCCACGTACACGGTTACTGTTGACCAGGAAGTACCATGTTTTATCTACCAATAAGCAAAACGGATACACTAACCATCTGCAGCAATGATGCAACCGTGGTATACCAGGCTATCGGTGTGCGACTATGATATTCATCATCGCAGTGCCAAACAAATCCTGCATGTTGAGTATCTTTCCCGATACACTCAGTCCTGGGATAATTGTGATTCTGACGGTCTGTTTGTTCAACTTCTCCCATTTGGCCCACAGAACCTAATTCGTGAATCATGCCGATAATTTTGACTCATTTTATGTAGTATAGTAGTCGTTTAACTGACAAATAATCGTGCAGAACTACCAAGGAATGGAAGGTGGTATAGGTTCGATGAATGAACCTATTATTGAATGAACATGAAATCGCATGAATTTCCAGAATTGTTTTTCGACAACGAAAGCAATCTAACCCACCTGTTAGCAAATCAGTTACAGGTATCACATATGGAATACATTGAATTGAAGTCACGGTGTTTGTAATCCTTAGTCGTTTGTGCACGATTTCTTTTGGATCCTCATTCTGTTATCGTTTCTTCTAACGCCCTCCGACTGGCGCGCATCGAAATCATAGTCCCCGTTCGATGCAACAGCGAGCGATTTCACTTCAGACTGATATTCCTAATCGAACTGTACCCGAGCAACATGGAATCTGTGACTTGATAGGTCGTCCGTTGTTCGAATTAACAATTCCGTTTGTCAACCGTAAATCATTACCTCTAAGGTAACAAACACAAGCACTCACAATGCACTCAAAATTGGTTCTAAGATTACGGGATTTGAATATCTGTGACATAATAATACCGGTAGTTGTGTATTCACGATAGTGGATGAGAAAATTGTCATCAGCACGATCATTTTCGATAAGTGAATGAGGGTGAATGGACAGTGAATTTGCGCTTTTCAAGTGTCGTTTTTGCAAGATCTTTAGACTGTAGGTGGCGATTAGCGGTATATGCATGTTAGCTCCCAATACCAGGCAACCACTGATCCAAGAAATTGGTAGTAAAATGCATACCGTTACCGGTGACCATCAGTAACGGAGCTCCTTATCTGTTTAATATCTTTCTTAATGCTATTTACGTGGATTCTGCTGTGGATGAAAACGAAGGAGAAGGCAGACATATTTCCAGCTTACATGAAAACCCATCAATATTGACAAAGGCGTAGTATTTACCCCAAAAGGGGACCACAGCCTTCATGAGACTTCATTCCGTCGACACCTAGGCTACCAGAATGGAAACCAGCTAACGTAGCTAAAAGGAAGGTTGATAGAATCACCACACGATCGTGGAGACAATAGTCAGTTCGGAGTTACCGACATTTCCTCTCGACAAACAAGGAGAGCCGAAAATCGTCGTCCATCATATAAAGTCAATGCGTGGCTCAACGTCAAAATAACTGGACCGAAGCAAGTGCATGTACTCCGGATCAGGTCTCCTGACCGCATATGTGCACGCATCGGTGCCCAACCTGTGAAAGTGCATATCTTGCAGCCAGTGTTTACTTTCGGTGTTCCGATTGGTTGTTGTGAGGCCCACTGGTCGCGTGTAGATTGACCTTATCCCTTACTGGCCAATGAAATTTCAGACACCTAGTTGCACCAGTAAACAACGCACACGCACAGAGTAGCTGTCGTTGCAGTTCTCTTCCCTCTATACAATAATACACATCACGGATGCTGACGCAGATTGAGATGTAGTCAGAAGTACAGACGTTTATTGAAAGGGGGGTTGTGATGTGTCCCAGGTCGAAGGATGACATCACCAAAGGGAACGGCGATCAGTAACAACGTACTTATAAGTAGTAAAGGTAAAAACGAAGCAGTTATATATCAACTATGTGCTTTTTCCTTTGCATTCGACTCTGTTCCACGCTCTTCAATTGTTCGCAAACTAGAACAGCCAGGCTGCCCTAAGAGCCTCTTAGCATGGCTATCAGACCAGTTCATCAGCGGAACTCTGTGCACAAGACTTGGAAGAAACAAATCTACCCCGCTGGTAAATGATTCCGCAATCGTTCAAGGAGCTGTCCTTTCTCCTTGGTTTTCAACGTAGATCAGCGACCTACATGCTAGTTCCCCTGGTAAAATATTCTAGTATGTGGATGAAGTTACTCTTTGTCAGTCTGTGTCTGGAACTGAAGATTTTCCCAACTTGTCCAACCACTTGTCTCTCATTCATAATTCTTCTTCGTTCTGGTTTGAATATCATGAATTACTATTGACACTTTCTACCTTCCGCTCCATACCCTCTTGCATAAATATCTATAGGAACTCAGCCGTTCCTTACCTAGCGCGATTTCTCACCAATCGAGATCAGATCATGGTTGATTTGATACACAGTCTCTCGGGAATTTCAAATGTTTATTTTTCGCTATACTTCCCCCCCCCCCCAAACTTGGTATTCTGATGAGGTGGCGAAATCATCCTTTGTGACTGAAACGCAGACACCTATGTACACGAATGTCCAACAGAACACAATACAATACAAAGAAATTAACACGCACCATTACAAATGAAACCACAGTGCAATGGTGAATAAGTCTCCTTCGAGATCCATTTTTCAGGTATTAATGACCTGATAAAATCACGCATAGTGACTGGAATAACCTTCGGATGAAAATTGTTCCCGGGTGATATAATAAGGGAGAAATTCTGTTTTAACAACTAGATCACTCTGTGCACCAAATCAAACTCTATTATTATCACTGATGTAGTGTCCCATTTTGTAATCCTGTCATCAAACTGTGGACCAAGATGGTGGAAGATCGAAGAATTCCACGACGGATATAGTACTAAACCGCTGTCACAGAAGGAATGCCATAAACCGTGTGCAACTCCATTCCTCAAAATGGTTTACCCCCGTCCAGCATCCGGTCGCCTTGGGTAATGGGTCTTGGTAAAAGCTCAAGGTGGACGGCAGGTTTCTCTGTGGAGATCATTTTGTTTATACCAAACTGTACCTGGTTGTCAGTTAACATTGCAATAGACATTCTGGATGAGAAGATTACAACAGTAAATCATGTCACTTCTTCTGTTTCACGAATAACCCGGCCCAAGAGAGATCTGACAAAGGACACTGAAGTGTAATTTCCCAACAAGATAGAAAATTACGTCGTGAATAATGATATGAATACGCTTTAATTCAATCATAATGTGCTGTCATAGTGCACGCTTTTTTATTCCTTGGCGGAAGGGTGGTTAGTGAATGACTTGAGCTGTGATATTTTCCGTTTGTTGCTAATAATTAGTGCGTCATTGTAAAGCTAGACGCCCACTGCGTGTAGTATACTACTGGATCCCGTCATCCAGTGTTTGTAGGCGATAAACGAAATGAAGAAATTGATAAAAGATAAAAATTTTATTCGTTTAGTTTTATCTGAAAGTTATTTTCTGGTTTCACTATGTGTGTTGTCAAAAGACTTGTCGCAAGATGGACCTATGGATGGCCATCTATCACCGATGCATCTTTATTGATCTGCCGATTTATCGGTTATTACTTGCTAATAGCATTAGATTATTTCTGTGATAGCAAACAACCGGCAAAAGGATTTAGTAATTTTCTAGTTCATTGGAATCTATCCGAACTTCTATGTTTGGGATCATATGCTACGTAATTAGCGTGTGAAAATTATACTGTACGCTTCTGTCGGATGAATTCTCTGTTCAGCCTTTATGATAAGACGAGAAGGGAACGTGCATAATTCCAAACTTGTACAAGTTTAAGCGTGGTTAAAACGGTAAAATCATTTCTGTTTAGTAAGCAGAAGCACATGAACTAATCACGTGTCAATGACCATACACGTGTACATCCCATGGGATCTGGTTAGATTTCTTCGGGAAAAATGTTAGGTTTGACACTATGCTGACACGCTCACCCATGATCGATATCCGAGTTCAACGGAATAAATAATGCATTTCCCGATTAGAATCATGTGCTTATAAGAAAGGTCTAATTATTTCGTTCGGTCCCGCAACGTTAGATCTACATCACTTGTAAAAGTATAATTTCCATCGATTCTCGGGATTAACAACAGAGCAAAACAAATTTCTTCATTACCATCTTTTTCTGCCCTTTTTTTGCTGGGACTTATTTTATCCCCAAGTGTTCCCTGTAAAAACAAGCGGATTACCAAAAGCGTGACAAAATCCTCACGACCACCTCACGAATGGTATATGTTTGACAGTTCCAAATGAATTGTTAATAATCGATTACGTAATCGCCCAACAAACGTTAATACCTAAACCGGGAACCCTAGAGAAAAGCTTACCAAGATGCACTTTAACAAGGTAGACAATTGTATTCGATATTTGCTCATTTGATATTAGTGTCGTCGCATTCGTGTTATTTATTATGTCACATGAAATTTCTATATACGAAACCATTTTCTGTAATAACAAGTGTAACCACGGTTGACAGATATCCCGTATGAATTAGGATGAGTACTGTCCTAGTCCCGATGTGTGTGCACGCGCCCATGTCTGTGTGTAAGTTGTGTATGTTATGCATAAACTTCCGATAGCCAAATACAACCTCATACCGAAGTGCCGATTCATTGTATGGCACAGAATCAACCATAATCCGTCAACCGACTTAAGTTGAAGTCATACGAGGCCATGAATTTCTTATCAGTCCCCATCTAAATAAGCTGCTTACGGCTTCCTTGTAGGTGACATGAATCACTGGTAGAACTCAATTGTGAAATTGAAATGTGTATCATCCCAACTGACCACTTATGAATCAATTAGTCGGGTTAGTAAATCCGAATTCCGCAAAGCTAATGAATGAATAAAACCATAATTTATCATCATTCAACTAATAACTTTGGGAAATATTAACGAACAAGAAATGATCAATCATAAGTTGATCAGGAACACCGATCTAGTGATCGTTCTACATGGACGAATTCGTAACCGGACTGCAAGTTTGTTGTAGACCAGTTGTTTGAACATCTTATCAGCGAAAAGTCTTAGGTTTGAAGAAGTTTTCCACGCGCTCTGGCAAAAAAAAGTGTTAGCTCTTAAAATGTTAGGTGTACACGATAAGGAAATGAAGTTATTCAATCAATTGTTAGGAGTTTAACGTGATTATAAACACGTACCATTCAGTTGGTCGTGTATGCTAATCATATTCTCACTGGTGGATCACCGTTTAGCTTGCATTCCGTGTAATACATCGAAGTGAACCTGACCATTGGGTGAGAACAACTAACAATGAATCGATTTTTTGCGCAATGTTATTACATGAAATTTCGCAAAGCAACACCGTTGAAAGCAAATCAGTGGTAAAGTATATCGAAAGCTGTCGTTTTCGTTCCGGTAAGCACCATGTCACAAAGGGCAGAAGGAAGTTGATTCCCTTCCGCCTGTATACAGCTAATTATAAAACCTGTGGTTGTAAAAGTTCTCTCCTAAATCTCTGCTAAACATCTCCAAGGATTTCGATTCAATATAAATTCTTCTTCGGTCTTTTGTAACATATCATTAAAGCACACACAGCTTGAAAATGGTCTGGATGGCTGTTGTATTTTCATCAAAGATAACCTATCAAATGTTCGAAACTGTGATGTAACCATTGAAATGTTACTGATTAAAAAGTTCCTAGTTTCTTACTGATTAGCTGTTACTATTTACTAGTCTTGAAGTAACCTTTGGATTTAGACATAAATCATATATAAAATTTCCACATCGTTACCTTATGACAACCGGACCTCAGTTAGAGTTAGCATTCATTCGTTTCATGGTACAAACGCAGTGGTTCTAAAGTTTGTGACCATAAATCTGCAGCTGGTATTCCGATACTACTAATGGTTCCAGTTTTAAGTAAAACAACATGATTAAAATGCATGTATATTATCCATATGCAGTGCTTTCATGGTTTCGTAATGGTGAGATGAGCGAAGATATCAAATGGTAAATTATTTCATTATCCATATTCACTGTGGTTAACTAACATTTAGTCGTGGGAATGTCTCTCTTGACTGTGTCGTTTATTAAAATGTTCCATTTGAATGTTTTATTCCCTAGTATAGAAAAAAATCAATCTGTAGCTCTAGAGAGCTGTGATAGCAACAGGCAGTCTGATTTATCTGACCGTTAGAGAGCTGCAGGTTCATGAGGTTACAGTGTAAGCAAGGAAGTGTTTACACAAAATGTCTGCAAGGCATTCAGCCCACGTATAGATGGGCTTGAATCTGAAATCCAAAATTCCCATTTGACAAGCGAAAGAATCTAAGCTGCAAACAAGAATCGAACATGGCTTAGGGGTAGACATGAAAAATGACCCTGTAATATCACGAATAGTTTCAAATGTCACCCGAATGTGAGTTTCAGGATGGAAAAATAACAAATGACCCTTGGAAACAATAGACTCAACATTTCCTGCGTCAGTAAGAAAAAAGGAGCGTGAAATATCCTTAGAGTTAGATTATGTTTTCGTGGGATGACTTGATCTATCACCCAAAATGGATGAATCAAGTACAGAAAATTTACTGCCAATTGAAGTAGGATTTGAGCACTGAACACCAATCATTCGACAGGCACACATTTTATATTGGGAAACTTATCGTAGAAAGAACATTTTGTTTGTCATTGTGGATCGGGAAATCGAGAAAGCAACTGTCCCACCTAGATCCCATTGACCGAATTGTTTCTAGGCTAAATTACACCAAATGACTGGCACCTTTGGTTAAACGGAATTCCTACACTAATTGCCCTCAGTTATGCATATTCGCAGAACTTTTGTTTAGATTTATCCATTTGATAGGAGGGAATTGAATAAAATTTGATTAGTCATTGAAATTGTCGTTTTCGTTGATATCGTGGTTTTGTCAGTAAATGTGTTGTACGTTGTCAAAGGTATGGTTTTGAAAAAGTGATAATCTTTGCTGAATTTTTGACATTCGCTCCGGCAACTAGACGATCTCCGAGCGGATCATCCACCTATTGGCCAAATTCACATTTCGATGCATGTGTCGGTAGACCACGGTTGAAATCCCGAACAGACTGATTTTCTCAAGGAATCGCCCTATGGAATTTCACTCTCTCAGATGCAACGAGGTTCATGTGATTTGAAATCGTTCAAAGCAATCTACACATTCTTTTAGAGTGAAGTTATCATCCAGTAGTTCGTATTCAGTCGAATTCTCGTGCACGATGCCAAATGTCATGTTGTGCGTGTGTGTATATATGTGTGTGTCGGGAAAAGCGAATACGAACAAGGCATAGAACGCATTGCAGACACTATGTGAATTGTTTTGCCGTCTTCTCTGTGGCCTGTAGCCGGTGGGCCCAAAGAGAACTGCTTTGCCGAAACGCAACCTACGTGCGTTCGAGGAGGTCGAACAGTCCAAAACAATTTTCGAGCGACTAATCTGATTGGGAAAATTGTCATTCCAGGTTCGCCGATACGTCCGAGCAATTCATTTCCTAGATCGTGCTGCTTCGATCTGGTTTCGCACCAGAGGCGGAAAAAATTGCGAACCAATGGAAAACAAACGTACAAGGGCACTTGTACGGTTTTGAAAAAGTTGCCGGGATGTCAGGCAAAGATCTTTGTTCTCTTTTTGAAATGGTTTCTTCGAGGCTTTTAGGTTGTTTTTCACCGGAAACATTTTGGAAACTACATTTGTTGTTACTTGTGGGCCATTTGGGAAACTTTTCGTGTGGCTGCATTGCGACAAGGTAAAAAACGTGTCATCATTAACCGAGCGAGCCAAAATGGCTCTGGTGGACTTGTCAAACGTGCGAATTACCATCTTAACTTCTTTGCGAATATTTTTTTCTAATTGTCAGAAGCTGTCTTTCTGTTCGTGTTAACGGATATCATGTCACCGTTGAACCGGTCATTCAAATAATAACAGTGGAACAGAATGATTAGCAAATAAATTCGCCTATCTGTTAGTTAAATTATAGTTTGGGAGCGTTGGCCAAAATGAAACCACCTATTGTGACTTTGCAAGCATAAGTTTTAACATTTTTTCATTATTGTTTACTCTAGCTAGATAGGCTCCAAGTGTGCTGAGTGAAATACTCCAATTTTCTGACCATGTAATACAGTCTGATCGATCTTTCCTTGAGTCCCAGCTATCGTCACCATTTCTAGGATTATTGTTCATACTCACACAGTCCCGGTCGTCAAGGTTGGCAAATGGGCTAGCCAAATGGTCATTAACAATCGCAAATCACACTTTATCTCATTGCTTCTCAATGTTTTGTATGCATCTACACGTGTGAAGTTTTCTGGCTCCGTATCAGTGCGAAACCACTACTGAAAGTATAACACTTACGAATATGTAACCGCAATTTTTGGTCCGCAGTTTTTACTATGAACAGTCAGACCACATCAGTGTCTTGTTAGTTATTCCCCACTGATCTATAAGGACCCATGTGTACCTCTGCCTCAAAAATGTTGAAGATACCAACGGTTCACAAAATTTGTACTGGTCCTACCTCCGGTTTTCGGTTTCACTGAGATTCTGATTGCTGAACTTGAGATCTAGGTCACACGCGTCTCATCATCAGTCCGGGTGACATTGCCAGTTGGACGACGATAACAATAAAGGTCAAAATTTTGAAACCTAAACGCCAGTCTTGGCGACAATAACCTCAGCCAAAGCCTGTGGACGTGTATTTTGCACTAACTTCCAAGTATCATATTACATAGCACCACCAAAGGTCAGCATTAAATCAAATCCGCTCTCGGTAATATTCAGGGAGAAACGATCAAAACTTCCTCAAGTTCTCCCAAGGCTTAGAAACTATGGCTTTCTTGTCACCCAGCGGAATACACTGTTTTTCTCTTTGACGGCAGATAAAGTGTACAATAAATTTTGGCTATTTTACTCGTTTGCATACTGGTAGTTTGTTGACCTAATGCGCGGAGAAAGGTACGTATAATAATAATGGAACAAAATGAAAGTCCAGGAAAACTCGCTCATTGCTTTTGATCTTTTAAAGCAGTCCTTTCCCGCGATAATCTCGGAAAAGGGCAGAAGGAAGAGAAGTAAGGAATTTGAATTTGTGCATGCAGTCCACATTCCAGCCGATATGTAGGTCAGGGGATATTAGGCTGCATTCAGACGTGTGACTCGGCCTCGTTTTCCGTGGACAATACATTACTCATGAGTAGTAAAACGGATAAACGGTCAAAATTAAGGCTTAAAGAATGTTCTGCTGAGTTGGCACCGACGAGAGCCCCACGGTTACTAGTTGTCTACGGCATAATCAACACAAGTGTATAAGTCATCTGCCACTTCCGGTTCACAAGGTCATTGAGGCGCAGCGGCAGTTTGAATTCAAACCCTAAAACCGTTACACAAAGGACCACCCACGATTGCAGTATGCTGAAAAATGGAAACCACTGTATGTGTTAATCTGCTGCATCAGTTCCTTGTGCCACAGTAGGAATTCTGATTTTTTGAGTGACACCTGCCTAACACTAGAAAAGAAAAATAACCGCAAAGTACGTCAGTAATTAATTTTGTCATTAGAGCTTAAAAGTGAGGCGGTTTAATGATAATCATGCTTCAGAATCGTAAAAGATTCAACAGTTCATACGTTACGTTTACAATTAGAAATTGTAATTAGGCTGGCAAATAGTTGCTTAATGACGCAATTGTTGTTTGGATTCCGTGTCCAAAATAACCCAGCGTCAGATAATCTGTTTTGCCCCTAAAAACTGTACTCTATTACTGAAGCTATTGCCAGTTAGAACAAATGGAATAAGTGGAATAATAACTAGCCAGTCATTTTCACAAATTGGAACGTGAACGGGGATGATTCCACAGGGCAAAATATTGGATATACGGTAGAACAAATTGGAGTGAATTTTCTATTGAATTTCATCCTGTTGGGGAAAGAAGAATATGAGTTCGTTTACTGTTACGACAAGCCAAAGTGCTGTAGAATACTTCCTAGCTGCTAACTCGTGGTAGCCGATGGTTCACTGAATACCCAGAGTTCTTCATTCTGTGTCACACAGCGGTGAACTCTGAAAGATTGCATAGAATCAATATCCGGACCAAACGACGTAAGGAGTGTATCGAAAAATCGATGCGCCATGTATTGGTTTTTATTGTGAATGATATAATATTAATAACACAGCGTTGTTGGTAGATGTAATGCGCCAACGTTTCGACTACCGTGGGTAGTCTTTCTCAAGGCAAGTTTTACAATCAAATGACTGAGGGAACGTTGGCGCATTACATCTACCAACAACGCTGTGTTATTAATATTATATCATTCACAATAAAAACCAATACATGGCGCATCGATTTTTCGATACACTCCTTACGTCGTTTGGTCCGGATATTGATTCTATGCAATCTTTCAGAGTTCACCGCTGTGTGACACAGAATGAAGAACTCTGGGTATTCAGTGAACCATCGGCTACCACGAGTTAGCAGCTGTCTCTTATACACATCTAGATGTGTATAAGAGACAGNGGTCAAAATTAAGGCTTAAAGAATGTTCTGCTGAGTTGGCACCGACGAGAGCCCCACGGTTACTAGTTGTCTACGGCATAATCAACACAAGTGTATAAGTCATCTGCCACTTCCGGTTCACAAGGTCATTGAGGCGCAGCGGCAGTTTGAATTCAAACCCTAAAACCGTTACACAAAGGACCACCCACGATTGCAGTATGCTGAAAAATGGAAACCACTGTATGTGTTAATCTGCTGCATCAGTTCCTTGTGCCACAGTAGGAATTCTGATTTTTTGAGTGACACCTGCCTAACACTAGAAAAGAAAAATAACCGCAAAGTACGTCAGTAATTAATTTTGTCATTAGAGCTTAAAAGTGAGGCGGTTTAATGATAATCATGCTTCAGAATCGTAAAAGATTCAACAGTTCATACGTTACGTTTACAATTAGAAATTGTAATTAGGCTGGCAAATAGTTGCTTAATGACGCAATTGTTGTTTGGATTCCGTGTCCAAAATAACCCAGCGTCAGATAATCTGTTTTGCCCCTAAAAACTGTACTCTATTACTGAAGCTATTGCCAGTTAGAACAAATGGAATAAGTGGAATAATAACTAGCCAGTCATTTTCACAAATTGGAACGTGAACGGGGATGATTCCACAGGGCAAAATATTGGATATACGGTAGAACAAATTGGAGTGAATTTTCTATTGAATTTCATCCTGTTGGGGAAAGAAGAATATGAGTTCGTTTACTGTTACGACAAGCCAAAGTGCTGTAGAATACTTCCTAGCTGCTAACTCGTGGTAGCCGATGGTTCACTGAATACCCAGAGTTCTTCATTCTGTGTCACACAGCGGTGAACTCTGAAAGATTGCATAGAATCAATATCCGGACCAAACGACGTAAGGAGTGTATCGAAAAATCGATGCGCCATGTATTGGTTTTTATTGTGAATGATATAATATTAATAACACAGCGTTGTTGGTAGATGTAATGCGCCAACGTTCCCTCAGTCATTTGATTGTAAAACTTGCCTTGAGAAAGACTACCCACGGTAGTCGAAACGTTGGCGCATTACATCTACCAACAACGCTGTGTTATTAATATTATATCATTCGCATAGAATCAACTTTGGACTCTGGTGCTATCACGTATTTTGTAACGGAAATGTCTGACTTTTCGCATCGAGTTGAGAACTGCAGTGGTTGCTGGCGTCACGAAATCTTGTGTTCCCTGGGTCAGCCACATTTTGTTTTGTCAATTCATGTATGACCACAATCGCAATTGAAGTGACCTTGAGATTAGAAAGGCCGGTTGATTAAATATGGGATATCTACCTTCCGACTGTCTGGCTTAGATGCAACCATATATCCCCATATTTCAATCTAACGATCGATTTACGTGGCAGATTTGTTTGTTTAATTGATGAATTAGTGAAAAATTCCTTTTTTCGGCGGTAATGGATTTTCTTTAACTTTTTAGGCGTCTTACGTTGTACGGTAACATTTTCCGACAAACCATTAGCTGGTGACCGTAGTTTTGTAAACAGTCCCCATTTTGTACTGCACAGTTATTTATTGAATTTATCAATAAATTACAATTAAGACCATCGGAGAAATCTTCATTGGAGAGACTAATCATTTCACCCATTTCATGTAATTTTGTTTTGGGAAAATTCACGAAAGGAATATATTTCCGTATCCTTTTTACCACTCAATGGGTGAAATCGTCCCGTTTCCAGGCACCAGATTTTGGCGAATAAATCTAGTCCCGACGGTTTGTGTAATTTCAACAAAAGGTGTTTAATTTGTTTCCCTGAAAAAAGTCTTTCAGAGTTATCTAAAACGCGCGAAAAAAACAATTATAGATTATCCATTGAAATCAATTATGTTAGTGTCTAATTAGCAGAAATTAAGAATTAGTTTCTAAGTGCGCACCAATTACTTCCTACTAATTCTGCTACCCATCTCCCCTCCACAGACACACGCGCACACACACACACACCAAGGAAAAATAAATTAAAAGGAGTGAAAAGAAGTCATAATGAAGGATACATTAGATTAGTACAAACCATGTGTTCGACAAAATTGGGTAGTGTTAAATGCAGTTGTAGAGGACTATTACGAAAGGATCGTTTGAGAGTTATGTCTTGTGGATTCGCCCAGACACGAAGGCAATTCGTAGCCACTATGTGTTTGTGCCTAGGTTTTCAGACAGTTCGAGCCAACCGTTTTTATCCGTGCACAACACGTTTGAAAAAAAGTTGCAAGCAGTTTTTGGCAATGCAATTTTAATCCATCCAGCGAAATGAGATGTATTTTAAAAAAAGAATCGATCAGTTCCAAGTAGCAACGACCGGTTCGTGATTTCCTCTCACCCCCTTGTGTTTTAGACTGTCCTGAAGTGTGAAGGCAACTGCGTTTTGGTTTCTTGAAATGTGTTGTTGTTCTTCAACGATCAAGGCATTAGAAGATTTTTAAAAAACCACTTCATTCGATTCTTCTTATGGGTAATCTGTTGTTTCATGGTACACGTGGGACATTTTGACTGCAAAACGATCAATTCACCTGCAGTCCGGACGAACAGTTAGATAGAATCAGATCCTATCCACTCTGAAATGGAAACAACGATGATTAGTAGTCGTCTTAGCTATTCAAAAAAAACGTGCAGCATGCGAAAAGACAGAGGTGTTTGACATAGTAGACCCAAAAACGTATTATTCGTCTTTAAGCACAGGCATGTCAACGACCAGACAATTCGCGACGGCATTCAAAGTCCTGTTCTCCATGTATTCACGTGCTGCTTTCCGACAGAGTCTTCCTGGTCTGCCGAATGATGCTGTTCGAGGTCCTCTAGGTCTCCTATGTCTTCATGTCGCTGAAAGTGGACGGAAATGGACAAGTATTGAGAAGCGATCAATCTGAGGAAGCTAATTTTGCTTCGATCTCCTTGCAGACCTAAAACATGAGAAAATATCTTTTGTTCGATGTAAGTAATCGTTATTCATTCATGTGCAAACAAGCATATAACATAAGATTGCTTTTGTTAGTTTTCGATTGTTATCAGTCGTTTATTTTTCTTCAATCAAAAAAGCGACAAATGCGGGAAGTAGCCTCCATGTAATTTCGTTTAGGTAAACAGTTCAAATTTTCTTCTTCTTGTACCAAAAATAAGGTACTTCACGAACAAAATACCATACAAAGACTATAAAAATTGTTATGCGTTCATAACCCAGCGAGGACTTTTTAAAAGAACCACAAAATACCAAATAGAACGAAATAGCTTATACACGAGCAACTTAATGATACCTGTTGAACATGTTTAAGCCATAAAACGTCACCCTTTTATCAAGTCCCGTCTGAAACAGAGGACTGCCTTCACAGTTCTGGACAGTCTAGGATGTACTAGGATGAAAAAACTGGATGTGAAAATTATGAACTGACCGACGACCCTTTGTACCGCCTGTTTCTGTTTTAAAAATATCTCACTGTGTCAACTGTGATGTGAACTACTGATATAAGTAGCAGAAAATGGGATTCTATTAGTTCGTTCAGTTCAGTTTGTCCCGGGGAAGATGTGACCACACTGGTAAAACATGCAACCGGTGACCGGTATGTCGTTGGCGAATTTCCTAGCCTTCCAACGCTGCATCTGGTTGGAATTTCCTTATTTCCAAAAAAGGCAAAATATTTGGGAGCAGTGTTCTGCTCATCTGAGTGAGCAGAACAGTCATAGGTTGCGCTTAAACGCAAAAAAACAAAGAGAAAAGTCACCTTGACCTTGATTTACCCGGCCGGGTTCGGGAAGAATGGACTATAGTAATGTAACTAGAACTCGGTCGAAGGTGTCCACTGACATGCAATGAACAATACTCCCGGACATCACAACGGTACAACCGGGTTTGTAAAAACTTGGCTATCAATTCAAACCCAAAATGAGAGTGGTTCACTAGGTCCCACTTACATTCAACTCTCCACTGAACACTCCGAGAACAATGTGCAGTTAATTGCTTGTCGTTAGGATGGGAACGAGTAGATCAACGGGTTGACTCTGATCCTCGAATATGGAATCCGATCTCTTCAGTACACTGCATGGCACGTTGGCAGTGTTCAACAGCGCATTTCAACTACTGGGCGAATTCGCACAACCGAATGAACGTACCATCGGAACAGGGCCTTATCAACCACCGTAAGATTGTTGTTGGTCTCTTTGATTTAACGACAGAAATGATGTAATTTGATCTTCTTTCTAGGGAAGCCGACGAAGATGAATGGACACACCCAAAGACGAAAATAAACAATGTGTTTGGCAAGGTGCCAAAGGAAAATCGTTGCCAAATGTTAAAATCGGAGGTGGGTACTTGCACAACGAATTCAACAGAAAAAATCGTCCAAATCGTTTTGTTAGTTTCCGGTTACCCAGACGAATTCTGAGTCTCTCGGTGCATAGACAGCTTTTGTGCTGGTTGACCAAAAGCGGAAGATTCCGACCTATTGTCCATAAACCGCCAATGGGTGCGAAACATCCTAGATTGCCTAGCTAATACGTTCGAGTTCCAGTTCAGGCTGAGTGGTTATGCTCTGCTCGTGATCCGTAACATGCCCAATGAAAGGACTATACAACCCCTCCCGGACGTGTTTTGTAACGCAAAACGGGAAGAATACGTCTGGTGTATTTCGCTCCGCAAATCTCCAATCGATTCTAACTCCCAACCGTTATGGCCTATTCCCACTGAATCTAGTGAGAAAAGCTGAATCGAGGCGACACAGGCACTCCTTTATCGATCAAAATCAAGAAGTTTGTATTGCTTTTCTACGGTTAGCACACTGTTTGCACAGCTTATTGATTGGCGTAACCAATACAGTGTCGTCACAATTGAGTCGACCTTTGATTGGAATAATGAATATAAGAAGCAAATATCCACTACCCTTACAGGTGATGCCTTAGCTGAATGTTGAAACTGTTTGACGAATAACTTCATAATCCGGGCAAACGTTATGAAGTATTCAGTCTCGTGAGAATCGAATAATGATTTTCGTTTATAGGTATAATTCGGAACCTCGAAACCCGAATTATCTATGTCAGATCAATCAGGTAAGGGAGTGGAAACAGAACCAAAGTCATGCCACTTGTTTTCACATTACACAAAGATAACTTCTAAAACGAAACTTGACCGGCAGATCAGTGTGAAAAATCCGAATCTGGGTTGATTCGTATCCGGAAAAGTGTCGTCAAATGGTACACTCGTCGGTCATGAAAACATTGTATTGTGCTTATCTAGCCACTAATTCCTTATTCATGACACGGTTTGTGCATGAGTGTAGTACAACAGGCAAGCCCGAGAGCTCGTAGGGTCCACTATTCGGTAGAGAAGGATAACCGGCAACCGTGACCCAGAAACGCTGAGATATGACGATCTAAAACCCCACCATCGCCTGTTGGGGGTCCAATTCGGTAGCATGCAGCTGACAGCACCTGACTTTCACAGATGATCATGTACAATCTGGTCTAATCAACAACAGTTTAGTTAATTACTATTAGTTATTACTTGACATCATTGTCCTATTGCGGAATGGGACGATGGAATCAAGCGGTCAACATCGCGGCTCTTCAATCCGTAGGTCGCGAGTTCGAATCCGCCCATCGCCAGTCAACTTCCCCGCTTGGGAGCCCTCGTTTGGCCGCGACCCCTTTCCTGAAAAAGGATATGCATTGTTATTTCGTTAATAAAGGAAGTAGAAGGTAAAAGATAAAAGTTGATTTCCTTTGTTCCGATAACCGTTCAGTAACTACCATGGCTTTTCCTTAGCACCAGATTTCCTTCTTTGATGTACTTTGTGAATTCCTGTTCTCATGAAATAATTCACCATGTGATATCATCGCTCAACTCACCATAAAGAAACGATGGAAGCACTGTACAGCTGTTTGATCCAGCTTGTTACGAATCATCATGAGCAGTGCATATCGACCGCGCCCGAACTGGCACGCGAACCCGAACAAGGACGAACGATTGTGAGTCGAACGCCTTAGCCATTACGCTACCGGGCAGGCTTTGAACGGTTTGTTCAACTTCACCACATGATGTTGCACCTATCCGTGACTGATTTGCACGGTTACTGTCCGTTAGCTCACAGCGATCGACCCCTACTCATAGATGACTTCTCTGCAGGTAGCCTAAGTACGACCAAGGCTTCGGATATGACCTACACAGCTTGATTACTTGGTACATTTTAGTAGTAGGAGATCGAATGTTTTCATGAAATAATTCACCATGTGACATCATCGCATTCATGGTTTCTTTATGGTGAGTTGAGCGATCATATCACATAGTGAATTATTTCATGGAAACATTCAATCTCCTACTACTAAAATTCCTGTTCTGTTGTAGTGTCTTACACGGTGAGGAAGTAAAGATACAATATGATCTAACGCCAACTGCAAGTAATACGTCCAGCATCGCTCGTTATCGACGCTGATGGTGTAAGATGAGGCTACTAACAGTTGACCGAAAGTAAAGACTGCTTTGTTTCGGTACCGTGGATCAAGCAACAGTAGTGCAGGCGTATGTCCGAAAAACAGAACCAATTGACGAGCCACTGTAGTATCAGATGAATAACACACGGGACACGAATCTCTTCGACTGCATGCCGAAAAGCAGGGTAGAAGTAAGTCACTTGTCGTCGTTCAGACAAGCCAAACCGTGAAATAATCAAGTTTCTGAAATAATTCATCATGCAATATCAATTCTCAGCTGACTATTAAGAAGGTGGAACTGTTTCATTTCTGTTAGCGGTCGATTGTTTTGCGTTAGCGGTCCGCTGCCCTCTAAATCACTGACGAATAGGTGCAACATTATGTAATAAAGTTCAACAAACCGTTCAGACCTTGCCTGATAGCGTAATGGGTAAGGCGTTCGACTCGAATTTGATGATGGGTATGCACTGGTGATTTGTTTCCATGGTTTGTTAACGGTAAGCTGAGCATTTATATCACGTGATAAATTATCTCATGGAAAACAATTGATCTACTGCAAACACTCACTAAATAACCAAGTGTAATAGTAACTAAAGGGCAGTAATGGGGAACTTATCGATTGATCCAAAAGATCACATGATCATCGATGAAACCTAGAAACCGAGAGAAAGAACAATAATGGCACTAAAACTCTCAAACAGTGATTCATTACTAGCAAATGTTGATCGATCGTTCGCCACAAATGTAGTCTGTAGCCTAGCATACAGTCGAATCTTCAGCGAACATAGATTTCAATCAAGAAGGTAAGTCCTTGAAATTCTATTGGTCAGCCATTGGAGAAATTTGCATTGGAAACAAGTTTAGGGATGTTGTATTTAATGGAACAAACGGGAAATCGATTAGTTGGATGAACAAGTCAATATTCTCGCTGTACACACAAACAAATGGATCAGGGATGTCAAGGCCCTTGGCTAGGAAAGTAAAAGAGTGTTACAAAAGAGGATTGCACCTATATGTCACAACTTATCATTAAACAGTTACGGGCAAGTAAGAATTGACAAGCCAATGGTATTAGCCAATCCATAGTTAGTTCAATCATTTGCTAGTGGCAGAAAATTTGATATCGACTAAACTATCCTATTCCCAAGTCAGACTTTCGATTGCAATGATCCAATCGAGACTGGTTTATTTGATTGCTAGGCGAGAGTTTTCTGAGATTTCATTTTTTCACTTAGCTTTAGGTCTTAATGCTACGGATTACAGCATACGAAATGCGGAATAAAATAAACCGATATCCTTTGGGGTTGACAAATTCGCAACTGATTCACTCCGATTGTATCAGTTGTTTGATTGTGAATGGATGGATTCAGTTTATTGCATCATGGAGAAACCATTGTCTATCTGTTCATCCCATGACGGCTGTTTTGTGGAAATGTACAATCCCGAAACATTCAGATCGAGTCTCGCTCGGACAGGCATGCTGTCCACATACACCGTGCAATAATAATTATTAGAACTGAGAGCTCGTATATCCACGTGTGTGTGTGTGTGTGTTCCGCAAGAAATTATCTGACGATCATCGAACTGGTCTCCCAATTCCTGTCCGCGCATCACATGCAGAACGTTNTGTATTTAATGGAACAAACGGGAAATCGATTAGTTGGATGAACAAGTCAATATTCTCGCTGTACAAACAAACAAATGGATCAGAGATGTCAAGGCCCTTGGCTAGGAAAGTAAAAGAGTGTTACAAAAGAGGATTGCACCCATATGTCACAACTTATCATTAAACAGTTACGGGCAAGTATTAGCCAATCCATAGTTAGTTCAATCATTTGCTAGTGGCAGAAAATTTGATATCGACTAAACTATCCTATTCCCAAGTCAGACTTTCGATTGCAATGATCCAATCGAGACTGGTTTATTTGATTGCTAGGCAAGAGTTTTCTGAGATTTCATTTTTTCACTTAGCTTTAGGTCTTAATGCTACGGATTACAGCATACGAAATGCGGAATAAAATAAACCGATATCCTTTGGGGTTGACAAATTCGCAACTGATTCACTCCGATTGTATCAGTTGTTTGATTGTGAATGGATGGATTCAGTTTATTGCATCATGCAGAAACCATTGTCTATCTGTTCATCCCATGACGGCTGTTTTGTGGAAATGTACAATCCCGAAACATTCAGATCGAGTCTCGCTCGGACAGGCATGCTGTCCACATACACCGTGCAATATTAATTATTAGAACTGAGAGCTCGTATATCCACGTGTGTCTGTGTGTGTGTGTGTGTGCGTGTTCCGCAAGAAATTATCTGATGATCATTGAACTGGTCTCCCAATTCCTGTCCGCGCATCACATGCAGAACGTTTGGTGACCACGGGGGAATGTGTCAATATTGGGGCGACAAACACGAGTTCCTAACAAGGACAAAGATGATTACTCTTTATTACCCCACGCGTCTGTGTTTTATGACACGTCATGGTTATGGGATTATGTATCCAATATTGCATGGCCTGAGTTGGACGGTAAGAAAGTTTCGCCTTGGGGGGATTAGTTGATTGAGCTCAAGTGCACGAAGAAGTAGCCGACTGTTCACTATCGGTTTATAACTAATATGTAACCTCGATGAATCGTTTCCCACAAACACACACAAATGGAGTAGAGGAGATGAGACCGAATTGTCCATCTTCTCATATTTCAACCGAATTACCTGGTTCAGGGCGCATAGATTAAACATTGTGACATCGAATGATAGGGGAGATGGTCCGTGGGAGACGGACTGGAGTAGCAGCAACATACATGACAGGTGGGGAGGAAGAAATGTGAATGGATTGAATTACCATCTGTTTTCAACCCCTGTATGCGTGTGTTGTTATCGGCATTAATTCGCACTAAACAAGCGAAAACTTGTCCGGATTTATATGGAGAGTTGAATCGGCCCCGTCCATGTTACTAAATTAAATGACCAACAAACGACACCAGCAGATCAGTGCACGCAGTTGGTCCCCGACTGTTCTGTTGCTCGGTGAAAATTCAGTGTATTATCAACACATTCCTGTAGGACTGAAGTGGGCGGACTGTTGCATCATTCACGTGTTGTGTAGTAGTTGGACCTGACAACAAGAAAACTGAGCATCCCACTTCAACAGTGTCGAGGAGTTCATTTAACATCCGCAGGGAAAATTGAATCGCCACTGTTGTATTCCAGTTTTATTTATGTGTTCCTCTATCGGTTAGGTGCAGAAATCTTATTCACTTGCTACATCATGGTCAGAAGAAAGCCACTGTGATTATTCGCGCCTAGAAACTGAGTCACCCGGTCACTTCGATTTCTTCCAATCTGGTCGTATCCGGGATTTGCAAACCGTCTATCGGTCTTCCTCAGTCAACCTTAGTGTACTGGTTGAGAAGACAGCCGTCGTGGATCCACAAGAACCGAATATTCATTTCGTTCTGCATTGTGCACTAATCCTCACTGTGAACCGATAGAGCCTCTATGGCTCTAGTGAAATAGTTCCGTAGGACATCCCATTTTATCATTTGTTGCCTTTATTAACGAAACGAAAGTGTGCATTAGTTTTCAGGAGGGGGCCGCGGCCAATAGAGGGCTGCCAAGTGGGGAAATTGACCGACTGTGGACGGACTCGAACCCGCGACCTTCAAGTCCAAACGTCACCACCTAATCTGCTTGGCCACCATCGGCCAGATGTAGCTGAGTTCGACAGAGTCTCGTTGTTTTCATTGATTCCTAATCATATCATTCAAAATCTCATTTTGATATCAACTAAAATCAAACTCGAGGCCCATTTCTTCTAATCATCATACTCTTGCACGTTCTGTCATCTACAGAGTAAACAATCCGTCTAGCCAATACACCGGTCGATTGTCGTTCACCAAATGGACAATTTTTTCTCGGTTTCATCAGCTTGCACATACATACACACACATATATACATGCATACACATATACATACATACATACATACACTGACATTATATATATATATATATATATATATATATCAGACAGCACCAACGTCCAACCTCTCAATGCGTCCTTGTTATCCTCGTCAAGAATTAAGGGCAGAGCGTATCTGTGGCCCGTGGAAATAAAGGTTGCAGATACCGATGTTTTTTTTCAATACCTTCCATGTTTCATGAAACGTCGAGGGTCAACCAGGTGAGGCAAGCAACGGGAGTTCGTCCTGGGTTCGAGTCCCAGTTCCTACTTGATGGATAAGATTACCTGATGATCCTTGACCAGGATGGATACGGTTATGCACAATTTTACCATGGTTTCTTAATGGTGAATTGGAAGTAGATGCTGCAAGATAAATCATTTTAGACGGGCCTGGGAAGGATTAAACCGTTGCTGGTTCCCATCTTGCGGCAAAAAATCTTTCGTTTATGTAATCATTATACATTAGTAAGGCCACTACTTTGGTAAATCGTGAGAAGAAATATCACAAATCAATTTTACAATATCAAGGTCAGTCAAGTGTTTGAGATGTGCCTTACTGTCAGAACTGGGAGTGTTGCTAAACCTGTAGCTAGTGGAAAGGTGCGGGAACTGCACATGAACTTATCGTATCCAGAAGCTGACTAGTTCAATTGGCGATATTCGGACTGCGGATCCAACCACTGGGTTGGTTCAGTATTACCAATCGAATACGAACAGTGCAAACTAGGATCCAATGTTGCGCAATCATCGTTCTGAAAATATACAACGATTAGCCTGGTTCACCTTGCTGAACTAATCTCGTGATTCACTTTTGATAGGCAAACAACGCAGCTGAACACAATTTCGATGTTATAAGTAGTCATCCGCAATATCGACATTTACAAGTAAAAATCCAACTGGGTTTTATTAAGCGAATTTGTGCGAAAATTTGGTTAGCAGATTTTGACAAATGTGAAATTGATCTATGCATGGATAAACCCACCAATTTGTACCTCGTGTGCTTAGGTTGCATCATTTGGGTACTTGTCAAAATCGGTTACCCAAAATTCCTAACCAATCGTGCCCGTGAATTTCAACTAGTGGACGGTAGTTGATTCGTAACGGTATTCTGCTAGGCCAATCAAATTGGGGAAGACGTTTCCCACGATGGATACGATGTGCTTGCTCAATCTGGTCGGATAACCATTGATGCTTCTGCTGGCAGGGCATACGAGATGCAAACTGTCTGGGTTGCGTCCATGCTTGAACTAGCGTCTCGCTGAAGTCAAAGGCTCGTCACAGTTGGATCAATTTCGCCGAAACGAATTTCCCGATGGGGTTTTTCGAGATCAACTTTATCGTTTGATTCTCCTTAAATGGATTGGCATAGTTTCATTCGGTCGTATTTTTCTCAATAAGCACGAAACGGTGGTCGAGATTTGAGAATAACTTGACTATCAGTACATTTCGCTCCGACTCATTCCTCACGTGACATCATTAAGCTCTAGTTTCCTTTTTCCTATGACTTGGGATTTTACAGAAAACTGGAATTTATTGTCGCCGGTTGCATTATTCACATCAGTCTTCGTCACTGAGGTGACTGGTCTGCCGATCAAACACATGCTGTCCTTTCGTTTCTCAAGTTGAGCGAAGTAAAAATCGGTTAACCGTTACCGACCGATCGATTTCCTTGCCAGGAGGGGTGGGTCGAACTCGAACTTCATTATCCATAGAACGATGGCTTACCATGTCGTTCATTTTCAATTAGCAACTGACACAATGTAACAATCCGTTTCGATTTTCCAGCTTCAGTGATGCACACACACACGCACACACACCTTTCGGATCTTGAGTGACATGTTTACACGCGGCACAGCACCCGTTTCTCATCGGACACTTCCATTTTCGCATATCTGATTAGCTTCATTGCCTGACAGTTCAGTGTCCGTGATCAATGCAGCCCATGAGTCACAGGAGGCCAATGGGGTTTCAACAAATTCATGCCCACCCAAGTCACGTGGCTTCACTTGTTTCGGTTGTAATCGTCTGTTGCGCTCGCTTCAAAGCGACTTCTGTGTATGCGACCGTGCGTGTGTGTGCATCCTCATTACTGCCGTCATTGTCTGCCATCTCACCCTTTCGACCTTCTGCGCACCTACGCTTCAGTGAATGTGTTAAAATATTAGCTGCCTGACTGTTGCAAGTGCAACTTACTCAACTGCACTAGGATTCACGACCTCGTCAAGTGTGAGGACACACGCGACAAAAGCGGGCGGTGACAGACATCGGGACGATTGGGTTCAAGACTGCCCGTATTCGTAAGACGCTCGTCTGCACCCACTCGTCTTTGATACTCGGGTGTACGCTGATGAACGCGTTCGCTATTGCAAACTCCGGAATCCAATCGGGCTTGGTTACAAACATTGTGCGCACAAATCTTGCCCAGTTTTTCCGTTTTATTTACGTGAAAGTTAGGCTGATTGTAAATGAAACACAGTTCACGTATTGTTGTCTCGGTGGGAGGGGTCCGTGGGCTTGAGTGATTTTAGGGTCGTATGGGACAATAAACCTAGTAAAGGCCGGGGTGGGAGTAAGCAAAGCAAGTGGGACGCACGAGATACAAACGATGTTGAGGCAAATAATCGTCATGGACAATGTTTCCAACCTAGGTAGCCTAAAAATTCGATAACACTAATCGCATTTGTTCCCCCTTTGTTTAAATGGATAAGAGAGAATGAGACCCGGATCCAAACCCTTACCCAACCAGCCCATTGCTCAAGCCATGTTTTAAAGAAAAATCTACTTCGTGCATCATAAAAAATGCTTCAGTATGATTTGTGAGCATTACGAAAGTACTCACCGAGAGGCCTTCAGAGTAGTGTGCTTGTATTTTTCAACGCGTCAAGGTACATTTTTCAAAAACCACATCAAGAGTTAATTGTTTCGTTACTTCCTTCATGGTATTGATATAGCGAGAGTAATGTACATCAATTTTCAGGAAGGGGGCCGCGGCCAGCAGAGGGTTGCCAAGTGGGGAAGTTGACTGGCGGTGGGAGGATTCGAACCCGTGACCTTCGCGTCCGAACGCCTGGACCTTAGCCGTTGGCCACCACCGGCCAATGGTCTGCAATGAGGAAGTGATAAAAGTTGTCGGCAATGAAGCCGAAACTTACCAAAAGATGACTGTTTTGTGAGACAAGTTCATGTTAGAGGGACATCCCAGTGCATGAGAAAAACCAGGAAGCAGTCATAGTTCCAGATGGATGAGCAACAGTCAACTGGCACAGCGGGGAAGAGGGCTAGAAACACCAAAATTCATTTGTGATCCTGGGGGAATTTCCCACTCTCATCCACGTACGAGACAACTAGTAATTTATACTGAAAACTTAAGACTACGTGTCCTCTTTCTGAGAGTTGCCTTGGCTAACCGACGAAAACTGTAAACAAATCACAGTTGTAGCTCATAAATGGACTCACTATTCATGAACACTCCAACTGATTCAAACGAAGACTGATGCGCCAGTCTTGAGATCGTGTATTATCAGAATACCTCAATCGGAGGACTTAATTCCGATGGATATTCAGACCAGCAATTTTGAAGAAAAAGTTTTCTTCTCAGTATCATGTTTCGCATACGTATGAACAAAATTTCCCCGGAAGCACACGACCGGTTTTCGCGGCTATTGTTGCGTGTGATTCTTAAGTGGACTTATCATCCATCCATTCACGCTCCGAACGATTCAAATGAGATTCTATTGAGAAATAAAAAAGTTGTTCGTATTTTTATTTACCCGTTTCTTTTATATTAATGGTCACTAATCAATGCATTCATTGGCGTCATCTACCTTGGTCAATAAAGCACGAAAATTAATCAATTACACTGCAGAAAAATGACTATTATAACACGTTTACCATTGCAAACCTCAGCAAGCGCACACAAGTCGATCAGTTTTCTAGTGGAAATACGGAACATGTTCGGTAAAAACCGTGGGATGAATGTTCAATTAGTTCGATTTGCATTGTTGCACTATTGTTCGAAATTAACATTAGAATTTGATAGAATCAAAAAAAAATGGAAATGAACATTTGGATGAAAGTAGCGGTCTGCTATCACGTAACTACCAATCAAAATGTGTCGAACAAACCTCCATCTGACAAATTCAGTTCATGTAAAATCGATAAATCCATAAGGAACAGAGGAATTGGCTTTGTGCTGTATCCCATTCCGAGCAAAACGTAACCGATTTGGATAAACTAAGTAGAGACTGAGAACAACTCATGTTTCCTGGTCGATGGAGAGAATTTCAGTTGCACATTGGAATTGTCACAGGTTCCCACTTGGACTGTATGTCACAATCAGTCAGGTCACACACACAAATGGCACGAAGATTGAATAGTAAAAGGAATCTCTGTGATGTATTTTGTCTGTCAAATTATTCGTTTACTTTAGACGAAAGAGGTGATCCAGTTTGATAGAATATCGTTCAAAGTTGGCCAAAGACCAAAGGTTTTGCTTCGTAAATACACCATCATGTTTTGGTTCCTTTTTTTCTAGGTATGATAGTTCAACCATTTCCGTCCTATGTCAATGCAATCAGCACAATCGCGAACTCGAACCTAGTCGCGTAGGGAGAATAGTTTAACATGAAGTTCTGTCAGATTTCCATGGCAGGGCTTAGCATTCGAAGTCGGATTACTGCTGAGGCGATTATTGTTAGGGTTTTTGAAATATTTTCATATCATTTTCAACATGCGAGCCATTTCAGACAGGTGTATATGTAATTTTTGCCAACTGGATTGAAGATATCCGAACGAATGATCAGGTACAGTGTGTGTGTGTGTTGTGTGTGTGTGCAAACAAATGCGCACACACGCACACACGCACAATGCTTACTCGTACGAATTGTCCACCTCTTTGTCACATGACAAACGACCTCTAGTTCTATCGATTTGTACTAATCGATCACTATCGCTCGTTGCCTGTAAACATGCATCCTTTCATTCATCTAGTAAACGACCTACTCAGCAAACGGTTGATCTATGCGTCCCAATTATCGAATTTGTAAAATTCATTGTAAACTCCCGCGCACACAGTCGATGGCTTTCCTGATCACATAGCTATTGAATAAATCTTTACACGATCGGTTTCAGTTGAATCCAACTGTCAGTTTCGAGCTTGCTCTTGTCCACCGGCATGCATCCATGGGATCTTTGTGTGTTTCTAAGTGAATTATCTCATTGGATTCAGGACATCTCGTCCACTGTAACCATCAATAAATAACTATGCTTGAAAGGGCCAAATGATCTACGGAAACACTTGGACAAATTAGTTAGCAAACTATTGGAAATTAATGCTAAGAAATTCATTTGCAGTTCGATGCTATGGCATGGCATGTTAACTAAATTATTAGATGGGTCTCACTCGATTTGTAGATAGTTGAATCATCAGGTCCCCGATCGCACCCTGGTGTCTGTGTCGATCTGAATCTACGCACGCTGGAATGCTTAGCATCGATCGTGTTGGTTGTCAAACGGTTACTGCTTGTTACTGTTTCTAGCTAACTTTAAAACCCATAAGTAATTTTAATCCAACTTTTAGCAGAATTTCAGTAGAGACATGTTCATGCAGACATTTAGACGGTCCCCGGGTATTTTAAATCTACAGGCTCATCCGGAAAGCACGGGAAATACCCGGGGGGATAAATGAAGTAGTCCACAGGGGTGCATCCGTTTCGCGTGATTGGTCCAAACGACGTTGATCTGTGCACAAGTCCCGCATGTCAGAGGAACGGAAGGCAATCCGTCCACGGAAGTGCGCACGAATGAGACTGAAGACAATTAGGAATCCCCAATCCAGTCAGGCGTATGGGTCTGATTATCCGTTACCCGGGAAATAAAAAATTCGGATGCATACAAGCCGAAATACCATCGCTAAAGACGAAGTTTAATAAATAATAACTAGAAAAAATCGCGATTTTCGTTCCTGTTGCTAATACCGGTGCCAGGCAGTATCGGTGAAAATAATATTAAGACTGTCTCCCTTCACTGATTCTCATCCATAGTCGTGACCGTGTGGAATATTCGTGAATTCTTGACACACTAACATTATATCACCTCAAAATAAGCTATACATCAAAGCAACATGTGTCTAAGAACAATTTTTCGAAAACCTATTCATGAGGCTTCAGCTTTTTCTTTGGTTTGTCCTGACATTCGCTTACCAGACCGTAATCGAGTTTAGTTCATTCTTTTTGGTATTTACAATACAGACGGCAAACTATACGTATAGCATATAGTAAGACTAACAACGGGAATGACTGACTGACTGACTGACTGACTCGCTCACTCACTCATTGATTGACTAACTGACTAACAAACTGACTAACTGACTGACTGACTGACTGACTAACTGACTAACTGACTGACTGACTGACTGAACGACTGACTGACTGACTGACTGACTGACTGACTGACTCGCTCACTCACTCATTGATTAACTAACTGACTGACTAACTGACTGACTGACTAACTGACTGACTGACTGACTGACTGACTGACTGACTGACTGACTGACTGACTGACTGACTGACTGA
>LUCM01005644.1:376231-391388 GCA_008360955.1 Fasciolopsis buskii | reverse complement strand
TCACATCTGCTGATGTTCCCGTATTCGAAATCTTACCCTAGGATTTGCCTATCGAGTACTTTTTTCTGTGTACTGGTCATGCTTTCAATCATAGTGTCATGTAGGACAGACGGGACCAGAAGGTAGCAATTCGAATTGGATTTCTTCAACCTGAGACCAATGACTGTGAAAATCTGAAATGAATTAATCTCAACCAATGAGTCTGTGACAACAGCAGCGATTTGACCATTCGTAACTCAAATGAAGTTAGCAAAGTACAATGCGTTTCTATTGGCATAGAATTTACATTGGGCGTGCCGTTCATTATATCCGAGGGTCTAAGGTCATGGCATTTGGACGTGAAGGTCGCGGGTTCGAATCCTCCCACCGCCGGCCAACTTCTTTACATGACAGGCGTGAAAAATGATGTACATTGTTATTTCAATAATGAAGGAAGTAAAAAATCAAATAACGTCTAAACAAGCATTTGCCTGTTCTGCAGACACCAGGACTGAACGAGAACTAGGTGACTTACTGTCGAAGATTTCTTGATGCTTGCTCGTTTCACCAACATCAAATCGGGTCAGTTCTGTTGGCGCACCCAGGAAACATTTGCCAATAAACACACAACCACTCGATTGCAGGTTGATTTGATAAGACACTTGTTGAATCCTACACAAGATCTGTGCACTTTACTGGATGCCACCAAGGAGTCAAGTGACCGACGAAGGATTCCATCCCGTGCATGCTCCGCAGGTGTCATTACTGAAAGCTATAGACATCATTTGACTTTTGACCTGGAAGTAAAATAAAACAATTTCTGGGCAACTGTTGCGATCCTGGTAACTATTGTCTACCAGAAGATTCCTGGCAAGAATGAAGGGTCCTCTTAATAGGAAGTCAATCATCGATAGTGCATGATGAGTGTATTTGTACAAAGTGCAACCAACGATCACTGTCATTTATTGATGGCACATTTTTGAGAATAGCATTCCTGGACGAGATCGACTGGACCTAAAAGACGCTGCGAAACAATAGGCATCAGGATCCATTCACCCGAAAACTCATTGTCAAGAAGTTCATCAGATCAAGCATTTCATTAGGATTATCAGTGCAGGTCACTAGGAGTCTTCTTCCGTGCTACGAATGTGACGTTACACACGAGTTTGAAGACCACCGATGATCTACAACAGAAACGGATCTATTAGATCGCTCCCAGAAAATAGCATTCTAGTAAACTGACTTCGTCAGTTAAACGAATCCTAGTGATGCCGAGCTGCCTAGATTGGCTGAACAGAAAGAAGAATGAAACCACGACGTCGGATCGCATTTCCTTCTGGATTCAATGTGAGACTGACTTAGAGGCATCAAATGACAACGGCCGAGGAACTGATGAAATACCGTCATTGTCGGGTGACGAACACCTGATGCTCGAGCAAAACCAGGCCGATGAGATCAAAGGTGCTCGGGGTAGTTGCACTGCAGACAACTTCAAGTCGCTCAGAAAGTGCCCCGTACTCGCTTGTCTAAACATCCTTACACTTGTATACTCCAAATTGGTGTATCTCATCAAAATCGAATTCGTAGCGTCAGGAGTGTGCATAGAAGCTCCTCATATATATGACCTTCGGTACACCATCGTTAGACTAACGGGCTGTGGGTCCAATCATCCAGCGCACATCCTTGTAAGAACGGTGATGTTCATTTTAGTTTGGTTCCATAAAGGCGATAAAATATCTCTGGATAAATATGACATAATTATTAGGATTCCTGTTGTTGGTTGTTAAATTTGAAGCTATTCAGCTCCAGTAGAGTTCTGTTATATTCTGATCGATTTTACTCCACCTGAAGCTAAGAAAACAGGAACAAAGGGTCAAATGATAGCTTCTCTACTTGTATTGATAAAATAACAGTACAAACCCTTTTCACGGAGGAGATTGTGGCCAACAGGGGGCTGCCAAGTGGGAAATTTGTCTGGCAGTGGGAGAGCTCGAACCTGCGACTCTCACGGTCAAACTTCACAACCTTATCCGCTCGATCATTCCTAGTCATTGAGGTCCGAATAACCACTAGGCAATAGGGGCATTATCGGTGAGGAATATGTCCAATTCGATATTGGACCCCATGCATGGTTTCGGGCACAATGCACACCTGGTCATTTTGTTTGATCCTCGATAATGGACCATCCAGAAGTACTTTATTTCCTTTTTTTCTATCTACCGATTTAAGTAAACAGCTGTCATTTCAGGGGTGGTGAGAGTGTGAATTAAGTATCTTGTATATTTAATGGAGCGCTGATCTTTTAACTCGGCAATCCAATGTCTGGTAGGGGATAGGATTACGGCAAGACCAAACCGAAAACACTCGTAGTTCTTTTTTTTCATTCGCGGTCATCTCTCGTGTGACACGCAGCTGTTATCCCACCCAAGTTATCTGACCCTGTCACACGGGGACAATGAAAATTCTCCCCGGTCGAACCATCCTAGTTCCATTAGCTCATCAAAGTGTTGATTTCGTCTTGCCGTTGAATTTTATAATAATGATAGATTGTGTGGCCAGTGTGTCTGATAACGTGACCCCGTCCTATATGTCTCGTTTTTTGTGCGTGTATGTGCATACGTGTTTGTGTGCGTACGTGTATCCCGCACGCTTGTTTGTGTGTCTTTTTACTGGTGTGTTTTTGGATGTCATCAGCAGCAGCATCCTCCGTATCACGGAAACTGTGGCTTGTTGATTTTTAGCGCAGTCAGGAGCTTTGGTCTAAACGATTGCGTGAAGAGTTGCTGTCCCAAGTGTCATCGATTGTTGAGTTCACTGTTTTCTATGAGGTAGATGAATTTTCACGTGTTTCCCGTGTCCAGCCTCCTATCCGTTCGCATTACACTTGCAATTGATTGCGTTTTAATGAACGATACGTGTCCAATAAATCTACGTATTGACAAAACTCATGTAACAAGCATCACGTGAACACTTTTCCCTCCAGCATACAAAAACGAAAAAAACAAAATAGTCGAATTTGTATTTCTATTATTTAGCTAGAGGGGACGGACCTGTCTGACGATTAGTTGTAACTTTTGGTGTTACTGTCCAAGCCGATAAGGTGGAGATGTAATCATTATTTCTTGTCCTTTACTTCCTTTATTAATGAAATAACAATGCACACCATTTCCAAGATGTGGACTGCGACCAATAGGGAGCTTCCAAGTGAGAAAGTTGACCGGCGGTGCGAGGATTCGAACCCGTGACCTTTGTCCGCCATTTGTACATCACAGCCACTGCTCATCACGCGCCCGGTAGGAAGAACAAAGTGGATTTTCTCATGAAATAGGTCACTACGTGATATCATTGTTCAATTCCCCATTAAGAAATCGTGGAAGCACATGGTGAATTAATTAATGAAGACAGTCTCCTACTACTAATGTCTAGCAAGTAACCAAGATGCGTAGGTCATATCCAAAGCCTTCGTCGTACTCAGGCTACCTGCAGAGAAGTCATCTATGAGTAGGGGTCGATCGCTGTGAGCTAACGGACAGTAACCGTGCAAATCAGTGACGGATAGGTGCAACATGATGTGGTGAAGTTGAACAAACCGTTCAAAGCCTGCCCGGTAGCGTAATGGCTAAGGCGTTCGACTCACAATCGTTCGTCCTTGTTCGGGTTCGCGTCCCAGTTCGGTCGACGTGGATATGCGCTGCTGATGATTCCTAACAAGGAAGAAACAATTGTACAGTTCTTCCACGGTTTCTAAATGTACGGGGTGAACTGGTTCAGGGGAAAATTTCAGCCACTTACGACTAACGTATACAAAGTGTAATTTATTCTCACCAGTTTGACGATTGCATTATTAAAAATATAACTTTCGCAAACCCTTGTAATCGATGATATGGCGGCTATTCTCCAATGTAGTTTTAGTCATTTCAATAGGACTTCCAGCAGATCCCGCGAGAAATTATTTTGCCCTAGAAGGCAGATGTTGCAAATTCGATGTTAATATTCCTTGTATAGGTATCCCATACAGTTATCCCATCAGGACATAAAAACTGTCTTGAAGAGTTTCAAAATTTAGGTTGTTTCGCGTTTTCCCATAAACTATTCACCAAGTTGGAAGCAAGTTACTCTACTCGAGATAGCATGTTTACCAAATCCCAATGAAGGATAACATGAAACTGACATTTTCTTTTGGACTCGGTGGATACGTCCGTCATCAAAGTGAACGAAATCCTTCTACTCACGGTGCGTTTTATTTTAAACTGTTGAACAAACCTTGGATGAGTAGAAGAAAGTAGAACAACATGTTTGGAGAACTTTTCACTACATATGCCGACTTTGACAGTATTTTCGGGTCACCACGTGATATGAAACCACCAAAAAAATTATTTGATCGCCAAATTAACTTGTTCGATATTTTCAACTCACGTGCAGGTCAGCTGCATTTTCGGGCTCGTTTCTTTATTAATCCACAATAAAATTTGAAGCATTCGAGTAGTACTTCACCCTGTTGGGACAAGTGTGCATGAAATACTGACAATAGCCTACCTTGGGATTAGAAAAGAAACTTTTGCGATATAATGCAAAACAGGAATAAATAGATAACTCAGTGTTTACTTTCCGGATTTGATTGATTACTTGCAAAAAGATAGTTTATTTGTTGAATACTATGTAAATAGCACTGTTATTTAAGTGTAGAACGATGAGTAGGACGGAACGAAAAACAAACGCAAATCGAACGAAGCTTTTTCATAAGTTACTTACCTCCAAAATTGAAGCATCACAAAATTTCACAATTTCTAGCTTGGTATATCACTGTGACGATAACAACGTTAGTGATCAGTGTAAACGTGTTCCAATTTGACCTCGACGCAAGGATAACTTTGAGGAAAATGAAGATCTATCCCTAAAGGAATCTCGTCTCGGTCATCAACAACAATGACTGATGAACCGGATTAGACACAAAATATGTAAACTGTTAACAAATTGAATTCGCCTTGTACATATGGGTTTAATGGTTGATAGAATCTTCGATAAAATCAGTACTTCGGTTGAATAGGGAAGATTGTTACCTTGTATAAATATTAATTGGCATGAAGCTTAAAACCAGTCCAAACAAGTTCAAGAATTTTTTTCAAATTCCATTAAGACTTCGATTTTCTAAAGGTAAGCTTTGCCTGACCGACGAAAATCCTCCGACGAATCAACATGTGATTCTTAAATCGACTTATCATCTATTCATGCTCTTAACGATTCAAATAAGATTCTAGTGAGAAATTAAGAAAGGGGCGCACTAGTATAGGGATGGTTGGACAGGAGAGCACCGGGTACTCATACATGAAGAGCGGCAATAATCGCGAAACCGGTCGTGTGCTTCTGGAGAAATTTCGTTCACATGCGAGGCATACTACTGAGAAGGAAAGCCAGATGACGTTACTTTGATAACCAAGGTCATTCACGTTTACAATCTACAAACAGATGATGATATTTGCCGAAAACTTCTCATAACTCGTAAATGCTAGACTGTTCAGAATTCTAGCAAAGCCAGTTTTCAAATTCATGATGATCGGCGCTACCTGTACCGACTCCACCGGCAGTGGCCAAACGAATAAGGTTGTGGTGCTTGGACTTGAAGTTCAAGCATTCGAATTCTCCCGCCGGCGGTCAACTTCTCCATATGACATCGTTATTTCGTAAAGAAAGGAAGCAAAAAATAAAAAACAATGAAATTTGATTCGTCCATCTGTCTAGATTCACTCCCCAGTTCTACTCTACCAATATCGTCATTTATTGCACCCGCGTAAAATGTATGGAATAAATATATGTTGACAATCCTCGGGCTACTGTGCTCGAGGAATCTTATCGTATGTTCGCACATTGCACTATAGTGCAACACCACGTCCGACTGTGTCTGAAAACTTTGCGTTCTTCTGGCTCAGGTTTGTTGCACTTACGAGTTTTCAAAGGCTGATCGTCGGGGTTCCAGTATGCGAAAGTTCATCATCGTCGAGATCAACTCATCAGTGCATGTGTGCAGCTGATACCGATCTTCGGAGTATATCAATCCCTACGCCTAGGTTACTGTTACTTTGGACTTTAGCTTTGTTTGTGCTCAAGGTCTTAGAACAAATGCGCCTCCAAATGACCTAACATGATCGGGACGGGTGTCTCAGTCTTCGAGTGCCGTGCTCGCAGCGAACATCTCAGAAATGCTGCCAAGTGACTGACGTATCAAATAGCTCCTGTTGAAGAAGTCCCGTGCACTGTGAATTCACAAAGTGCGAGGATTAAGACGAGTGCCCAGCGCCCTCACTCAGGTTGACTGAACATTGGAAATCAGTCGACGGAAGATGGGGAAATCTTGATTCCAGACCAACCACGGGCGGTGTACGAAGCATACAGCTGAAAGATCACCGGCATGTGCGGAGGAGGAGGAGTAGCTAGGACATCTCGCCTTATCCAAAAGGCGTATGAACTGACCAACCAGTCACCATGCCCCAGTGTGTTACATAAACTTACGATAGTCGTGCTGCCCTACGGGTTAGATCGTTTGGTCAAATAGCTCGGGATAGGGCCCTTAAATTCACACTCTACTTCAGATCGGACAATCAGATAGTGTGTAACCCGTAGAGGACTGATGGATCCTGATAAGTATCCAATGAAGTGAAAACAGGGAATAAAAGAACCACCATGTGCGATGAACTTTACACATTATTTTTCCTCTTAGTCGACCACCGTTTTCGTTATTGCTTTTATCTTTTACTTTCTTAAGTAATGTAGTGAGATATATATGTTTTCAGGAAGGGCGTTACGACCAATAGAGGGCTTCTAAGTGGGAAATTTGATCGTCGGTGGGAGGATTCGAATCCGCCACGTTCACTTCCAAACGCCACGGTCTTATCCATTTGGCTATCGCCCGCAAGATAGCACCGGGTACGCATACCCGACGAGTGACAATGACTGCGAAACCGGTCGTGTGCTCCCGGGCGAAATTTGTTCACTCATCCAGATACTACTTACTACTTATATATATATATATATATAACAGCTTGCCTGACAAAATACCAAGTGTCATCGCAGAGAAATCTGCTTGCAAATTTCCCATCTATTTACTGAATTGTGCAACTGGCAGGCAATTCGCACAACTGTTTGACAATAAAGATGATCATGTGGCTAGAATGTTGCGCTTCAACTCCCTTGGCCCACCCCCGGTCCCAGTACAAACCCTAGACAACAAAGCAATTAACACAACACATTCTTGTGTACTCAGGTTTTGCATGTAACACCACAAATCCCTTCCCCACCCATATTTGTATCTGACTAATCCAATCCTTCCTACAGTGAAAATTTTTGTCAAGATATATAGTGATGCAATGGCATGAGTACGAATCACTGAAAACGAGCTTGTTCGCCAACTTGTGTTTTCTAGAATGTTTACCTCACGTCTATTCATCTCGGATTCTAAGCCACTCAAACCGTGGTGAATGAGGAATTTGATTGATTCTTGAAAAAACCGGAAGACTATGGGTTGTTTTTGCAACCTCTTATCAAAAAGTATTCAAAACAATCGGTACATTTTTAGCCCCGCCCTAATAATATTTTGTTTTAAATGGCTTTGTGCGTCTTCCGTGGCACTGAAACCTCGAACTTTAAGTGGCTGTTCGCCTAGTCATGCGATATCCTTCATCCATTCTCGCTCAGTTGTGGTCTCAATGCGGAAACCTTTTTGGCCCACGGCAAATTTCCGTCAAATGTTTTCCTGGCAAACTTTAGTGTCCTTCGTTTTATTAGTAGTTTAATTTGACACTAGTCCACAATGGTTTCCATACAGTCATCAACCAGGTGTCACTTTGCGTAGCTGATTACAGCAGTTTCATAGCCTATTTACTTTGTTCGTTGTGCATACATTTACTGTCTGGTTTATTTGTCATTCATCACTCGTCAGTCGACAACTGTAATTTACTCTGCAGCAAAGCACGGCAACTTCATGTAAATTAGCAAGCGGATTAAAACGTTCCCTTAGGCAAAATCAGTCGAACCGATGGGATATTTGATCGATTACTTAAGGGTCAAAATGGATCTGAATTTTTGTGCTACTCCAAGTGTGACAAGTCTTCGATTTCGTGGGTTTGAATCTACGCATGGATGCCATCTAGGGTTTCGGGCGGAATAGGTTCTACCAACCAGATTGTTAGGTCACATCGAAACGTGGTCGGGTGTTTCAGTTAAGTTCGACTGACAACAAAACGGTAGAGATACGGACTGGTAGTTGGCCTTGGTATGATAGCAACTCAAATCGAGACTGAACACAATGAAAAGACCAAGGCAGGTAGAAGACAATTCCTTTGCAATCTGTCTACAAATACTGCATTTACATATGAAGTACGAACAGTACCGATCGCCATATTTTCCACTAGCCAATGGCATTTGGGGTACGTTGTAATCTCCGGTTTGTGTCGTCACGGTTATGACTACATGGCCGTGTTCACAGAATAAGGTGCAATTGTGCAGCGGTGCATCCACGGTACATGCACGTGGACTCACTACACTTATACGTCCTCATAAATCAACAGACAAAGCACACACACTTTACTAGAGTGTTGATGACGTTTACAAGTGGTTCAATTCCGTTAACACGGGGAAAATTTTTACATTTCGGTTAGTTCCAAAATATTGCAGATCCACCTATGAACATTTATAATAGAAAACCCCGGTACAGATTTCTTGACGAAGTGTCAGAGGAATGCATATCACCTCAAGGGTTTGATATCTGTGTGCCCTAATACGCTGTTTGATTCCCAAGTAGCACCATGAGCAACTCGTCCCAGTCTAAAGACACAAAAGGCTTATGTGTGGATGGAAGGGGAAGAGAGAGTACTCTGATTCTTCCCGTATTGTGTACACTGGTCCCATGCATTTTTTGTCCATGGTTGATCGGGCAATGATGTTGCACGGAGGATCGCGGCGAACCAGAATCAAATCCTAATGCTAAAATAGCCTCTAAATGCCTCAACATAGTCGGGGTGGCTGTCTCCGTCTCTGAGTTGAATACTCGCCCTGAACGTCCCTCGAAATGCTTCCAACCGACTTGCGTCTCAAGCAGCTTCTACTGAGGAAGTCCTGTGCACTGCCTTCTCGAAGTGGAGACGTTCCTACTCAAGTCGAATGCCTGGCGCCCTCCGCCGGGTTGACTGGCTTTTGATAATCTGTCTGGGGACGTTGCCTAAACCCTGATTTCAAACGAACTACAGACGGCGTACGAAACATGCGGCTGTGCTCCCCGGCAGCCGTGGTGAAGGGGTGTACTGGACACCCAGAATGTCTAGCCGCATCCGAAGGGCGCATGAAATGAATACTCATTCATTGGTTCCCAGTGGGTCATGTGATCCCTAGATCTTAGGGGTAGGGCCACCTAAATCAACCAGGTAGTGCCAAGCCCTCAGAGGAAGCATGAATCCCGATGGATGGTCGGTGTTATGCAGATGGGAAAGAGAAGAACTAGCGTGTGTTGTAAACTTTACATATTACTTCTTTTTCCTTCTCGTTTTGGCTCATTGTTTCCGTCCTTCGCCATGATTCCGGTGACACATTATCTGTATTCAGATTTGTGCGAAACACATGTCAGTGAAATAACCATTAAACTAATTTCATATGAAGAAAAAGGGTGCAATCAAACTCGAGGATTCATTATTTGCATTGGGCATAAAATCGATCCTATTTTCCATAAACCACAAAATAAGCGCACTAAAATCAGTGTGGCCCAAGCATGAATGTACCAAATGCTTAGTGTTTTATCGTCAGATAAAACCATGGCTCGTAACTACTTTTTTATTGACCGGTTTCCCTGATGAAACACTCTGCACACACACACACACACACACACACACGACATTTATTTTACAATGCTGTTACAACGTTCATCAGCTTCTGTTTTCTTCGAATGTGGAAGAAATTAGTAGTTTCTTCAATAGTTCTGTTTCCCAGTCCCAAAAGGGAGTGTATTTTTTGACTGATATTGTCAGAGGCAAAGGTTGTTATGACAACAAGCAATCCCATTTAGGACCAGGTAAGAAGTGATGGATGCGTACGGTGCATTGTCCGGATTTACAAACCTCAGCAACGATTTCGTCTTCACAAGTTGTGCAAAAATCCATTAGGGACCATTTGGAATTGCATCGGTTAATCTATGCTTGCCACGTGACGTCAGCTGTTACAAACAATCATGTACTGGGGCAACTTACCCACTGAGCAATAGTATTTGTCGATTACCTGAACGTGTTTTCACAATGACCTGGTAGTTGACAGTCACGGGGACTAGTATGCACTCTGGGATGCTTTGCGTGAAACCAATTCCTCTCTCCTAGTCTCGACAATTCCCGTGAAAAATTCCCCAATGCCTATTGCTACAGACAGCCTGTGTGCACTGAAGCGTTACGTGACGAAGACAAATGCTTTCCACTGTGACAACATACAATGTTCACATAGTCACACTAATCGTTAACTTCTTCACGGGTTTTTTTTGATAAGATGTGGGATGGGGTTGGGATGACAGAAGGCACCAACAAACTCCATTCGAATAGCTTCCAACTGCGTTTGGCGAGGTTAGCAAAAAGTGTAAAAATCTGACGACGAAAGGAATGCATTTAGAAATCCTCTCTTCTGTAAATATGCCGGCTAGGGAGACAAATATGCGCATGTGGCATGGAATCTCCACGGTGCATGCTGGATGAATGCTCCCAGTGAGGCTTGCGTTGAATTCAGTTGTGACCATGTTTAATGCATCACACGAGAGGAAACAATGCCTCCAACTGAGCGTAATCGTCCGTAAGACGGAATCTGTTGACTTCGAAAGCTAGATGTCATCAGTCTTCTCGACAAATTCTAGGAGACCGGTCCCAATTTACCAATAGATTTGCACCAGGATATTAGGTGGCCCTTTGTGGAAGTATAGAGCTAAACAACAGTCATGCAGCCGGAGAGATTGTTTTAGAAAGTTTTACAGCGCAGAATAGCGGAAAGACGAAGATGGAGAGAGAAAACCGAGTCAGTAAATATAATAAAAGCAAGATTCCTCGCAACAGGAAACACTTTTCAAGCAACATGCGATCATTCTATGGTTACGGAATAATCTCTGTCGAACGACAAGACTCGTCACGCGATGGTGTACTGTAAGGTTCAAGCGAATCTGTACTTGTTCAAACAACCCTGACAGTAAAACACGTGTAGCCAGACTTTCTCAGTATCCGTCATTAGGGGAGGGTTGTAAATGAATGCTGCTTATTGAGGAACATTGCATAGAACGCTGCGCTTTTCCCCAGTCTTTCAACGTACTTCATTGATTGAATAAAAATGCACATTTTTTGTCCAAAAGGAGATAACAACCAACAGAAGACTGTAAAATGGAATGACTGGTGGCTGGAGAAATCGAACGCACGGGCTTCACGTCCGAATAGCACTATCTTGTCCGACTGAACATTGTCGATTGCCATATCTCATTGCAATTATGATGAGAAAAGTGTATCCATCCACTCGTTTGCAAAATGATTAGTTTACCTATGAAAAATTCAGTCGAGCCGTTTGCAAACATTCAGGCATCAATATTAGTATCATTTGTTAAGGTCGGTATCCCCTCGGGGTGCGCTAAGATAACCGAAAACGGTCTAGAAGTGAAACCAAACGGAAATCGTCAATTTCTCACCTCAACGTAAACGCGTTCAGACGCGGATTTTCCTAGCTTGCAGGATACGGACACGACAATTCCCAAATCGACCATGATTGTGTCACCATGTGAGAGCACAACGATTCGCAGTTGAATGTGAAGAAAGCTGAATAATTTACGATCTTCTCCGTCCTCAAGCACGATGCCCTCAACCGTCACGTGATTAAGCAAATGAGCTGGAGCGAACTGAGCCCATCATGATCATTCACAGCCCACAAATGAAAGTTCTCGGCAAAATCGCGACGCAAGCATCCGAGGCAAGACGAATTAAGTCCGTGCAAAATTCAGATGATGAAGATGCCTAGGTGATGGAATCCGAGTAAAATTCACGTGTTCAGTGATTCTCACGCCATTTCATTTTTTGGACAATCCTCGTTATGGACCTAATGTTGAAGGACAAAAGTAAATTCGTCTTGTCAAACGTATCCGGTTGCAGCCTGTCAGCTGCGCGTGGCAAGTTCAAACGGTTAGATCCTGAGAAAAAAATGACCTATACCGTTCACTGTGCGAAGACTAAAGATCGAACTTGTGGAGGCGGGTTCCATTAATCACAGGCATCCTCCAGAAATCCATAGACCGGCGACATCTGAAGGAATAGAAATCGGTTTACTAGTTTTATTCACACAAATCCTCAGATCTCGACTAGGACGTAAGCGCAGCGGCTTTTTATTAGTATTTCCTCAGCAACATGCATTTTGCGCCGTCTTTCTTTCCATCCTTTTTAATCTTATCGTGATGTTGCTTTGACAGACTAAGATAGGGAAAACGTGTCTTCTTGCTCGCATGGCTTGTTGAGCCACCCAAAATGTAGCCCTTTCAGCGTGAATATGCTGTCCTTTCAGACGAACTTGTATGCCATCTTCACGGTACAGTAAATCACAAATATCGAGTACGTTGGGCACGAAACAGCCTGTGCCTTGTTTTGGATACGCATCATTGTTTCAACCCAAAGTAACCATAAGGTTCGACATTCACAATAAGAACCTTATCAAGTCATACTTCTTCGGTGGTACTGTGAACTGTTCAGCCTATTTGCAGATGTCATCAAAGTTTCTTTTACAATCCATGTCATCGTTGAAATATAACAGACGCTACTTTACATACTTTCAGTTGGATGGAACGTCGACTTATTTCGCAAAGCCTGTTTGTTTGCGGTTAGATAAACATTCTGATAGGTGGATTGGAAAATGCGGGCCGATCACATGGTATTAACCATTCTCATTCATAATTGGACTCATCATCCTTGCACACTCCTATTTACTCAAATGAGATTCTAGAGCGAAAACCAAAATTGGAGTGTGCAAGCATAGGAATGATTGAAAATGTAAATACCGGTTGTCTACACCCGACGAGCAGCAATAATCGCGAGACCTGCCATTTGCTTCCAGTGTAATTTGTTCTCGCACCCGGGGGCGATACTACTTACAGTTAACAGTAGCATTATACTCCACTATTTTCGCACTGGCAAACAATGGATTTGGTTATTATCAACCTGAGGGAAAAGATGACGAGGGGATGCTGAGATAGCTGATTAGGCCAGGGAGTCAGCATAGCTCAGCTTTTCCGGAGAATGGGAAGAAAATATGGTGACGATGCACTCATTTACTCCCAGCAGTGTTCGTTCTGGAGTTGGGTAGAACACGCTGGGAAGGAGAACTGTTCACAGTGACACCGGAGAAGTATGATCTAATAAGGTTTGTACGAAGCATGTCGAACCACACGGTTACTTTGGGTTGAAACAGTGACGTGTATCCAAAACATCGCGCGGATTGTCTCGTTCCCAGTTGGTTTGATTTGTGTTATTTAGTCCACCATGAAGATGGTATGCATAAACATTCGTCTGAAAAGGCGGTATCTTCAAGCAAATAAATCTCATTTTCGGTGACTTGGCAAAGAAAGGATTTCGGACGCAAGAACACAACTGGCTGCCATACTGATCCGCTATGACCGACGGTTTCCAAACATCGATTTGTGATATCCCGTGAAAGCGAGCTTGGTAGTGTAACTGCACCTAAGCTAGTCACACCGCTAGTCTCAGTTTTGATACATTTTTTGCCATATCACTGACTGACCAAGTCGAACAATCTTCTAATCATTAACTGTCTCAGGTAACAGTTTACAACTGGACGGTCTTTCTGTCCATATGTGCAAGGTCTAGTCTACTCACATTCAGTGCTTTATTTGAAGCCCGAACCTTTTGGATCCAGTACCTTACACCTAATCTTCCGGTTACCGAGAGAAATTCCTCACCGTATTTTACCAATACTACCAATACTAAGTTCCTGGTGCACAGACATCCTTCGCGTACCTTTCGAAAAGACGATTTGTTGTATGAACTCGAACTGTGGTCGATCAACGGATGTCATGCGGACACCACAGATACTTCATACTAGTGAATCCAAGCCGAGATTCCCGTATGTGCGAACGTACTTCATCTGATATACGACCTCTATGAAAGGTGGAACTATCCAAGTAATTTAACCAATCTACATCACCCAAATCTCTCCATTTAAGACTCGAGACAATCCAGACTTGCAATAGCATTTCACACTTCGAAGGTACAAATCACACCCTAACCTACTGCCTAGGCGGCCCAGAAATATTTACAACTTACTTGGATTTTCGTAGTAGAGTGTGGTTTCTATTCACGGACCTCTGGGTTATAGGCCAAACACGCTTCCACTGCGCCGCTCTGCGCATCGATTTTTCCATACAATCCTTACGTCATTTGGTGCTACTTGGATTTTCACTTAACAGAACAACACCATCCGCATATTCGAAGACGCATAATTTCTTATCTGAGCAACATCAAAGTCACTATCGTGACAATGAAAACCAATACATGGCGCATCAATTTTTCGATACACTCCTTACCTCATCCGGTCCTGACATTCGGGTGTTTCACATAGTTGAATCACGAACACACCTATGAGTATATGAAGATTCGTTTGTACTGCAGCGTTCTCGATTCGAGCACGATAAGCGCTAAGTTTTTGAATACCGAAATCTTAGAGCTGTGCGAATCTGAGAAGTCACAAGAAATGCATTAAATCAATTACGCGTATAGCATCAACTGTGTTGTTCAGCTGTAATGGTCTCATATGGTTAGAGCCACGCTAGAGCCTGATGAATGCTGGCACTTACACCCAGACCGGTCATCGCTGCGCGGCATTTGGTTTCCTATAGGACTGACAATATTCGAAAGCATAAATAGCGTTTCACATGAACTGTGATTTTCCTTTGTGTACACTGGTATCGAAGGATGACAGCATGTCTACGGTCCACTCGGAGTGCATTTGACAACCAGTTTCTAAAGTGTGATTCAACATGTTTTGTCAAACGACGGTGCCTGGTTGTGGCTAGTCTACATGAAAGTAATCTGACAAAGTTCGATGCAGCTTTGCTATGGTCGAATTGTATTGGATTGTATTGTATTGTATTGTATTGTATTGTATTGTATTGTATTGTATT
>LUCM01005644.1:335195-367089 GCA_008360955.1 Fasciolopsis buskii | reverse complement strand
ATACATACATACATACATACATACATACATACATACATACATACATACATACATACATACATACATACATACATACATACATACATACATACGTACGTACGCACATATATACGTACATATATACATACACACAAAAATTCTCAGTAGGCCAAGCTGTGTAATGCTAAAATGCAAAAGGGTTGTGTTGCCATAACAACAACTTAACTAGCGTTGATAGATTTCGAATCCTCTTTCTCGTAAATGATGGAAATAAGTAGTAGGAACCACTGGTGACATTTTATACCATAAAAAATCTCAAGTAATGGGAAGAAGTGATTCACTTCCTTTCCGTTCCCATACAAGAGTAGTAAGTGAGTAAATGTAAGCGAAATTGATGTTCATTTGAATTTTTCAGGGTATTCGGTTCCGCTTTTCGATTTGATAGTCCATTATAGTTAGATAACCTTGGGTATAAAAAAACGTGCTGATTGTATAGAGATTGTCGCAATAGTTGGATTCACCTCCAACCTTTCCACCATGGGGCATCGCGAAAAAAACATCGATTTTGATCACCGATATTTGCACACCACCCTAAACAAATATAAGGATTAAATATTGCTGTCACTATGTGCAATCGATTCGGAAGGCAAGAGGTAAGATTTCATCCAGTCTACCGAAGCAAACTTGTAGTTGAATCTAATAAGCGGCGATAGTTCTCCTGTCATGAGAACAGAACCTTATTCATTTATGAAGACCACGGAAATATGACGAAGCGGATTCAGTCAAAAACTGGAAGTCAAATCCTAAAATGACTAATCAGGTTGACCCGACCAGAGTTCCAGCTGGGACACAGGGTAGAGTTGCAAGTAAGCTGGCGTTTCGGATAGGGGGACCATGATTTCGGTGGTCACGGTAAATAAAGTGGACCGGACACATCGACAAACAACGGATTGTCGAAGAAGTGCTAGATTCTCGCCTGATGAGCGTCCTGCCTATAAACATCGCAATGGTTTACTACAGGCACTGTCACGTGGCCAGAGTGGCTCGCCATTTCCCACTGTCTTGTCTCATCGATCACTGCGATGTCAGCTAGAAGAAGAGTACAAAACCGATCAGTTGGTCATCGGCTCGTCTCGAACGCCATTTCCGGCTTGTCGGCCCCGTTTGGTTGTGCAAAGACTGAAAACACATTCTCAATTAAACTGGCCTACTCTGAACTAGGTGATCGAGTAGTATAATACCTCAAAGCGGATTTGTGGATGACGGCGAACATTCGATCATGTGGAGGGGAGTTTGGAATAACTGAAACACACGGTGAATTCCACGAAGATGCCCCTCGTTTTCTTTCTATCTTCTTTCACTTTGTTTGGCTTTCTTCGCCGTGGTCCCGGTGACACAAGATTTGTGGACAAATTAATGCTATATCTTTTCGGCAATTAGATCGTCCTTGGATGGACACTTACTCTAGTAGGTGGAACATATTTATACCATCCGGAACTTTGTCACTTAGCCCTTGATTCTCATTGAGCATATAAAATAGGTAATAAAATGATGAGTTGCCGGGACAGAGCTTTCTTAGTCACATTCCCGGTACCAACAAGCACAAACTCCCGCATCATCTTCATGTCCACTATTCCACCTCACCTAAATAGTGCACAGGAAGAATTTGTTCGGAACTACTAACCGCACACGATGTCCAACGACGGGGCAAGAGATAGTCGAAAATTCAATCGACCGGAACTAGTCACTTAGGTGATGTTATGCAATGCAGGTGTTTCCTCTATCCGAATTGTGGGCGGTACAACAAAACCAGAATACCAAGTGCGCGTGTTCGGCTTGTTTGCACGTCTCAAATAACGATTGTTCTGTCTTTATTGCAGGACCGATTGGAGACGGGAGTTGCCGAGTATGATGATCAAATCCAATTAGCACAATTCATTTAATCAACCAAGGTCAGGTTGGCTGGTTCAACTCGCCCCCCCTGGTTATTGTTTGTACAGAATGGTATCCACAAAGGTGTTAAATAATCAACCACTGAATAGGGGAGAACAATGGGTCGTAAACATTGGTGACAACGATTTCACGCCAGGTGCAAGATCGACTTGAGAACATCTGGTCTGTGAGTTGCACCCACGTTGACAACAGTGAGACCCCGGTTCCTAACATCATTAAATAACGGAAACCTGTCCAATCTAGCCTGTTCTGTCCGAAGCTCGTGTGTGTCTAACCAGTGTTACTCAGTTCAGTCTCATTTTGGATTTTTTGTCCAGTTCTTGTCATATTTCGTGGTAAATCACTTACTTAACTATAAATGATCCATCGATTTCTAAATAGCCCGTGGCTCTTCTTTTCTAATCGTCAATGTCATCAGTATTGTGGTAAGGATAGTGTTAGTTTGGTGATCTTGATTCGGATGATTCCGATGATGACGACGAGGACAGTGCTTCAGACTACTTGGTCAGTATCATCTTCCAATAGAACTTTGCCGACATTCATGCGAACAGAAAGCATTTTGTGCAACAAGACTTTCTTGGACAGCTCACCTCGTTCCAAATGAAATCATTTTCTTTATCGCACAAAAGCTTTCGTGCTGCTAGTTCACATTGTTGTGTCAAATGTAGGGGGCATATTCACGAACAAATTCGATCCGAGCAATGAGGAATCCGAAGACACCAAAAGTCCATTCAACTCGTTGTGATTTACGTGCATGTATGAGTCTAGGGGAAAAAAATTGCACACTACTAAATTTGAAGAGACTTCATTTGACCAAATTCGATCAACCCCCGATCAGAAAATCCAGAATGAAAACTTGTCGGAATCGTGTGGTTGAAACAATACAAATTAAAGTGCATCACATCCATTCTCCTGATAACCATTGCCCTAGGTCACTTTTCGGAACTTAGACACAAAAAATTGCAATCACACTAAAACGATCATCCTCTCATAGACTCTGCATCTTTACTTTACTGACTATTACGAAATTCGACCCGTCAGGACTGTTCATTTCTCCCCATTATGATGATATTCCGTGGATCTCTATAACTGGGTAAAATCGGCCAAATTATATCCATTTCTTGACTGATTTTCAAGACAGACAGTTGCATGGTGGACATAATTCTCACATATATATATATATATAGTAATTAGTATCTGAATGAGTGAGCAAAATTCGCCGGGAAGCACAGGACCGGTTTTGCGGTTATTGCCGCCAATCAGGTATGCGTACCCGGTACACTCTCGTCCAAACTCCCTAGTACGTGTACACTTCCATTTGGTATGTCTCACCAGAATCCAATTTGTGACGTCAGGAGTGTGTATAGAAGTATATTCGCTGTCCCGAAATCGCTGAGTAATACGGCAAAACAAATCGGCTATTTCCCCCTTAGTAAATGGCTATGTGGCTAAAAGTATACGGGAACCACGCGAACTACATAACTTAACCCTATTTGTATCTATGTATCAGTTTAATTGAAAGTTCAGTGTTACTGATCCGGATCACGTGTCCACCTTTTCATCGTTCTCCACCCACCCCAATTTCGTCTAATTTACTTCATCCAAACCACCTCTTTCCTTAAGCCAACTGAACTAGTCATATTTAGCACAATGTAATGTCCCGATTACGAAACAGTCTTGTTTGTTTCACTCGATATTAATATTAGTGTGTTTCCCGTGGAACTCCTTGGATAGTTAACATGATTTCCTATCATGCATCCATAAAAGTGAATAAGCGAATTTCGCACGTCCCAGTAACACATTCCGAACAAAATTCTCTATTCCCTATGCACACGAAAGTGAATGCCTACTGTTATCGCGATGCTCCCTGTTTGTGTGTGTGTGTGTGTGTGTGTGTGACAAATGGTAATCGTGGTGTTCAGTTGAGTACCCCTGGCGATCTGAGATTCTAATACTCAAGCTGCATTCATTTGTTCATCAGTTCACTACACTTCATTTGTGAATGAACGAATGATGATGATGCCCAGTAATCCAATTGCTAAATAGTAGTTCGATTCAATACGGACATACACCATAGTAACCCGGCAAACAAGTAACCCGGAACCGTGTATAATGCAAAATGGACACGTTAGCGAAGCTAGCCAGACACAGTGGTATCTTTTCAGCGCGATCAAACGATGAGATGGAAAATCAATCGATCGTCCAGTAGCATCTACATGTACGTGCGTTTCGACTTGTTCATTCGTTGATCGTTCGAACATAACACTTTTAAGGACATTTTCACGCGTAGAATATCGCGGTCACCATAAGTAGTGATGATGATGGTGGTAGTGATTTGCATGACTCAATTTCACTTCCCGGTTCGGCTCAAACAGTGACTAGCCCGATTCGTTTAATCCGGTCTCGATCGCGAAACTAATGAGATTCATTCGCACAATCGGTTGTTCCGAATCGTGACTATTGTCAGATTCACACCTGTACCGGACAAGGCGAAACATTCAATTCGGTTAAGGATCCTATTTCGTTATGGATCTGTGAAATCAATGGATCACGTTGCCTGATATTCATTGATTTCTGTTCTCACGCTCGCTCAATCTTTGGCACACGTACTTGGGTATGCACACGTGTTCGCATGCACAGTTTTGCAGACTGCTGAAGTCTACTTTCATCTCAAATCGGGATTCAATCCAAGAAAAGTCAATTTTGAAAGAGCAACATACCTCAATTTGATCGTTAGTACGAAGTCACATGGATGGTACGTCCCGTTATCGTCGTTTGTGCTCTCAGTCATTCACAGGCGCAAAACGAGAATTCAGACAATGTCTTGCGGGTTCCTATCGCTTCGGAGTAGCGGTGATACCAAACTTGGGGAATACAGTTAGCCTTTAGAGAAATGCTGCTCCGCAAAGTCGTAACACTTCCCACCGAATACCAGATGTCATAAGGCAAAATCTGTAGGATGCGTTATTTTCCCTTTTGAGGATGGCCAAGACCGAGGGCAATAAATGTGGGAACATAGTCCGGCATGAGTCAAATCCTATTTGTTCGTCGTTAACGCGGAAATCTGGTAGAGCAGAAGAACAGTAGCGATAACAATCGATTTGTCGCCTACAACCACGTTCATTTCAAGTGTTTGTCTAAGCAGATAGTGTGAGGGGGAAGTTGCTGACCAACTAGAGACTAATCCGAACACAATATCGACTAACATCGAATCTTCATCATCCGATTAATGTCTTACAAGGGACCAGCCAACAACAACAAAAAAACACCGATTGTTAACGTTTGTTTAATTACCTCTGTATTATTTACAAATGGTTCGTCATCATTGGTTTAGTGAAAAGCACTAGCCGATCTTCTTCTATGTCTAATTATTATTTAGGTCGAGTACGGGAAAAGCCGTGGCTTTGATATTTCAACGCTAAGTTCTAACCGTTTGACCATTTCTAGTACGTTGGCCGGTGGTCATAAACCAATCCAGCGTGTATCCGACCAACCGGCTAAGTCACATGTGCAAATAACAATTACGATCGATACGAAAAGGGAGCAAAAGCAACAGCCGTTCAATCCCATGGAACGGTAATCGTGGACGTAACTTGGCCCGGAGGGGGACACACTCCAATTTTCCTTACAAATCCTGATTCGACTGAAAGAACATGCCTAACCGAGCTAACGCCTTGGGTGAAATCGGACTGAACACTAAAAACCAAAGGGAGTGTTTAGTCAATTTGACAATTTCACGCAGTGAGTAAGTCTCTACGCCGAGCAACACCGCTCAATTGGAAGACGGAAACGGCGAGGGTGATTGCAACATTGCTGAATGATCGCGGGCAGTGGTGGTGAGTTCTGCATTCACATCTCATGGTGAATTGATTTGTATGCCCAAATGGTCGTTAGAGCTCCATATAACCGGCTCAGGGATTGGAGTATTTGTCCCCGAAATTTACAAGTTTTCCTCTCCGATCTAAATTTTATCGTCTCATGGGCAATGATCAGTTGTGTGACTTGCTCCTTTCGCTAGGAGCCCGTTCGCATGTCACGATTTCTCGGGGTCCGATTCGATTTTGCAAATCTTCGCCTACCATCTGAATGGTTGATCCCGTTTCGAACATTTCGAATAATGCATCCAAACGGGGTCAGTCACATTTGCGAGCACTTAGCCCCCAAATTATCTGACCCGTTTTTGACACGGGGACAAGGTTTATCAGTTCGAAACAACAGTTGGTAAGGTGAGGGCAGCCACACACAGCCGTTTTCCAAATTTTTTCTCTACTCGCATTCCCAGTTTGTTCAATTCGCGCCCAAGATTAATACGAAAAACCTGATTGGGGAAAAAATAGACCAATTATAGGTCAAGTAAATTGTGCACTGATTACAGACAAATACATGTACATTGGATGAGGCAACGTCAATCATGAATGGCACAATTCCAAGCCTAGTCTCACCACCCCAAACAAGCTCACAAGTAGAATGTTGTTTCGAGCAGGTGGTCGGATCGGGACATGGAATATTTCTGGACAACTGTTTTCCAATTCCATGAATTTTTGGTTACGTTCTGACTGAACACGTGTGGGTGGGGCTAGTTTGTAATCCTACAATCAACGGTCGAGTACTCGAGTCAATCATTTTGGTACTAAGTTGGGAGAGATTGGTTCGCCCTGGATGATGAATGTAAACCGGATCCTCTTGTGTGTTTGTATGTTGCAGTTTGATTTTGTAATTACCGAGCCCAGCATGTGCACATACCTCCGACTCGTTAGGTCATACACACACTTCACCGGTGCTGCAGATTTCTAATTAAACCAGACCATGCTAAGATGACTGTTTGATTTGTTGGATAAGTAATGAACTGCTTCGGGGTACAGAAATCAGCCAGTGTGGGGTCAGGTTTGCATGCCGTACACATCCATATGAACTCCACTTGGCTGATGCATGTGGGATAACCTTTGTCAGGACGGGACGGATGAGGTTGTGGCGCCGGTTTCACGGAGTGACAGGCTGACAAATACGGCAATCAGCTGGTCGCTTCAAAGTTGGGCAAAATGCGACCCTGTTGTTGGACGTATTTGGCCGAAAACTCGGTGATTTCAGTCAAATACGTGACCGGTCTTTGTTGAACCAGTTTTGACCCAATCTCTTCTACACGACTTCCATAGTGTGATGATAACCTTGATCCTAAGGATTATCCAACCTTGGCATTTCTGTCGGTCGTGTGTCATGCAACCGCACGTACATACGGGACAGGAATGACATCACTATGGCTCTTGCGGGCAATCACAAATACCCCCACGTCTTATGACATCCTAGTCGTTCGGGTGAGCGAGATGCAGCACAGATGCAGCGTCACACTTGCCGTGGCAGTTTGTCTAATCTCCAGCACACACACACACACACAAACACACAAACACAGAACACGTGCTGAGGTAGTGCCGGTATGATTTGACTAGACGACAAGTTTCGGTCTTTCCAGTTTACATCCCTCTATGGAATTTGTGCAAGTAGGGGCAGTTGAAATTTTCCCGTCATAGTCCAAGTTTCCCGTCAGAATCGCCTAGAACGTGCTGCTCCAAATGGTAGGATCAACAGTATTGCATTAGGCAAATCTTTCACACTGGCAAACCGTATGCAACTACAAATACTGGCAGACCAACAAATCAGTTCACAAGATTCCTTCAAACTATCGCGCTACGGGTAAATTTCCTTCTGTAGGTTTCCACTGAAACATAGTGTTACCATGTTAACAAGTTTATTCAGTAATATCGATTCTGTCTGAGGCATCATACTTTATGAAACACTTTTGGATTTTTTCATATAGAAACCAGAATAGAGCCTGAATTTGAGCAAAATGAAATGACAAAGAGGGTTTTGATTTTTGGAAGAACTTTTCACGTGACACTATTTCCGTGTAGTAGATTGGTTGAATCATGATAAATCATTGATGCGGACATCGAATTCGGCAATTTCCTCCAAGAAATTTTTTACTCTAGTTACTGACTTTCAGTCCATTTTGTATATCTTATTTTTAAACATTATTCACGTAAGTAAAGGAAACAAATGGGCCAAGTTCACCCTTAGAACTTTTCAACCTTGCATACACTAGAGTAAACTAGACTGACAAACTAGACAGGTCGATAATTGAGTCAAATCACCGAACGTCTTGTTCATCCGATTGAAACGGTGTGACAACAATCGGGTGTCGATGGAAGCATTAATCCGTAACACTAATGTGAGCTCGAACAGGTACTGTGTTTCGTCTTCATTTCGTCAGGCTCCAGATCCCATTTCGATGTTCTTTTATTTCAGTTTTTTTCACGGCCTTTCGCCCCAATTGTAAAAAACTGTGACTGGTCATTATTTGAAAACGGATATGCTCATATTATTGAGAGGAAATCCGAGAATTCGTCAGGTGCTACACCGGCTATACATACACACACGCACACACAGGGTCCACACTTTTTCAACGAGTGTAAGTATCTCTTGTGAGATAACAGGTCACTCAATGCCAGTCTTCAGTTAATTGACCATAACTCCCTGTACGATTATTTCAGCTAGCAAGCCCGTCACGTGGACTTTATGACGTAAACCACGGGTAAACTGTTTGGAATCGAATAAGTTACCCAAAAGATTGTCCCTACTGGATTTCGCTCGTTTTTTAAAAAAAAAAAGAAAATCAACATTACATGAGACATCATCCCATTCGTCACTGGGGTTTTGTACAGCTGTAGGTCGTGGTTAGTATAGTGATCCTGAATTTTAGACTTACTTCGGAGTCTAGAAATTCAAAAGAATGTTTGGCTACACAGCCCTCTCCTTTAGATTGCTGATTACCACTACAGCTTTGACTGTGCGTGGCAAATGTGAGTTGTGTGAAACACTTTTTGATGTGTACACGTGTGTATTTACGTTGTTAGTATCAACAACGAATACCATGTGATATCCGGATGTGCCACTGTTCCTCTCATTTGTCTACAGGAAAGGTGTAGACATCTATTTCACAAACGACATCAATTTACAGGCGAAGAATCCATAAAAATGCCGGTTTGACACGACGAACAGTCTTGTGTCATCCTCACAGAATGCACACGTCTGGGTTTGCTCAGCGTATTCTATGGTCAAATCCGGGTAAAAGTGTATGTATGTATGCATGTGTGTTTGTGTTTGAATGCTAAACCGCTGATGTAGCCACCATTCTGCTCTTGTAACAGACTGTTGAACTGTGTGCAGGGATGAAACGAAATTAACTGAGTGTTATCTTCTTCCTCCATCCTCCCTATACTTGTGCCCTATTTTGCAAGCCTCTGGAAACCAAAGATCGGTCGCACGACTTTATTACCACAACACGGTGTAACTTTCCGCAGACTGGAGGGGGATAAGTGCGGAAGATCATCGAGAAATTGTGCTTCTGTTCGACATCCGTTTCGATATCAGATAGCGAACATCGTGTACGTAAACTTCAATTTGTCATCCGTATGGCATCAACATTGCATCCCTTCATTGTACACCCGAGTGGGTTGGGACAGTGCACCCCTCCCTGTGGAGGCGAACCCGAGCAGATGCAAACAGAACCTTGGCTCATGGAGTAGATTAAATGTTAACTAACTAAACTGGAAAGTTAGCATCCGGGAAAGTGGATAACACAGTTAACACGGACGTCATGGATCCCTGTTTATCTGGAGTTGAGATCTGTCAGACAGCGGATCAACGAGGAATGGGATCTCCCCAACGGTTACCCCAGTGTGTCCTTGCGAAACGTGGACTGCTCAAATCGTTTGCAACAGATTAGACCACCTGTGCCCGTCGTTTCCAGACATGAATTATATTTCAGATTGCGATTGCTATTAATGACCATTGAATTATGACGCACCTCTGGCCTTTTATCGGACAACCAAGATCAGTGACGTCGTGTGTGTACAAACCAAGGTGACTGCAGTTCGTCGGCTAACTGCTCACAGCCTCCAAGTATCGAACGATCTCGCAACCCACTTTAATCACAATGAGGAAAAGATCACTATGCCTGAAGAAGATTGCAAATTATATGATATTATGGAATTATTTTACAATGCCCCAGGATAATTTTGAACCTACTAGGAATCGCGAAACAGGTCTCCGCATCGCAAGGTCTACACCCAGTTTGCTTGCAAATTACTGAGCAATTCATGCAGAAAAGCAGTGCGGTAGGGACGTGTACATGTCCACAAGCGTGCTCGTTATATATTATTTTCAACTAGGCTTGACGCAGTTCCGAAATGAATCAAAAAGTGCGTATTATAAAGTGAAGGGACGAAGCTTAATTTGGACTTTGTTCACGGAGTCAATTTATTGTTTGCAAGCGCCTGCATTTGTGACGGTCAGAGACAGTATGATTTTCTGGCACGAAATGTGTACGGCTTCCACAATTTGTATATTTTTCGCCTTATTATTAACAAGATCTGCATATTTCAAACAAAATTATAAACTATTCAAAAGTTCTTTCAACGGGACTAGTGGCATGAACTCAAAAATCCTCCGGAAATCAAAATAGTGTGACATGGATGCAAATTCCCAGTCTGGGAATCACACTATCATCAGTCAACTACTTGATACTTGAAGCACGCAGAAACTGTAGCTAGGCGCATGATCATGAACAGGTCTGACAGGCTGACGGAAGTACACGGGCGACTGTCCAGACTAATCCGTATGGCCAAATTTGGTCTAGCTAGGGTAAAACAGTTGGTCAACGGTATTCAGTGAATTCATCTTGTTAAACAATGGAGAGCTAAATCCCTAATTGCGAATAGTAAAACAGCTGGTCTTAGAGGAGAAATCGTGCATTTTGGTCCGAACGAACTCCGCACAGCAATTAAAAAGCACATAATTAAACGAATATTAGTAAAGTTGGTATTGTCACATTCCTTCCCATTACTTGCTGCATGAGGAGCTACGAGAACCACAAATACTCTTTCCTTCTTAATGTGGAATTACTCTATGCAAAGGTTAAGCGTACAATCACAGTTATCGATCGATAAAAACGCTAGTTAGAGCAATACTGACGTAACCGTCTGGAGAGGCTGTCTAGTCACGTGATGGTCGATGAAAATTTGAACTGACCCGACAGATCCCGGAACAGGACTTGAAAAAAAGCACCATTGCACAAAAGCAAGATGTCTTTATTTGAATATGCTATTAATCTGAGCACGTACGCTGACTCATCGCTGACACGAGCTGGCTCAAACCCTATGGCACGATGCGCATAAATGAAGTCAGAGCATTTGTAGTAGTATTTAAAACAGTCAGTTGTTCATTCTTATGAAAGTGGGACATTTTTTATACCAATTAGGTCGTTCCTTACATAATTTATAAATTAGTCTAGGGGACACAAGTGCGGGTCCCGCGTGACGTCGTGTCTTTGGAAATTTCACTGGCTAACTTGTCTCGAGATGTGAAACAACCACGTACATTCGCTGCTGATTTCCATGCTCTAACCGAGCATCGACACACTCTCATGATGGTGAATAAATTCCTCTAAGTACTGAACCGTGGAAAGTCTGCATATTGGACTATCTATGTCTTTCGGAATTGTACCAGCGGTCGTCAGTCTCAGTTCATTCAGTAAATCTTTTTAGTCAACGCGAGGCTCTTTAAAAACACATGCCCGACTCTAAATGTTATGTCCTCATACGGGGCTTCGTTGTTTCCGTTGAACTAGGTAACACTAGTTTTCTTACATCAGGTAATTTGTACATTATGGACACGGATGTTTGCTGACCTTTCAAGTGTCCCGCATAAGCTGGTATAGCAACCATACGGCTGTTTTAAACTTGACCAGCAAGTCACGCGACCATGAACAGTGACGACGGTTCTACAAAAGTTGTTTGTTGCCCGTGCACAAGAACAATAGGTGCAATGATGGAATGTACCAACTGTTGTTGAGTAAGATCGAATACCCGTATTTCTTCTCATTTTTCACTTGAAATTACTTATCTCAAAATACTGGATAATATGGGCGCATGAGCACTATCGTCTAATCGACAACCATGTATGTGTGTTTGTGTTCAGCTTTGAACCACTTCATTGCACGAAGAGGGAGTTAGAACCTTGCGCGGGTGGTTAGTGGCCACGTGGTGATAAACCAGTTACTGATCAGGCCAAAAGGCTTATCTTAGGGTCATCATTTCAAAGGGATGGGGTCATACATCACTGGGATCTAGTTCAGATGCCTTATCCATCTAGTTTCAGGACACGGATGAGGTGATGTCAGTATACTTAGGTGCCTTTACGTGTGTACGTCCAAACATGGTTAATGATTGTGGGGGTAGCAAGAGTTGTTCCCCTGGTGGCGCTATGATTTGTTACGTGGCTTGATTACATTGTTTATAATATAATAATTTGCTGTGCAATGCCCTCTTTCAATCTGCCATAAAGATGAAAGAAATCCAACTGTGGGTCTTTTTTCTGGGGTCATTTTTGAATCAGCGACTGTGTAGTTAGAGGTCAGGCACCGCAACAGATTGAATATCCGGACTGTCTCTAGACAATACATTTGGGAACGACCTTAAGTTGCGTAGTAACTCTTTGCCGTATAGCTCGAGTACGAAATCTTCTTCAATAAGCCAACGGCATGATAAACATCGATTCAAGATTATCACTTGTTTCTGAAAAAAGGTTCTTACTTTTGCTAGTCCTTCTACCCAAACGTCGTGAATTACTCAGGTCATAAAAATGACACACATATTGGGCCGACTAGTGAGTGGTTTTGTAAATTTCGCTAGTATTGCAGACCAGAATAACACCAGCTACCTGAGTAGTGAAAATCTAAGGCGATCGTTCTCCGCTTGTTCATGTGACTGTCCAGGAGAGCATACAAATTGAAACGTGGGCCGTGTGCCGGGGCAGCGAAGGACGGAGATGGAGCTGGGTAGCGTGATGTAAGACCATGGACTTCTCGCTCTAAAAGCACGGTGATTCGGCAAATCGTGTAGCCCATGTTGTTTCGTCAGTTGCCAAACACACTTCAAGAGATTGAGGGACTAACGGTCACTTCGAATGTTATTCCACTAGTCAGTGGCGCAAACGATAATACTGTGCAAGTCTGCATCGATTTCGAAATAATCCGGATGAAATTTGCCCAGATAATCGCACTTTTCTAAGAAATTTCAATCGCATTTTTTCAGATCGATAAATACATAATGCCCAAAATTCTCTGGTTTCCACTATTAGGGTAAAAATAAAAAGTTTAATTATAAAAATCGACATAAAACTGTTTGAATTTTCGCTGTCGAAAGCAGTAAAACGAGACACTATTCTGAATATCGACTGTTCTCTTACCGTCAGCTTGGTTTCTTTTGCAGAAATGCTACTTTCTAGATGGCTCCTTTGAAAGGCGAAATTCATCCACTATTCTCAGGTTTGGAAACCAGTTAGGTGCCACATGGCCGGTAGATTAGTGAAATCCAAACGGACTATCAGACCCCAATCGGACGACACACATGGTAGCCAAAAAGGGTGTAAGAAACACTGATAAAACATCCGACCAGAGCTTCCATGTGTCTTACCGGTGAATGCATACATGGCCACTTACGTCATCCTAGTTAATTCGCAGTGCTTCCATTCCCATTTCGATCCGCACATTAGATCATAAATCATCCCCGCAAGTGAGCTTCCGTGAGGGAAGATTAGACTGCTGGCCTCGAGCATGTCCAATTAAGTCTGCGCACATCACTCGGTCCAAACCGCAATTTACAAAGAAATAATCGATACACCGGTTTTTCTTAACCGAAAAATGAACCACCGTTTTGGTTGACTCCCCTTTCGATAGCCTTACCTGAATAATTCATGGGGTCTGGTTAGGTCAGCAATTTATTTTCTCTTAGTAATGATTAAGTTGAGCCCAGACTCCGCGGAAAAGTAGTGAAAGTGTGCAGGGAGTGTGGGTTTCTCGCCTGAAAAGCATCCATCCTAAAAGATATTGCAATCACTAGCCCCTGGTAGTGCTACGCAGCCGTAGAGGCTTATCATCTAGATAAGGCCACTTCCCTTGACGTGTAACGTGGACCACTCGACACCGTTCTTCGGAAGTGTTTGAACCGACCAACTGGTCATCGGCTCATCTTTGACACTGCTGCTGTCTTGCTGGCCGCGCTTGGGTCGTCTCTGGACTCGGCGGCCGAATAAGAACCATGGCGGATGGCGAACAGTGGATGTGAGAAAGATGTTTGGAAGAACTGTCACAAAAGGTAATTTCTGCACAGATAGCATCTCTCGAGCAGCCTCTACTAATGAAATGCTAAGTAGTTCGTCGGACGATAGCCTCGAGCAAAACTGAACAGCAGGGATTCGGTTGAAAGGCCTGGGAATATGACTTCCTAGGCATTCATGCTGCCTGACTCCCAAAGCGATCTGTGGAAGCCAGTACTTACCGATCCATTCCTTCTTATTCCTTAATCAGTCCGAATACGGTGGACGAAGTCCTACTATTTTGTCCGTGACTTGCTTCGTTTGAAATCCGACCATTTCCTATGCGTTTTGTTTCCCTGGCACAATGCGACGAGTTGACTGGATTTGTCTGAAGTTTCTTGACATAGCCACAATCAGGAATGCAACGTTGCTTGGTGGCTTCCAGACTGGTTTTCTCTTACCTATCGACATAATAGCGCTATTATGTGAACAAGCTCAGGCACATGCAAGAAGGTGCCCGTCTAGTCACAGTTTTCAGTCCGTACGTATCTAGAGTTAGTCCCACGCACTGGAACTAAGGTGTTTGTGGTCTCGTGACTCGGGCACTGGATATCGATCGCTGCTGCCACCTGTTAAAACCGATTCTTTTGTTTGTTGTTCACAGGAGCTTGGCTATTTCTGCACCCAGGGTGTTTTGATTCATCATATCCCGTTAACCGCTACTTTTACCGTATTGGCTTACGTTTTGGGAATAACGGCACAGATCCTTTGGCACCAAAGCACAAAGGAATAATGACGACAAAAGAAAAACCCAGAAATAGGTGTTCAGGAGTAAGAACAGTGATGACACGGAAGAAACAAGCGCCAGCTATTTTCGGTAGAAAGAAATCCAGAATTCCGAACCACATATTTCAGACAAATATCTATCTATTATCAATTTCAATCGTTTTTTCTACATAATCCAATGGTAACCGGAGTTCAGTACGTAAATGAAAAAAATATGACACTAGAAAATTGATAAAATGCACGGAGTAGCGGAAATTCTTGTCCAAAACAAACAATATTTCGGGAGCCGGTAGACCGAGAAATCTCAAACAGGTGTTCATAAGAATTTACACACACACACACACACACACACACACACACTTGTAGAGAATAGCCGCAACAACAAAATAACACGAACAAAAGTTCCCGCAAAAACTGAAAGTTCCACAGTTCCACAGAGCCGGTAGTCTTCCACGAAATACGAATCGTTCTTTACAAATTTGAAAGACTTATGAGTCGTGCATCAATGAGATCGTGGTTGGTGTGTGAATACGTCAAATTCAATCGAGTGATGGAAATCCCCGCCAGGGGAGAATTGGCGACAACGTAGGGGTTGATAATCTATCTGTCTTTGTTTATTGCTTGATTTCATTCAATGATATGTACTGACGGTTGTGCTCGACTCGGACGAATACTGGAAAGGAAAATACGAACGAGAATGGAGGAAAGTTCAAGCCAAACAATTTAAAAGTATTCTATTGCATTGCATCACCAAGCTTTTGCAATTATCAGGCTTTCATTGGCTAATGTCCAGTGTTTACGACATCACGCCAAAAATATAAAATTTACCGAATAATTAAGATTTTGGATAACGTGTCGTTAGTGGATATGAAAGCTTCTAACGCGAGATTTCACAACAGCTTTTGTGGGCTTTTCCCTGATTACCTATCCGGCTAAAAGACAACTTTCGTTCTTCAGTGAAGACAGTCAGTTTACGGAAAAGTTGTTGATGATTGATTACTGTCGTGTTCAATAAAACTATGACCTAGCTATAGCCTAAGACCAGAGGTTCTTCCATCGAAATCCACTGGGTATGGAGCCATGACAACAGATCTGAAAAATTTTAATCCCCAGTTCGTCCGTCCGCAAAATGGGTCAACAGATTAAAATGTTGGTTACAGGCTAGATTGGCATCTTAAGGACACTTGCGTTGGTCACCTATGGACGATCGGCTCTCGATGCTGCTTGAGCATGTGTCAATCATGAAGCGCCCGTTGCACGTGACTGTCTGTTGGCGGTGAAACACATCCGAGTCTTCTTCGTTTTCGTTGCCCTCGATGAGGACTCAAAGTTTTAACAACCATTGATTGCATGTCCAAGTCACATTGCACACACACACACACACACACACACACACACAAACAGAAGAAATACGTCCACCATTGTCTATTTCCTATGGCCTGAAGCGAACATGGGGTTGGTAAAACAGTGGACCGTGTGGTGTACGTTTGTCCAACAAACAGGGTGTTAATTATTGCCCAAATGCGGCGTTTTGAAACGTAAGAAAAAAGAAGGCTCGGTCAACAGGTGGGGACCTATGGCTCAAGCCTTTTATCCGATCGCATCCGCATCATCAGGACACTTGATTCTCCCCCCTCTTCCGACCACCCTGCTCCGTACAATTTGTCCTCAAAAGGTGCGCTAATATCACAGGTTCACTATGCCATCCATTAAACACAAAAGAAGCATATAATTAAAACAATATTCGCTTAGTCATGATGTAACCGACCGATGTTGTTCAATCTTGTCCTGACAGTTGCCAACTGCTACGCCCAATTGGGTCGTTACTGTTGTACAAATCCACGCCAGTCATTCCCCCCTATTTGGCCATCATGATATGCCCAATCGATGTTCTCAGTTTGTTAGGAAACGAGGCCGTCATCGTTCGAACGAAGCATCCCAGTGCCAAATTGTGACTAACTAACAAACAACACGAGGCACGTTCAGCATTCCCAAGTGTCACACTACTGACTCATTTAAAGTTTGTCATCAAAATATCCCCGACCGACAGAAGGATATTTGAAACAAATTTAGGCAAACTGGAAAGGTAGATGGCAAATTTGAGCGTAACTCACCAAAATCATTTTGAAGTCCGAAGTTTCAGTCGGTTCGCGGTGAGATCATCGAACTTGACTGATAGGTCTTAGGGCGCATGAACCAGGCAGGCAATCTGCGGAACAATGGATAAAAAACGATAAGCTCAATCGGCCGCCGATTCGCGATCATAGACTGTCCTGAAGCAAACGCATTAGGAAGATTGTGGATAACCTAATGTGTATATCTGTGACATAACATCGAACGCATACCATAGCTACCGACTAATAGAATTCGATCGTTCTCTATTAATACTTTCCCCCTTTAGAATGCTGCCTCTGACGTTCAAGGAGCTAGTGTGTAAATGCGTACGCTGGAACTTGCGGATTACTCAACTCGCACTCGAAATCCGATGTCATATCCGGTCAAGGTGCCCTATATACATGTGTATATTGTGACCGTTGGAAAACCCCTGGGAAAGTCTGGGTAACTTCGCACACAGAGGCACAGTGCAAAATTGGTTACAATGTGAATCGGACTAATTAGTCCAGTACGTCGCGTCAAAGTCTGGGTGTGTGTGGGGGAGAATGACAAGACCACGTGATTCAAAGCCAGTTGAGAAATTACAAGATTTCAGATTGAAATTTGATTATCCAAATTAGAGCAAACCCTCTCAACATACGGCAAAATAAAAGCCCCGGAGACAGGGTGCTCGAACCACGGAAGAAAAAAGTCCGGACATTTTATTGTTTGGCATGAGGGTTTAAACCCATCTAGTGCACCTCTACTGCTTCAAGTTTCCAAGACCGCCAAATTATAATCGGATGTATTAGCTCGATAGTGTGTTTTCCCGGCCGCCAGTATCTTTCCAGGGCCAAATATTTTTATCGATGTCCTAACAGAGAACAAATGTGTGCTTCATATATTAACCAAAGGCTGTATTATTGAACATAAGCAGTGATACAGAGTTCAGGTGTAGTTGTGATGTGGTCAGCAAGGCAGTTTTGAGTCGATCCCGGCAACCGAAAACTGTTCCGTTCCGGTGAATTCCAGTCAGGTTTGACTAGCACATGCGAGATAACCACTCCGTGGCTTTGGCTTTATTTTGCCAGATATTCACATTCGCCTAAGTTGCATTGCATGTTATTAGATGGCACGATCAAAGTCGTTGCACGATGCTCGAGCAGGAGTGATTATAATTAGCCTCTTTCATGGCTTGACCAATGGTGTCCACCAAATTCATGATTTTCTTGTATCGGTACCCGTGATGCACCAACTCCGTTCGCCGTTCGCCGTTCGCCGTTCTCCTTAAAAGCTCACCATTACCCTGAAATTTGGGGGTATGTCTAAACATTTATGGCGCAACTGTTCGAATCTGATAGACCGAACAAGGCGTTAGTCGACAGACAACTCGACAATAAACGGGAGACACTGGTGATTTTCAGCGTTCCTTTAAGTTTGATAACGAGTCCAAGTCAAGATCACTTACAAGTGAGTCTTAGTTTGGACCGAAACGTCACAATAGACGTTATAACTCAATGTACACCTACTAATCGCTTTCTCTTTCTATTATATATATATATATATATGCATATGAGTCAAGCCAGCCCAGTATTCAATGATTTCGGCCACCGATCGAGGATCAGCGCGATAGCGTGGTTCTGACTTGCACAGTGCATTGCAACATATTCTTGCCATGTTCATTAAGGAAATGCTGTCCGAAAAATGGAGAACATGCTTATTGTTTGTTCTGTTCAGGAACTGATCAAATGCGGCTACTCAGCGTAGATCAGCTACAGAAAAGCAGAAAGTTAGCATGTTTATTCAAAACAGGTAAGTAGATTGAATGAAAAACACCATCCTGTTATTACAAGACTTACCGGACAGTGTGATCTGGTGATATTTTTTGGGAACGGAGGTGCTCACACGTGGACGGTCTTGATCCCATTGCTTCGTCGTGGAGGTTACACTACGTGAACGTCGTGCATTTTTACTCCCGCCTGTTGAAGTTTCGAGAACATCTGTTTCCAATATTTCCAGTCTGCTCAACGTCGTCTGTTTGATCGGAGAATTTGCCGGGACCTCGGGATTCAGGGAAAGAGTTGCATTTTGCGAATCCGGATTGTGCCCGGATGATCCATTTCGGGCTCTCACTGCTCGACCACGTGTCAATTTAATCTCTGACTGTTCTGGATCCGAATGAGAAGACCGACGTATGCGTGGTCCCCACACCTGAAACAATGTGGGCATTCCCGAATGCGGTTGTTGGTTTTTCTTTTCAGTTGCTTTGCATAAACTGCGGTGTTTTTCGACTAGCGATTTTTGTAATAATTCACCTTGTTTTTGTGGCGTCTGAGGAATTCGACCTCGGCTCTGAGTTTTTGGTGCAATCAAATGGCTATCGGAGTAATACCGTTTCGGATGATAAAATTCCGGTACGTATGTAGATTTCAAATCGATCTCTTGCCAAAGCCAATGTTCATGGGAGTCGTCGCGTTCTGGACATGGAGTAGTCGGTGTTGAACATACAGTGATCGAGTGAGTGCCGCGCGAATTCTCCTTATTTGATTGCACCGAAATTTGTTCCATACAGTCCAAGTCGAAATTGAATAGATCGCGTAAACGTTCCACGCTTTTGCGGCAAACTCTTTCCATTTCCGATTTCCGTTGGAAACTGTCAAGACGCTTGCAGGATTCGCTTCTTTGTTCGCCAAATAAGCGACGAACAGGAGACGAGTGCACCGTCGCCATGATCGTCCACGTATGACCACGTGAATACTATGCCAGCCTGGTCAACGGGCTCGTGGTCATATTTACATACAATCAATGAGAAGCCCGATTGCGATTGGTGGACTACTCTGACTAAACTGGCCAATCAGAATGTAGAAAAGTTTGGTCAATCACGTTTGAATGATAACCTTGGTGATCACGTGGTTTAACAAACGGGGTAGAAAATCGTGATGGGTGTGCGCGTGGGGATGAACATTAGGGAGATGGGGGATGACGCTTGCAAAAAGAAGCGCGTCTGACCCGGCGGCAAATCACATCCCTAGTGGCTTTACAAACATCCCGGTTAACGTAGGTGTGTAGATTACGCGGTATTCGGAAGAAAGTCTACAGCAAACTAGATTCATATGCAAATGTTCACGTGGCTCAGTAACCCCTGGCGAGATAAGTATGAGTTTTTGTAGTTTCTAGACTGGCTACTAAATTCAGGAACATGGTTTCACCTACAGTCGAAAAAGGCACTAGACTTTCTTTTGAAGATCTGTACATGTAAATGGCCTGTTTCACCTTCGATGGTTGGAATTCGTTTGATCGATAATTAAAAGATCCACTTTGGGCCAATTTGTGTCTAGGCGTTCCGAAATTGGAAAGCAACAGTCTTAGCAAAATACTTCTTGGGAATACATCGGCTTGACTGGATACATTAGCTGTTCACTGAGAGACAAAGGTGTTTCCTGATGCTATCCCGAAAGTGCATTTGTGAGCACGGCAATTCTTTAAACTTAGTATGTCACTATCATCGGGCTCAATTATTCGACCAAGGTATAAGGCCAAAATTAGCCATAAGTTGAACTTGTTCCCGATAATACGCTTCTAAAAGGTCAGAAGAAACTCGGATCGGCGAAACTGCATAAAATTTTCCATGAATTTTAAGGATTTTAAGTGATTCAAATATCCAAACAGTTGCAGCGTTTATGGAATAGGAAAGCTTGTACCCAAAGAACTTTTTTTCAGTAACAATGAACCATTCTAGTGCGTCAAATTTTCCGCGGTGACAAATTTGAGTGTTTCATCAATGGGGTGAACACAAGTGGAAAGCAAGACGTGTGAACTATTGACCAAAAATTTTCGAGTGACCCTTCGCGATACCCTTTTATTCAGTTTGCCCGACCGACCTGTTTCCTCGGGTTCATTTTTTCAAATTTGCTAATAAGATGGTCCTGTGGCAAATCGTTCTTGTAAGTTCGGTTTCTCCGAATCCTTCCAGTAACCTATACTGCTTGTATGGTTATTCTTTTCCAATTGTCGAGCATTTTATTATCCCCAGATTTATTAAAATTGCGTCCACTCGTCTACCCGTCCATTCTTTGATGTGTTTGCACCACACATCTAACGGACTCAAGAAGTTTTCCCGTGACTATCCTTTCAATTTCGCGGCTTGAAGGAATTCAACGTCAGATTAAGAGCGGCCTACTTTTTACCACCCATTGTGTTTTCCCAACTGTTTTTCTTGTCTCTTCCTGCTACCTGCTCTGTTTTTCCATTAGAAAGGATTTTAAAATCCGTCGGAGCAGACAGTCAGTGTTATTCGATCGATCCACCAGTCAATAAAGCAAGCAAACAAACAAACAAGCCATGGGCAGTCGCATAGCCTTTAGGTCAGCGAGTGATCAAGTAATGTGATTGATTTTTTTCACGTGGACGATATTGCAGATATGTTAATTTCAATTCCCGGCAAAGTGTCCACTTGGTTTGGTGGTCGCATCCTAATTATACTCGATGATTACGGTTCTTAGCGCGATTTCTTCAAACTGGCTGGTGGGATATTCGTGAGGTAACCTGCATGTCTGGTTTCTTGCATGAAAAATGGATGCAACCAGTGATCTATAAGACTAAAACACATTTGTTTCTGAAACGCGAAATCAGTGTTCACAAAGTTATGTTCATGATCGAACGAAGAAAACCATCACTCTCGTTAAAAACGTTAAATTAACGGAAAACAGAAGGCATGAAATCAATGCTCATACCTCATTCCGTGCTACACTTCACCCGTTTCCCACTGCTCATCCACGGGGATTAGGGATGCTCGTAAAATTTGATTTTCTGACAGATTGATGTGTTAAAACTGTTTTTCCCACCGGTTTCCATCTTTGTGGATACGCCTGATGATGATCCGACCTACAGGTCGCACGAAAAATTGCACACCATCGGTGGGAGACTCTTGGGTGTGGTTTGCGGAGAGCAACTTCAAAACTCAAGGAAAACTGGAATCTGTGATTCATTTGTCTCCAGGTTTGATTCGAATCACGAATTTTGGCTCGCATTTACGGTAACGTGGACATAGTTCAACGAGTTAGTTGAAAAGGTGCACTAATCTGGGGTGGACAATTCCGAATGTAGTTTGTAATGGATGCTTGCTTTCTTACTTAGATCTAGCTAGTGTCGAGAAACGCGTTTCGGGATAGCTGATTAACATCACTGCAGGTTGCCTTACTTAAGAATCAGTAATTAAATCCTTATTGTCCCGCGGAAGCTTTTCCGAACAGTCGAATAAATTCGGTAGCTGAGAAATTTCCCTTTCATCCAGCTTAAACAGACCAATAGGATAAGCTTTTTCTCTATCGGGTTCATCACATTAATTTTGATAGAAATAGCGGTGAAATGACTTTCGCTGGATAGTTCCCTGTGCCCCTTTCGGATGCCACGTCCAAACACGACCGGTCACAATCCTTCTTCAATCAAGAAATAACGCGAAATTCCCAACTCCTTTTCGAATAGGCACAACTCGACAGTTGACGCTCTTCAGTCTGACGAGTTAACAAACATTCGTATCAGCCTTAGTGTCCACAGTCATATTTACACAATGGTGATCGGAATGACACTGGAGAGGGGAGAGGGCATCCTGATCAAGTCACGTGTCGTACCGTAAGTCAATTCACAATTTCCCCATAGAGTCTCATCTTTCTACTCGAATGACCGCCCGACAACTTGTTTATTTCCACCGTCTTCTAGTCTCTTTCACATTAGACATTTCAAACTTCGTTAAATGGACTTGCGAAGCGGGGTGGCAAGCTGAAGTGCGTGTGACAGGACAGATCGCATTTGGAAGTATGAAGAAAAGTGAAAATATCGTATTATATGTAGAGTTATTAGCTCCGGAGAATGTGATTGAGAATGTCTTTTGTGTCTCTCCAGGTATTGTGAATTGTAATTCACAATGAGTTGCATCTAACTTGGAATTCGTTTGGGACACATGCGTCTCTCCATGTCAGGTCCGCCCACCCCCACCTAAAATAACCCACCTGACAGCACCAACGAGATTACCGTTCAATTCAATTTCCCTTTCACTATATTGCTTGTTTTGTACAATGAAATCAGTCACGTGATACGGTTGAAAGAGGTGATAATGTGCTCCCGTCAGTGCTTACATGTCTTCCCAACTATCAGCCACGTGGCGCTAACAGTTGGAGTTCGTGGCATCAAGCGGACCATTGTATCTTTGCCCAAACATTAGTCTGCCGTGGAGGGTGGGGGAGTATTGTGTTGCTGGACCTCTGGGAAACGTGCAAATGCAATGCCTCAATCAATTCCCTGGTGCTAGGTTCGATTTTAGACGAAAACAAAACTTGGCTGAAACTATTTGCCGATATCTAACTTGAGTGTATGTATCCTAATTTTAACCGGAAAGTTTGTCACTGTGAATTTTTGGTTTTTAAGTTCCATATTTGGGTTCTGTTATCTCAGGGTATTTGTATTGGCAACGATTGATTAGTGACGGTGTAATCAACATTGTCATCTTTGAATTTGCGATCAAAAGTAGTTGGAACATTCGAAATATTTGTACTTGGTCTCAAACTTCCCTCGAATTCGGTATTGCAGTTTAATTCGTTCTGTCGAACAGGCGAGAGTATAATAACGATCATGCAATACTACTCGTTCACGTGCGTACTCGTTGTCCGATTTTCATACCGCAACCTCGACCTAGTAAGCGAACGTCGCTGGTTCGGTTCCAAATGCAGCGTCGAATTTCGGACTCGACTAAACTAAGATGAACTTCTCAAGGTTAGACTTGTCAACAGTTCTGCCCCGATGGCAGTAAAGTGGAATAAGCGTCTGTCATCAAAGAATCAGAGGTTAGCATCTCAGACGCACCGGTCGCTCTGGTGACAGGAAGCAACTCGCTGCCTCCCAGATCGTTTATATCAGCTAACCTCATAAGACCTTACGTGATTCCGTACAACTACAGGTTTCAGGTTTATGTAGTGGGCCCTGAGTGTTACGAGGTTTATCCTATTTTACATTAGACTTAAACATAAGCCATTTAATGTAGAAATTAATAAAATCTGCCAAATATTAGTGTCTATCTATGCCATTTCACATATCGATTTTGCATCTACCCAATACTCATTCGGGCTTTTGTCAAAACTATTCGGAACCGCCAGATCTTGGTCAGGTCAGTCCGAAATAAGATCCATCTCACACTGGCGATCGCTTGTGTGCACGTATTGTACAGTAGACTAATTTTATGTACTGTACTAAAGCTCGCCTTTTGACCCGTTTACTCATCCGTGATTGGTCCTAGCAACTATGACCAGGTTCGGTTAATTATGCATTTCCGAACAACGTATGTCCAAAACCTGTATATACCCGCGAGAATTGTGTGAATCGGTAACTTAATTTGATAATGTGGTACAAATTGCAATGTCAGGTGCTATTTTAAGTCAATATTTTTCACTTGATTTCTACCCGTATCATGGCTGTTAAACATAATCAGAACGCGACCAAACGTTAGCATAAGGCTTGTCGACTAGAAATCCCCGTAGGCAGTTTGCTCGGAGAAGTGAACTCAATTTGTGCTTTGTGATAAAAAGACGTTTTGGGGTAATTTCAAAAGCATTTAGTGACATACATTAAGTAAGTATTTTAGGCAACATCTTGTACGCACCTCGTGGACTAATTAATATCTATCCAAATTTAATTTGAATGGGCTACATTTTCTTTATTCAACAATACGATAGTTTTAGTTATGAAACAATTGACAGTTAGGTACAATTTTGTGCACATTCCGTACACTTTACTGGACAAAGTTAGTGCTCATATTGTCGTACTACATCAATCTAGACTTGAGGACAGAACCGCATGGGATATCATTCGTTCAGGTCACGAGACGTGGGTGTGCCTGTCCGTCCTGAACCTCACCTCGCAAAAACATACAAACCACCTTAGAGCCACCAGTCCCCCCCTGTCTATGGTGTTTCACACACACACACACACACACATTATTTATCCACCTGTGGGATTTACACCTTATTGTCTTGTTTACCGTGGCCGGATATGTTGCGTTGATCTGTTTGCCTTCAGGCGAACTCTAAAAGGTACTGTGAATTGATTCTCAAATAATGACGCGGACTGACCGACCCCCCTTCGCTAACGAACTGGATACACAAACTAATCCACACCCTAGTTAGTGTCTGTTGCACTCGTGTTCTTGATTCTTTGCTGAATTAATCAGTCCCGTTTGTGAACCGTGTGACCTTGTCGAGCAATTACGTCAGGACAAACGTGGGGACGATCTCGAAACGAAACCGCGAGAGCGACCCAGAGAGAGGCAGAACGATTGGAGGAAACAAAATGGCCGCCGACTTGATTCATTCGCCTACTGTTCGATGTAAAGTATAATTGCGAACACCGACTGTGATATCGGTTATTCGGCGCACAGCATCATAACACCTCATCAGCGTAACATCATCACTAAGACCACTCGGCTTGAACGCTGGAAAAACAACGTAAACAACAGGCGGATCGTAGGAAGTGGTGATCTGGCCGTTACACCAGCAGATGTTGTCTAAGCCAGATGGACTATTTCAATGAACGGTCACACAACTCAATTCTCAAGAGAGTGTGAGTCCAAGACACATGAGACTGAGAATGGGCGAACGTGCGAGTGTTGTTTTGTATTTGAGACTGGGTGGGAGGATAACTCCAAGTTGGGATGTCAGTTCACAATGAAATTATCCCAAGGGATCAGTTTTGCCCTCAGGGCAAGTCGGGAATTTGTGTGTGTGTGTGTGTGTGTGTGTGTGTGATGCCAGTTCAAAGTGTTCAAGAAAGATCAAAAGAGACCAACACGTGGTACCAGTTAACTGAAAGCAAGATTAAAGGAACACATGTGCAATGAGACTGTGAGACGACAAATAGTAAAAGCAGTCAACATAATCCGGAGGAGAATGGATTATAGCAATTCCAAAGAAATGACGCATTTTAGAGGCTGCTTCAAGGCGACCTAGTGGTACTAGGCTTTTGGAGAGGTAAAACGATGCTCGTTTCACGTTTAGCGGCTCGTAAGATCCAGCAGAATTTCGCTATGAACGAAGTACTGAATTTAGGGCGGACAGACAGGCCGGCGGTGTCCAAAAGGATAAGCTGTGGCGTTTGGATGTGAAGGTCGCGGGTTCGAATCCTCCAGCCGCCGGTCGACTTCCCCACTTGGCAGTCTCCTGTTGGCCACGCCCCCCTTTCTAGAAAGTGATGTACGTCGTTATTTCACTAATAAAAGAAGTACAATATTAAGAATTAGAAGATTTCATATTTAGTGGACTCTTGCGACCGCACTTTGGGTTGATGGGTAATGGCTGATGTGCAGACGAGGTGGAGTTGCATCTCCTTATTAATCGATAGCTTGTTTACCAGCAAAGTTTGATGTAGCTAAACAACCGTGGATTCGCGCAAGTCATTCTTAGGGGTGTGTTTCTTCCAACTTCCCACGGTTGTACAAGTTGTGTCAACATATGTGGTCTTGCATGTCACGTGATGTACGGTTCGTTCCTCTCCTCCTTAACGCAAGACTCGGTGACCGTTTAGCTTTTCTGACGCCAACCGCATTATAAGGTGTTTAGATTGGGTTTAGTGTTTGAAACAAAACGCATTACACAAATCCCATCGGTGTTTTCTACTTCGATAAATGAAACATCTCACTGACGTAAGTGTGAAGGCCACTAACGATGGCAGGATTCGAGCTCAGCCAATAAACACAACTCACGCTTTAGTATCAGGCGTCCTTCACTCAGTATGCAGCCAGGTTATGCTGAAGGGTCTTGAAGATTTAGCGTGGGAATCAAGTGGGCCAATTTGCCTAGTTTAAATTAATATGTTTCATATATGTGTGTTACGTAAAATTTACCCGGAACAGCATGACTGCCGATAAGGTATGCGTACCCCGAACTTTCCTTTCCTGTTGTCCTTTGTTTGTATACTCTTTTTAGGTTCCCACTAGAATCTCATTTGAATTTTTTGTCGGTCACGCATAGCTAATCTTCAGAAAGAGAAGACGAAAGTACCGGGTACGCATACCTGACTCGCGGCAATAATCACGAAACCGGTTTCGGGTGCTTCCGAGGAAAGTTCGTCCATCCATGGGCATGTGAAACATGCTACTGAGAAGAAAAACCAACAGTCATTTACCTTCAGCGTCAAACCAGCAATCGACACACACGCGCGCACTTACATTCGGATTACACATGAGTAAGAGAATAGCGCCAAGAAATCAGTTGCCCTGTGCAATACATAGGATCGCTAGACCGATTTTTTTCGCTCACACCAATGACAGCCGCGAGGCTCAGTATTTCACAGTTATTTGACAAATGATCCTTTCATCACTACTGAGAAGTATTGCCGGTTTCGAGCTTCGCGGTTCTACCGATCGATCAATAAAGCTACTTGAATTTCTACACCGCTGGAATCGAATGTAACCAGTCAGAAGTATAGTAATATTTTCTAAATCAGAGTATCTCCAGAAACTGAGCTAGTATTCCTGTTTGGCGCTTTTTACAGACACTAATGTCCTCCAGTCATGGTCATTTAAAGTTGCAAATAAAACAGGTTTTTTATTGCACAAAATGTGACCTGCAATGAGAGGAGTAAAACCTCCCAGTCAAAATGTATGGAGAAAAGGGAGGCGCTTAGCGCATATCACCAAAATAGTCCGAGTTTCGAACTCCAAATCCGCCAATCATTTTGGTGACAGACGGGAACTAACTGCCGTTCGACTCGTTACCACATGTGACATAATGAAACGTTTTAGCCTCATGGTTCCCGATTCCCCTCTATCCCCTTCCGTCTGCTGGGCTCCAGGTGTTATGTGGCATGCTCTTTCCTTGGCATTCACGCTATAATCACATAATGAAAAAGTGAGGTTCGCTTTGCTGCTTCTATTGTTAGAAAAGCGGAAACAGGAAGAGTGTTGCGAGGCTTCGCAGTCTGGGGATTAAAGAAAGACGGAAATAGAGAAGGCGAACTGCTACGGATGATTGGCCTCTTCATTAAAAAAAGGATAAGTAAAAGCCAGGATGACACAGGGATCTGCCGGAGTGGTTTATGAAGAACTAAAAAATACAGAAGAGATGGTGAACTAGCTACCTTTCAATGTGAAACTGGCCGCAAATCTGAGGTCGACAAAGGGTCATCCGAACGGGGTTTAGTTGAATCTAGACAAGAAGGGAAGGTAGAGGAGACGAATCTGCCACACCAAACAAGAATCACATCAAATAAACGTTTGATAAGAAGTTTCTCACGTATAGCTGCATTGAAAAAATATCAACTATGCCTAGAAATTTCTTCTCCCAGATTGACGAACAAATGTGTTTTAAGTTCTTCGTGATCACGTACCCAAGGTCACACAATATGGTTGATATCAACAAGAACAGAGGATTCGGGGCTGGCTTGTCGGACGAAGTGAGGAAATGGAATAGAGGAGTTTTAATGTGAGCATCTGATCCAGATCCAACTCTGGGTCAAAACAAATAAGCAAAAATCATTTTGTTCTATTTCCAATCTATTATTGATCGAGAATACTATGGTCTGATTGGATCGGTAGACGGGGGACTGGCCTTACTGATTCGTCGAAAGTCGCGGACAAATAGTTGTCAAAAGAAAAGTGGTCAGTCAGTGAGCATGTGAACATACGAAAGCTGCGAAGCCAGGTTCGACAAAGGATCATCAGAGAACAAAATCTAGTCAACCGGCAGAACCTGGTTGATGAGTTATCTACTGATCTATTAGGATTCGTCGATAATCTTAGGTCAGTAATCTTGTGGAAGAATCTGCTTGAAATGTTTTCCTAAGAATAATTAGATATAATCAATGGACAGAGGCCTGCCTTCACATCGATAGGCATGAAATTCGAGGAACTCAAGTCTACTTTACTAAATGCATGTTCCCGGTTGATGATGGTCTGTTCGGTATGTTTCAAAATGTCTTCCAACAAACGTTCTTACATTCATATCCTTGATTCGTTGGCATACTTAACGATGCCGGATGATTCGACCAATCGGGAAATTTCAAGAAACTCCAAACCCGAATTAAAACGAGACTTTAATATGGAATACAATTTCCAAGAAATTACGGATGACGAAACATTAAACGTTACCATTTTCGATAGGCTAAGTAAAACCAACCAGACCCCGGAACACATACCATGAAGATTCTTTTCCGCCAGGTCCAACTTATCGTACCAGGGAGCAACAAAATGTTTAGTTGGGTTGTTCAAATCCATGGTATTATCGATTTCAAAACACACAACTTACGAGAGACTTATTATGGAAATGGTGAAGAACGTGAATCCCGAATCGATTCATTTTCCACGAGTTTGAGATTGTCTCACTTATGGTTAACTCAAAATCCCAATTGCTGGGTGACGATTAATTCATACCAACCAATCCAGGGCGTAGACTACTTGGTGTACAAAATGAAGTAACTTGTCCTCGAGACTACGTACATTGGTCAATACAAATTTGACAGAGAAATTCATCTTCAAGAGGTTGAAATAACAACTCGGTCATCCAAGTTACTACGTTTTTTAGTGATGTTTTCATGTTCCAACTTGACTACAATCATATATCAAGTAAAAACTATTTTGACCGCATACTATGTGATAAACATGTAAAGTCGTCAATGTAGATCTTATAGGAACCACATCTAACTCCGTTCATCGAAATGTTCGATTCATATTTTAACTCTAACTCGTAGTATCGAGAGTCCCGTTCATTTGTTCGTGCACTTACCAGTCACATGGGATTGTCAGTACATATATCTTCCGTGTCCATTTGTGATTAAAGATAGACAGAATTTAATCGGTTCTTTGATTACGCGAGCCCAGAACTTGTGTGTGTGGAGAAGATTTTCGTGAAAGGATTAGGACACTGCGAGAAGTTTTCTTATGAAATATCTACCTGGAAAGCTCCATCAGATGCAATGAGAAATGATCCAGGAGGTAGGCAAACATCAGAGGTCGGATTGTTTCGATATGCTGTTCAAAAGAAGCCCTATGTCAAACTGCCCGTGTGCTTTGGATTAAGGAATAAATTGTCCGATCATGAAACATTGTTATGTGCACACTGGTTCTCTCCCGTTACAACGAAGTCATCCGGGTACACGAAGTTCGCAAATATAAATCTCAAGAACTTATCATCATGTGATATGAACGTTCAATTTGCCGCTGGGGTGCCGTGGAATCACTATAGAGTTGGTACACGGTTTGTTGAACTTCTTCACTTGATAACATTGGTCTTATTCGTGATTGATTTGCACAGCCACGGCTTGCTGGCGTGAGCAGTCGACTTTCACCTCCGGATGACTTCTCTGTAGATTGCCTTTGTACCACGAAGTTTCTGAACAGAATCTCACTACTAATACATGCCAAGTGATCACTGTTTGGTTTGTGTGAACACTGGAACTGTCTAAGCGATTTGTTGTACTGTTCGTTCGCATCTTGATGAATTAAATCACTGGACGAGTGTGGCCGAAGTATGTCATTCGATGTTCGAACCTTAAACAAGACGTGGCTACTCACGTAACTCGTTCTGCCAGTCGTGAAAACGGTGAGCGCCAGCGCATGCCATCTTCCATTGACACAAAGGCTCCCCTCGTCTACGCTCCGTTTGTTCACGTGAACAATCGACCTAGTTAAAACCGGTGTATTTTGTTCCACATTCATGTCTGGGTTACATGTGTCAACCGATCGTTTTCGTGATTCACTCATTCCAATTTGCACTATTTCTTCACACTCTTCTTCATGTTACCATTACAAAATGGAATGCAATAGCATAATTAGCAGTATACTATTCATTTCGTCTTCTCTTCGAACTCGGACAATGGAAACCGAACACCGATTTTTGTGAATCATCTCGGAATTGGTTTGTTTATTCTTAAGGTGCCTTTTCGAGGCATCTCGGCGCGTCTCACATTTCACTTGTTCATCGGAGACTTCTCATTCGCGAGTTAGTGTACAAATTTCTCGTCTCTTTCTCGCGTCCAAAACGCGACACATTGAAACGTTTATCTTGACAATATAGCATAAACAAAATTATCAATTCCAGTGGCCACATTCGTACGCGTACAATAGTGCTCAGGATGACATGGACAAAGGAGTGTCACAATCGTGTCACGTGTCGGATTGTAAATAACTTGTCATTTTCTACCCGGTATCTCCTTCTTCCACTCGGATGATTGCTAGACCATTTATTTATTCATTCATTCATTCATATCTTTTAGCCTCCTTCAGATTCGAAATTTCCGGTTCGTCAAATGGATTTTCTGAAACCGGCTTTGATGGTTCGGAGTGGTGGTGTGATGATGCCAGGGGATTTCGCATGCGAATGAGTGAAGGGGAAGAAAAAACTTCCCGAACTACGTTCAGTCATTCTGTCCGAGGGATGGGATCGGGAATACCTTTTTTTGCGGATTGCTGCAGGTGTTGTGGGCTGGTTACAACGCGCGATGGGTCAGATTCAATTTGATGCACCGTACGAACTGAGGGGGGCGGGTGATAACCTCGTCTTGAGTGTGAGAATTAGAAAGCTTTCACCTCATTAGTTGGACTAAACGTGTTCTCTTGCACGTCGCTCCAATCTCGTCACACACACACACACATACACACACGGGGAAATAATAGTGACTTGTGAGACGTACCGTTTTACGAATTGTTTAAGCCCATGGGATTTGCCCTGTCAACTGTTGCCATTCGGTTCTGTCACCGGATCCTTGCCGATAAGGTACGAAAAGCCAAACGACGAGGGTGGAAGGCCGGTGTAACGGGTAGGCCGACAATGATGCTGGAGGCATTCACGTTTCAACCTTAAGTTCCGTGTTCTTCGGGGAGGGGGGCGAGAAGAACCCCGCCTCCCCCGTTCCATGTGGTCCTCTACCCATTTGGTAGAATTTGTATGCCCAT